>JAJMCL010000002.1:600000-1129040 GCA_030572985.1 Zygotorulaspora danielsina
CAAATTGCAATTGTCTTCTTTTGTCTTGAACAGCTCTTTGAAGATTATCTTTTGTGATCAGGGAAAAATCCAGTGGGAGTCTGTGCAGCCTATGAATGAAGATATAGACTGGGACAAGCCCATATGTCTTTATTTACAGGATGATGAACTTACAAAGAAGACCGGAAGGTGGACCAAATGGTATCAAAAGAAAGATACGAGGAGGACATCCGCAAGGCCTATTTCCATCAAAGAGAAAGTTAAAAATGATCTGAGTCATTTTCACTGCTTTAAATTAGCTAGAAGAAAAAAGTATACAGCCAGGAAAGCCTCTTTATTCTTCCCTCGCAGCTGGGTAGGGGGCATGTTTTACTGCGACATTACTAATGGCATTAAAAGCAAGATTATCGATAACATGAACGATGATTTGGTACTTGCAGGCACAGAAGGACATGGTATGTGTACGTTGAAGAATAGCATACCTCTCTTTCCTTTACAATCTGATGATTACAGTAAGAACTGGATGGTTTATGAAAAACCAAAGGTAAGATCCTTTCGAGGAAAATGGTTCAGCAATTTCCATATTGCTAGATATGTTCCCTATCTGCATACCGTTAATAGTCCATTCGCAACCATGGATTTCTTTAGTTCAAACGTTTCGGTATCTACTGCGGCAAATACATCATGGCAGAAACCATTTCGAGAACAGTTCATGGAATCCCTTAGAAAGAATAGAATATTGCCCGATTCCAATGGACCATGGTATAATGAGATCGAGGTGGAGGAAAAATATGAAATGAACACTGATGAATTATCCAATTTAGAGAGCTTGGCGGGGAAAACTATAAACAAGATCACAGAGTTAACAAGTACTACAAATAATACTATCATGAATTTTTTCGGTGCCCCCAGATTACATGTGTCAAACAGATTGAGTAAAAAAACCCTTCAAGAATACATGCTTAAGATTGAGATGCGTATATGGAACCATTTATCATTGAAAGATAAAATAATTGCAGTTTCAGCTAGTAATCAATCCGGCCTGGACGATCTGCAGCTGGAATGGAAAACCCTTGAAATAAACCCTGTAAAGTATAATTATACACTGCTTTATAACCATCCAGCGAAATAGATTTATTTAATCCTTTTATTACTGCTAGCATTTTTATGTATGAAAAATAGCATCACCTAATTTGATTAAAGTCTTGATAGGACTTTAAATGAACATTCCCCTATGCATGTCCCAATCGTATCCCTGTAACAATTTATATTTATAATTCTGTATAATTCAAATAAACTTTCAGCCCAAAATATCCGTCTTTTGAGTTGGGTCCGGAGACTGTGCCATGCTATCCAAACTAATATCTCTACCTGGCATTCCTGAAAGTGGTCCCGGGGCTATTTCTTTATCATTCTCCACTATAGTTGGTTGACCCAAGTTGAAATTTTCTTCCTGCTCGTAAGAGTTTATTAAGCCGTTATGTGAATCAGATTGCTGTCTTGCGTGTGAAACACCTGGGTATTTTTTAGTAGGCGTTACCGAAAGTTGGTCGCTATCTGGTGTCAGTCTAGTTATGTCATTAGATTCAGCATTCAAATCTTTATTACCTTTACTCTTGGTGCGTTTCAGAGAAAATTTTCTCAAAATCCTCTCGGAAAAAGTAGGTTTTTCGATATTTGAACTGCTGTCCTCATTATTTAATGATGATTTTTCCTCATCAATTGCTTTACCCGACATGTGCTGATCGTAAAGCTGAGATTCCCAATTCTCTTCGTGATCATTCGCGACATCACCTAAAGCCATCAGTTCGTTTGCAACTTTCTGATTTATTGTACCGTCTTTTGCATTGTATTTTTGGAAAGACGTTCTGTCATCCTTAATGGGTCTAAACTTTGAATCTGGATTCTTTGAAAAGATAATAATAGCGGTGAAGGTTAAAATCATCAATAATAGAATTAATGAAAAGGCAGCATTCATAATAAAGAAGATCCAACCCATGACAGCTGAGACGGTATAGCTTTGATTGAATAAATCCGAAAAGAACATGAATAGAAACGAATTCACAAGCGTTACAGTGCTAATAAATATACTCATGATGTTTGTTGGTTTATCCAAATAAGGCTTGAAGTATATCAAAGCAATGTAATAGGCTAAATCAATGATGAAGATTGCCAAAGATTGTGTCATACCAGAGGGCTGTGCAAAGCCAATAAAAACCGCTTTCACAAAAATGTAAGTTAAAATCGCAACATTCCACCAATAACGTTTAGCATTAAACATGGTATAAAAGAACCCGTATTTGTGCAGCACAATTTCGTCACCATATAATAATGCCGCAGGATTGTTATGCATTTCCATTGACTTTGTAGCAAAATACCAAGTTCGATATGCTGCCCAGGACATCAATCCAAGAGAAAGGATAATGAAAAAACAGGCAATCACGATCACTGCCGGGGAATCCCTCTGAACAAATTCCCAAAAACTTAAAATAATTAGCTGAGTGAATCCAATATAAATATATCTGAGCAGGGATCCTTTCAAAACCATTCTCCAATTTTGTCTAAAAGTTAGAAACCTATCATTTCTCAACCAGCCACATCTAATACACAATTCAATCGAGTACTTGCAAGCCATAATGAATCCCGCTAAAACGTAACCGCAAAGTATGAAAAATGTGAATCCCGTGGCAACTACTGAGGTATTCTCAATGTCGCTTGAATAGGCAAGTCTTTCAATACCTCTGAAGATTAAGACGTTCGCATTACCATACAGAACATTAGCTGCCCTTTTCACAAGTGCGTAAAGGCCAACATCGTCTATATCTCTTTGTGTCAGAACGGATATCGTCTTCGAAGTCAAATAGAGAGACGGATTACCACCAGTCGATTCAATATACCAACGAAATATTTTTTGCATAAAACTTATGCGAATCAAGCCCATTGACCAGGTTAAATTTTCAGCCCACGCCTCTGCTATAGGAGGTACCCTATGAACATGTTCCATGGAGACAACAACAACAGATTGAAAATACAAGAATAAAGACATTGTATTAGCTGAAATATGAGAGGCAGCAGTGGAATTGCCAAAAGTTGACAGTAACGCGGAAAGTAACAATCCAATACCTGCAACTACAGCAGTGGCCCATTTGACACCTGTTTGCGAAACAGTTTTACCATTAGAGAAAAAGGCTTGGACACATGCCAAGTACTCGCTTTCATTGTTATAGACTCTGATTCTTGCATATGCATCAATATCTGGTACTTGATAGGATATTCCGGGAATATCCTTAACGTAACTTTCAGGAACGTACTCGATGGAATCGATTTGGACATTCCCTGGGTGGAGTGGACAAAACTGCTTCCAATTCAATGAACAAAGGTCTAAGGATTTCGTAATAATCTTGAAACCGTATGCATAAACATCCACCTCAGCAGTGATATAACCGTCAATTTGGGTCGCCATGGTCAAACTGTAATGCAATGAGCGATCATCAGGGTTGAAAGAAACATTGAAACTACTGGCTGACAGTTGTGAATTTTCCATGCATGTGACCAAGGAGGTGGCCACTAAGGTCCTCTTGGCATCAACTGTGGATAGCATCAGCGAACAGATTGTCCACCATAGTATTATCACATTCATCACGTCAAAAGGTCGATTAAAAACGAGTGGATTACCTGCCGTGCGAGCTTTGATTAATCACCTATAATTGCTCCGAATTCTTCACTCGAAGAGATATCTTGCCTGTGATCTTTTCTTCCAGTTAAGACTTACAGCGAAAGAAACCTTAAATATGAACCAATACCCACTGATCTCTCAGTGATGCTTCTCTACCTTTTAAAATCCAATCATATATTACAAGTGAACAAAAATATACACTGTTAAAAACAGAACTTTTACTACATGATGCGAAGCACCTGCGAAAAACGGAATAGATCATAGCTTTTCACCTAGTGCCGCTTGCAAGCCTCCAAGAAATGCCCGTAGAAGCCAGTATTTTTAGCCTTTTCGCGCTTTTCACGAACACGAGGGCCGAATGAGCGACAGAATAAAAAAGTGAGCAGCAATACTGAAAAAGGTCGTCAATATTGTTACTTGTTGACCGAGGATCTGCTCTAGCGGCAATCTCACATCTTGCTGACACACTGGTGGTTGTGTTCAACTGGGATCTCGGTGTGGAATGCTAGATCTGGCCAGACATGCTGAAGCACGTCGTATATGTCATTTACGTAGATCACCGTTAGATGCATCTTGTTCTGGACCAGGGCTAGTTCATCCTGAGATGATCTGTCCTCTATGAAAGGTGCTATGGAGTCAGTCACTGCTTTGATAACATCCTGTTTGTTGGCTATGGGTAGCAGCACGCGCTTCATGCCATACATCTGAGCACCTAGCAGTTTTTCCTTGACGCCACCTATCGGTAAGATCTTTCCTCTCAGTGTAATCTCGCCTGTCATGCAGAGCAGCGGATCTACGGGCCTCTTAAGGGCCAGCGACATAAGGGCTAGCGTTACGGCAGTGCCTGCGCTCGGGCCGTCTTTGGAAACTCCGCCCATGGGAACATGGAGATGATATTTGCTTGCAAAGAATTCCTTGGTGGTTTGGAAATCCTCTCCAACAATTAGGCCTCTTCTCAAGACTGATTTGACAAGGCTGCAGCCAATATCAATGGACTCTTGCAAAATAGTGCCGAGATTTCCCGTAGCGGTTGTAGTTGGCCCGTCGAAATTGTCGACAGTTCCAGTTTTTATGATTTCGAAGACTAAAACACTTCCTGTACCATCCGAGTTATATGATAGCCCGTTAACTGTACCTTCTTTTTCAGCCATCCTAACATCGCGAAGCAATTCGGTGGCAATTGGATGTAGTGGAAACCCTAAATACTTGCACATTTCCTCCTGCGTTACGACATGATGATCTTCTTTAAGTTGCTGATCTTTTCCAGTAACATACTCGACGACTTTACCGCGAACGATTGTTGCTAATCTCCTTTCGAGATTACGAACTCCAGCTTCTCTAATGTACTCTGTAACTAAAGAGTTCCAAGCATGGTCGGATAGTGCAAAATTTCTATGACATTTATCGAGGCCATTTATCCTTATTTGTTTTGGCAAAAGGAATTTCGAACCGATTTGAATTTTTTCTTCAGGAGTGTAGCCTGGGATTTCAATCACTTCCAACCGGTCTAGTAGAGGACCAGATATTCCTGCAAGATCATTGGCGGTACAGAAAAACAACACCTGGGAAAGGTCAACTGGAAATCCGACGTAGTGATCCATAAATGTACTGTTCTGTTCCGGGTCTAAAACTTCTAATAACGCAGCACCTGGATCACCATTTAATTTAAAGCCATATTCCGAACCGCTTCCGGTTGTACTTAACACTTTGTCTACTTCATCCAATAATATTAATGGATTCATGGTACCACTTTTCTTCACAGCGCTCATAATCGAACCACACATTGCTCCAACATAGGTTCTTCTATGGCCCCTTATGTCAGCCTCGTTATGCACACCACCAAGTGATAGTCTTTGGAATTTCAGATTTAGCATCTCTGCAACAGATTTTCCTATAGAAGTTTTACCGACTCCTGGTGGGCCAACTAATAGCAGAATAGGAGCTTTCTTGACAGCACCGGCCTCGTTCAACTTATCGTTCAACTTCAGGGTACATAGATATTCTATGAGTCTGTTTTTAACGCCTTTTAATCCAAAATGGTCAAAATCTAGCTTTTGACGTGCTGCATCCAAATCTATAGACCCGCGCTTAGAGTATCGTCCAAAAGGAATGTCAATGATGACATCGAAATAATTTCTTAAAACTTGGTATTCTGCATTTTGTGACGATGTGGATGAAAATGTTTTGAAATCCTTTCTTAAAAGCCTAATACCGTCACGGTGAACTCCCATCTGAGTCAGATTTTTAATAAATGTTTTCAATTTTGTCATGTCATCATCTTGATCGGCAATGTAATCCTCCTCGGCTTCGTCTCCTTCCTCGGCTGATAGAGAGCCATTTTTTTTATTATTGGCTGATGATCCAATCATTGACTTAACTCTCGAAGTGCCGGTTAGTGTACTGTTTTTACTTTGTGCTTTAACATCTTCTATAAAAAATCTTAAAGATTTTAGTTGGTTTGCAATAAGTCGAGACTTTTCCAAATTGGAAGCATGCGAGAAGTGCGCCTGGACATATTCTTTGGATGAGTATAAGTGTATAAATATTTGATTGAAGTCATCGAGTATGCTGTTGAACTTCTCGCATCTTTTTACTATAGCAAAACTTGACAAGAACTCGAGTTTTTGCTTAGCAGAAGTGGGTAGAACTGTCACGGTCAGATCCATCAACTTAAGGGTTTCGAGTGCAATAGAGGTTGCAGAAGTTTTCGCCGCCACTTCGTGAAGTTCTGTGACATAACTCAGCAATGTATTCCATGCTTTATTAAACTGTGCTTTATTAAGCTGAAAGAAGAGCGTATTTGACAATGGTGACAGCAATAGTAAGTGCTCATTGGAGTTCTTTTTCAAAGATAATTCATATTGTTTTTTGAAGTTGTTTATGGTATTGTCAGTAGTTCCGAAAACTTCGATGAATTTGGCAATCATCGTCGTTAACTTATCATCTTCGAAATTTTTCAGAGCCTTCGCTTCATTATCCAAAGACACTTCACTTGACCAAACGTGGTATTTTATATTTGCCGATGTCTCTTGTATAGTGGCTCTTTGGAAGGTTTTGAATGATATTGTGATAGCTTTTTCTTCTGTTAGCACGCCAACAATTTTCGAAATGCAACCTACCTTAGAATCTAAGTTTTTGGCTGGAACAAGACAGATGTAAAGGTTCTTCTCATTATCATTGGAATCAAAGGTACGCGCATATGTTTCCAAAGATTCTACAGTTTCTGCACCAGCCGTGTCAAAGTTTTGCTTATTCCAGGCTTTCACATCAGCTAAGAGAAAATGGCTCTTGTATTGTGAAGAACTTTTGAAATAACCGAGTATATTGTCAGCGTCTGGACGTCCAAAGGTTATCTTATACAGTATTCCTGGCAATGGTATAACTGGAGGAGAGTTTTCTAACGATAGGCAAGGGAAACTCCGTAGTTTATTTATCTCCTCGTTTCCGAAAAAGAGCATGTTCAATGGAATTCCTGGGGTATTATGATACTGCAACGATTCAAAGGGATCTTAGAAAATAGAGATCGTGACAGCCTAGTTTTTTAGTAGTTTAGGTTGTAATGTATGGCTGATTGCTCAGTTTTTGAGAGTCATGCATGGTTATGCGCCGCGGTGGCAAGGTGACTCAAGTAAGCGGAGGTGACATAAAAATCTTAATTTAACTTGAACGCTGCAACGTGAAAAATTCAAAACCGCATTACAGATAGCAGATGATATTACAAGATATGCAAGTAGGAACGGTGAAGCAAATATAAACAGTTTTCTAGTTATTTCTTTGACGCACGCACTCTTGTTGCAACTTCGGATGCATGATCTTTTTTAGTACAGAAAATAGATAGGAGCAATGGCACAAGGCACTTCTAGATATCGACCATTGATTAAGATGCGATAGCTGGAATATGTATAAACTTGGCCTTGTAAGAAACAAAATTTTTGACTTGCTCAAAAAGTTGCCTGATGTCGATGAGCGGATTAATGCTGCAAGAAAATATCATGTTCAGAGACTTTTGCCATTATTATATATGGAGTTATAAAGTCACGGCCCGCACTATGATGAAATAATTAAATGGATAAGTGATCCTCATAGAGCAAATACACTAGGGTTTGCTTGCACAGCAAGTATCTTCTGCTTTGAGGCATTTCAGAAAAAGCGTGAGGATAAGTATAGAGCTTGAGCCGCCTAAGCACTTGAAAATTACGTATTTCATCAACTAGAGCAGCTGGCCTTTTGCATGAACTTGTGTTCATCTTCAATATGTTTTAAATCAGCCCATTTCCCTTCTAACTCCGGTCTTAGGGAAGGATCCCATTTTTTGGGATCATAAGGAAAAGAGCTCATCAAATAGAGTTTTTGTAACAAGGAAGTGTCTAATTTTCCATCCGGATTATTAATTTGACTTTTTTGATTGTCCATAAAATCATCAATCACCTCTTGAAGAATCCAGCTTCTTGGGATGAATAAGGGATTGTAAGATTTTGCCAATGAGACGCGAGTGGCATCATCAACAAGATATTCCGAATATGCTTTGACCCATTCTATTAAATCGTCGTATATTTCCACCAGCAAACGAGTTTCTCCAGAGTCAGAGTGGAAAAAGGTTTTGTCTCCACCATAAAAGGTTTTCAGTTTTTGTAATTGGCCACTGTTAAAGAAGATAGAGGCGAATGCGGCGTTGAGTCCATTCATACCATTAATATTTGAATCTGAAGTGATTTTTCCTTCAAAGTTTTGTAGATTGACAAAAAAATTGTTATAATCGATTCGAGTTTTCCCCAGTATTGTCAATAGCGGTTCGAGGACGTTTTTGCGGAACTTGTCAATCGTAACTTGTGTTTCCTGCACGTCTTTCTCGGTAGTGAAAGTTTCTGGTATTTTCAAGTCAATTCCAAGCCTCTTCCCCATCAAATCCGCATATTTACTAGAGTACATGAATTTATACTCCATGTGAACAATTCTGATCAAATCATTTGCCCTTGAAACAATTTCATTTTCAACGTTTTTGTCTAATGGACCCATTGTGTCTTGCAAAGATTGAATCACGTCAATATTTTTCTTACCAGCACCAATAAGTATCGAGATTGATTGGGCAAACTGAAGAATATTCCACCAAATTACGCCTGGTTGATTTTCGAAAGAATACCTTTCCATAATATCATCATGATTAGGCGTGAAATTAGGTTCATACCTATCTAAAAAGTTAAAAGGACCAAAGTCCATGGATATGCCCATAATCGAGACATTATCAGTATTCAATACCCCGTTTAGAAAACCATAAGCTTGCCAGTATGCCACACATTCGGCATTTTTGACTGCGACATGTCTGAAGAACAGATCGTACTTTGTAATTCCTTTGATTGTTTCCGGCACCTTTGTATTTTCATCTTCATCGACAAGATAGTTTCTCTTAAAGATGTTAACATCAAGATTTTTGGGGAAGTCCTTACCATGAGCAAAAATTTCATTTATTGCATAATCAGATAACTTAATCAATCCTTTTAAATCTGGTTTCCATCTGAAAAGGTCAAAGCTTCCTAATCGAAGCCAACACGGAGCAACTCTACATATAACAGCGGTTGGTTCGAACTTCATATCTCTTTGTGCTTTTGTTCCTGGAAGCAAGGTCATTTGCAAAGCTCTGGTAGATGGTATGCCAATACCATGCAAAGCTTCACTAATAATAAATTCACGAATAGATGACCTTAAAACTGCTTTACCATCGGCAAATCTCGAGAAAGGCGTTAAACCGCTGCCCTTCAACTGTAATGTTTGCCATGTTCCGCGAGAGTCCTTGATATCAAACAAGTTTACTACCCTTCCGTCGCCCAATTGCCCTGCGAATTGCCCAAATTGAAACCCTGCATACGCCATACTAAACGGAAAAATATTTCTTGAGGCATCATAATGAATTTTTTCGCCAGATAAAAGTCTTTCTAAACTATCGTCTATTTTTAAGTCTAGTGCTGCGTGAGCTGTCGGAGACTTTAGCAGAGCTTTGTAATGAGCTCGTTTTTCTGGTATAGTGTAAGCAAAATGACATCCATGAGAGACTGTGCGAGGCGTGTGGAAGAGTTTATCCTTGGTTAACCTTTCAGGGTTAGAGCTGTCCTCCTTTTCTTGCTGCTCATCTTCTACAATCTGTATGGCTTTTGTGACGCTTGGCACTCTTGCATCTGGTGTAAGATCTTTGATAAATCTCGATGTCCCCGATTCTTTCAACACCTTAAAAATATGTCTACCATCGCCCATATTGCTGGTCACAGTTAATATTAGAACGTTGCGGCGCTGTTGGATAATTTCTTGGAAATTGGCTTAAGACAACGATAAATAACCCTGCAAAAAAATCTCAATATTACAGTGGAGCTATGTTAGTGCCAAATCCTTTAAGACATATAATGTGACAGCTTGCTGAGAAGCATTTGTTGATCATGATCAAGGGGACCATCATCTCATCAAACCATCCACGATACTTCTTGATGTTGTTGCTGTTACCCGCTCTTTCTTTTTTTTCGGAATGACGTAAGCGGGAAAAAATACTGGAAGGATCTAATAATTACAATCCGTACCCACATTGATCATTCTAAAGCATCTTAGCCGCGGATAATACACATTACCAACTGTTCTGGTCCTGCTATCCAGGGTTAATTGATCGTCAGACATCGTGTACTACTTCTGCAAATTCAAAATTGCTTAAGATATCTCGCTGAGAAACCACATCGCATTCGGTCTGGATCTCTAGTTCAGCAGTTGTTAGATTATGACAAATATGAATCAGTTACTTATAGCAGGCTCAAATAGTCGTATACCGACAGACATATGCGACAGCAACGTCAACGTCAACGGAAATGTCATAACACATAAACAAGTCGATAGGCATGTGAATTCTGTGGCTGGAATTGTTCCCGACGTTGGTAATGCAGATGAAGGCGGAATGACCTTGCCAGTCGAAAATCCTCAACCAGATTCATTAGCATTACGTTTAAACTTGGCTCTAGTCTCAGAACAGCTCTCAAAATCTCCGACCAATACAATTAATCATCACAACGTCAGTACGGGGACTGCTGTTAACACCGCAACTAGTTCAAACAATACCACAACAATGCCTACGCCGATAAACATGAGCCATGGTTCGAATTCCATAGAAGGAAGCAATCCAGGAACAAATCCAGGAACAAATAAATCTGCAGGAATTTCAGCTTTGCGGACTTCGATGCATTCTATGACATCTAATGCATCCTCACCGGTAGTGAGCAATGATGTAAGTAGCAATACGGTAAGGATGTTTCAAAGAATGGATGAAATGAGTGCCAGACTAATTGCTATGGAAGAGATGTTTCAAAAGTTATGTAAAACAATCGACCAACAAAGTATTACCATTTCTGATATGAAAGTAGAGAATTCACAACTTGCAAATGATTTATCTAGTAAAATTGATGATTTATCTCAAACTCAAGAACAAGTAAAGGATACGACCGATCAAGATTCTTTTGTAACAGATTTACTAAACTCAATCACAAATGTCAGTAGTACATATCTAAGGAAAATAAGATCGCGTACCGACATAACTCGAAAGGAAACATTGGCAGATTCGCTTTATGGATTGAACCAGCATTTTTCGCCGCAGTACCATCCCAACGAAGACGAAACACACCATCCTCAGCATCATATAAAGAATAACTCGAGCACCACTAATCTACAGACCTTTGACGGGAAAAGATCTTCAAGTTCTACTTTCACTCTGAATCCAAATGGAATCAAAAGAAGAAGGAAAAATGTTTTCATGGGTGGAAATGATGTTCAAAATCAACATCAACATCAGCAGAACCACAGCAACCATCCCTCCCATGCGATTGATAGTGCACAAAATTCAGGATTCAATTCTAATATTCCAAGCGGGAGTCAATCCTACACTGATTTAAATTCGTTGAATGCGTTTGGAACTATCGGTCTGCCCAACTTGAATTTGGAAAATACCGGTATGACCCCATTACTCAAGTATGGGGCGAACGGCATGCAATTTTCTAAATTGCCCGACAATATCACAGGCAGTAGCAACAACAACGGCAATAGCAGCAGCAATCAAAATAATATTCAACAACAACAACAAACGCAATCGCAATCGCAATCGCAATCGCGGACGGTGGATCATGAACAGAGTAAGGTACAGCAACTTTTAAGACCTTCGAAGCATCTAAAATCTCCAAACTTCACTGTCGGGTTAGACCATTCCACTGAAGCAACTTCGATTCACAATGTCCATAATACTGCTGGGAACGATAATGGAAATGAAGGGGAAAATGGCGATGATGATGACAACGATGATGATGATGCTGGTTATCAGGAAGATGATGATGATGACAATGATGACGATGACGAAGGTGACGATGAGGACGAAGATGACGACGATGACGATGACGATGACGACGATGACGAGAACAAAGACGGAGAGAGTTCTCAAGGCAAGACTCCAAAAAAACAGAGCGGTAATACAAGCTCCGGGGGAACTCTGGAAGTTAGCCCCAAGAACACCACAAAAAAAATGACCAGCAAGGATATCAAAGACCCAATCCGTCAAGATGGCCGAGCGGTCATTATGAAGGGCAATAGCGAGAATACAGCATATACTAATCGAGCATCAACTAACAGCTACGGCGCAAATAAATCCCGTGAAAGCAACTACACCTTACTCAAGGCACCTAGCAACGTGAGAACAATCTGGGAAGAATATTCTATAGGTATAGACGGCAATCCCTCCATCAAGGGACTGGAAGAAAGATACGGAAACAAGTGGCGACTGAATCGGAACAGGAAAACTTTTGCGAGGAGGAAAAGACTATACAAATTCATACTGAATGGAATTGCCAAGGGCAAAAGTGCAGATGATATGATAAACATTCTCGAGGAGAGAAGACTTTACAAAGATGAGAATGGAGAAGTCAAGCGTCGAACCATCGGATGGCTACAGCAAAGTTTAACGGGTATATAGTGATAGCACAATGACGCAATTACCGAGTTGAGATTTTGTAGCATCAAGTGTGGCTTTTCTTTTCCGCATTTCAGCTCTAGTGACCGAGCCCGGCAACAACCGGCAACAATAAAAAAGAACACGACTTGCATAGAAGCCTTCGTCAAGGAAGGAAGGCCGCGGAACGAGGAAGTCGTAAAACGTGTTTTAGATTCAACAGCTATAGCATTCCAAGGACATCGTGTAAAGGCGAACGCCCCCTATTTATTTTGAAGTATATAAATACAGGACTACAATTGATATTGATAGAGTATGTTCCCACGTCTATAAGGGAGCTAGCATTAAGACTCTAATTGATCAGAAGCGAAGGACAAGATGGGATTATTTGACAAAGTTAAACAATACGCTAGCGGCGATAACAGCAATAGCGGAAATGGTGGAAATGGTGGAAATGGTGGAAATGGTGATTTCGTTAGCTCTATTGAGGGATATGCTGGAAAGGAAAGGGTATCCCAATTTGAAAACAAGATCGGTCAAGATAATTTCAATAAATTAGAGAGCACGGTTCGTGAAAAGTTCGGGAAAACCTCTATTAATGATAGCAAATCTGGTAATAGTGGTTCTGCTGGCTCGGGCAACAAAAACTCTTCTTATGAATCTGGCAATAGCGATTCGTACGGCTCTGGCAATAGTGACTCCTACGGTTCTGGAAATAACGACTCCTATGGCTCTGGCAACAACAACAACAACAACAACAACTCCTACGGATCTGGTAATAATGATTCCTATGGCTCTGGCAATAACAATAACTCCAACGGGTCAAACAATGACGACTCCTATGGCTCTAACAAGAATAGTTCGTATGGTAACAACGACTCTTACGGAAACAGCGATTCCTATGGATCTAGCAACAACGATTCTTATGGATCTAAGAAAAAGGACTCGTCTTCCTCTGGTAATAATGACACATCTTATGGCTCCAAGAAGGACAGCTCTTACGGAAACGACGATTCCTATGGATCTAGCAACAATGATTCTTATGGATCTAAGAAAAAGGACTCGTCTTCCTCTGGTAATAATGACACATCTTATGGCTCCAAGAAGGACAGCTCTTACGGAAACGACGATTCCTATGGATCTGGCAACAATGATTCTTATGGATCTAAGAAGAAGGACTCGTATTCTGGTAATAACGATACATCGTACGGCTCCAAGAAGGACAGCTCTTACGGTAACGACGATTCTTATGGAAACAGCGATTCCTATGGATCTGGCAACAATGATTCTTATGGATCTAAGAAGAAGGACTCGTATTCTGGTAATAACGATACATCGTACGGCTCCAAGAAGGACAGCTCTTACGGTAACGACGATTCTTATGGAAACAGCGATTCCTATGGATCTAGCAACAATGATTCTTATGGATCTAAGAAGAAGGACTCGTATTCTGGTAATAACGATACATCGTACGGCTCCAAAAAAGACAACTCTTATAGCTCCGGAAACAATGATGACTCTTATGGTTCCAAGAAAGATAACTCTTACGGTAACGGTAACGACAACTCCTACGGCTCCGGTAACAACAATGACTCGTATGGCTCAAAAAAGAATAGCTCGTCTGGCAATGATGACTCCTATGGAAACACAGACTCTTATGGATCAAAAAAGAGTGACAGCTACGGCTCGAGTAAAAAAGATTCTTACGGGTCAAGCAACAACGATGACTCTTATGGATCAAGTAACAACGACGATTCTTACGGATCTAAGAAGAAGAGCTCGTACGGTAACAGCGATTCATACGGCTCGAGTAACAACGACTCGTACGGCTCCAACAATAACAACAATAACAACGACTCGTACGGCAACAGTGACTCTTACGGCTCCAAAAAGAACAGCTCATATGGCAACAATGATGATTCTTATGGGTCAAGCAACAACAACAACGACTCGTACGGCAACAGTAACAGTAACAACGACGATTCTTACGGAGCCAAAAAGAACAGCTCATATGGCAACAACGATTCTTACGGCTCTGGCAACAACAATGACGCCTACGGTTCTAGCAACAACAACGACACCTACGGCTCTAGCAACAACAACGACTCGTACGGAAACACCGACTCCTATGGTTCTGGCAACAACAACTCCTACGGATCTGGTAACAACGACTCATACGGCTCCGGCAACAGAAATTCCGGCAACAACAACAACAACTCATATGGCAACGACGATTACTGAATCCTGTCGCAGCGTTGTCGTTGACAGCCTCTTATCGGTCACATTCTTTGTTAAGTTTTTTTATTTTCGTTATCCTAGATTATAGTTTAAACTCTTGAAAAATATATGAAGCTTGACGTTTTTTAAATCGCTAAATAAAGTGTGATTAAAAATCCACGTTCTGTGTTTTATTTTACGATAAATGACTATTTTGGTTGTATATATACATAAGATGACGATGCAAAAGGAGGGGGGGGGGGGGCCTATCACTGTTTAGGCTCGGCCTGGGCACGGCTCGACTGAGGTACTTCAGTAGCAGGGGCTTCCTTGGGGTCCTCACCGGTGTCATCTGTAGAGTCCTTGTTTTCTCCGTTGTTCAGGTATTTCGACGATAGTTTTTTGAAATGGTCGTTTTTCAAATGGTCATTACCGGTCAATTTATCCCTCGCCTGTCGAAAGAATTCAGACATTATCGACTTTTGTGTTACGTAGCACGGTATATGGCGGCCAGAGTGCTAATGAGCCGCTGTTATTATGACGATTGAAGTTGCAAATTGATGAACTGATGAGACGTTTGCTAACTACAACAGATGTTATATTACTATGATGTAGCTATACAGGCGCAGCTGAGCTTGCGGTATGGAATTGCTACTTCCATTTTTTTTGCATATTCATCTTATACCAATTTTTCTGCGCTTTCTTTTTCTGGAAGCTGTAAATCTACTGCGACGCGAGCAAGAAAGCAATCAAATCTTGTGCAAAAACTGATGCATGAGGATAAGCAAATGAGAGGCATCGCGGCCGCTTCAACCACAGCTGTACGCAGCGCTTACGGCGCTTACAGCGCTTACAGCTCTTGCAACACATGCAATACATGCAATACCTGCAACACCGGCTGCTTTTCTTGTTTTCTCCGCCTATCATCTCGTAAAATGCATAACACTACCTGAAACCGTTGTGGTGTAAGCTTTGGGCCCATGGAGCACAAGAGAAATACGAAAGTCTAATTTCCTCCACTAGATATGCAATTGCGTGGCGGATGGTTGGGGTATCACCGCGCCAGTACGGGTCTTTCTATGCGATTATGCGGCATTCGAAGCGGACTGTGGTCTCGATGGCATGGCAAGCGACTCCGCTACTTTTTTGTTGTTATTTGCTTGCGGTTTGTTGTCATTTAGGTGCTATTTGTTGTCATTTAGGTGCGCTTTGTTTACTTGTTGTTGTTTACCATTCAGCCCGGATTGTTGCTTTCTGCATTGCATGACCCCTCCCTCGCAGGAGCAAAGAACCGTCGAGAAGGGAGGGGCGAGATGGATGGTCGACGGTCGACGGTCAGCGGATTTCGGAGAGAGGTTGTACGGACGTTTCTGCGGGTGCTGAGCCGTTTTCTCCTGTGACGTATTCCGCCAAAAGATTGGAAGCCATGCAAAAAGCAACTGTAGAAGCGTCTTCGTATGCTGGTGTTTTTTATTCGCGTGTTTCTTTTTTTGCCGAACAGGGGTGTGCGTCTGCAGGACACCCAGACCTGCGGCGGCGAGCGTCTTGTTGGGCGGCGAAACGCGCGGACAGCCTGAGCGTGTGGTTGCCATGGATCCGCCGGACAGGAAGTGTCAGCGGGGCGACTGGCCTGTGCTGTCGATCTGCCCATTGCGACGTCCAGCAGGAGGACAGATCGACAGCACAGGCGGTGCAAGCAGGGTATTTCCCCGGGGCCGGGGCAGCTCCTTGTCGTTTCACGAGGATCCGAGACGTCTGTTACGAGCGAAAACAATGCGAGTTCGGCCGTTGCCGTCTGCTACTGTGCGGGGGAGCAGGTCCGGCCAAGACACCGCACTGGACGCTTGAGCAGGCCGAGCCGCCGACAACAGGTGCATTTTGCCTCTAGAGGCAACCCAACAGCAAAGGCCGCCATAAGGACATGCTGCCACGCTGTAGCGACATTGCATTCCGGCGCCCGTATACACATAAATTCGCCGGTGCCCCGTTTGGGAGCGACGCGCATGTTCCGCGGCAGCAGCTGTCTCGCAACGGCTCACTTTTCCACGTTTTGTGGTCGGTGGCAACCGGAGCCCTGGTCACGTGCCGACCATGCGCCTCCTGTTTTCTTCGAGCCTCGGCGGCTAGGCCGCCGAGGCCCCGCAGACTGCTCTGGACGGAAAGACCGGACGATGGATCCGGACACTTGCAAGAGACGTGCCGAACTGGGCAAAAACACCGACCAAAAACGATGCTGCTGCGGTTGCGTCCAAAGCTTGCCGTGGGTCGCAGTTCCCTTCCGCGTGACCGGCCTGCAACGTCTTATCTGTGCTCGCTCCGTCGTCAGAGATTTCTACATCTGTGTTCCGGGGAACCTCTGTTGTCGCGCGTTCTGGCTCGTTGCGGGTTTCTTTTTAGGGGATGACAAAGTTATTGCATTTACACGGCCCCCAAACGCATAGACACTGCTGGATGGCTTCCGGGAAGCTTTGCGATGGGTTGCGGGGCGCTTTGGTTTCTTTCTATGGGGGCGGAGCATGACGTGGCAATATTTCCTTTTCACGTTAGGACCTGATGAAATTGTATATAAGCACATCTTGCAATTCACAGTCTCTCCTTTGCCGCCAAGCTGTGTCGCAAGTGGAAGTCAAAGTGAGTCAGAAAAGCAAACATGGATAAATTACTACACAAGGTCGGCGACAAAATCAATTTAAAGGAGGAGAAACACTCCCCAAGCAAGACAGAGAGGGAAGCAGGCGAGCTGAACAAGTCGCATTCGATCTCGAAAGAGGTCATGAACGATGATAAGACGTTTGCCAAGCCCGGACAGGACGCTCGCAGAGGTGGGGTTGACAGAATGTAGATCGCATCCGGACCACATCACAGCTCTGCTCATTTTGAGTTTCTTGACGACTTTATGAAATCACGTGTTTTTAGTCTCCATATTCTATGATAGTTTAAATATGTTCGTACTGTACTGTTCAATGAGATGGTTTTGGCAGCTGCGTCTTTGGCTTTTTCTCCGACGCCGTTTCTGATTGGCCAGCTGGCCATCGAGTCGGCAGGACCGGACGGCCGGGGGCCAACCGGTTCCTGGCTCGAGGCGGCTGGTCTTTTGCGCCTGCCAGCGACGGGCCAGGGCGGCAGAGCATCAGAATGGACGGCACGTGTTCTCTCGGTGTCATCGGCGTCTGCTTTCCTCCGGTCCCATTGTTCCGGCCGCTCTGCGTGTGTCACGTGCTTTTGTTTGAGATGCGGCGGAGTTGCCCAGAGCCCGGTAATGGTTGTACCTGCGGTTACTGCCTGTCTGGTCATTCTTTGCGTTGAAAATATCACACGGCAAGCTTGGCGAGGGTCGTTCTTCGTCTGTAGGTACGGGGACACCGCTGAGATATTTGTAGAGACTTGTAGAGATTTGTAGAGATTTGCTAGCCATACTTATCTTCTTGGTGCACGATTGCATCCGTGCATATAGATGTTCTGTCGAAAATGCATTGGATGTACATCGTGAAGTTAAGATTGTCCAGCGAATTTTGACTGAGTGCGGTCTCGGTAAAATGTAGCCTTTGTCAACTAGAAGCTTGCACGCACGCTGCTCTCATCAGTTTCTCGAGGTCATGTTGGCTGAGCTCTGGATATCTGTTCTACTTCCCTGAATGCTTGCTCAGTAAAATGTAGCCTCGGTCAACTAGAAGCTTGCACGCACGCTGCTCTCATCAGTTTCTCGAGGTCATGTTGGCTGAGCTCTGGATATCTGTTCTACTTCCCTGAGTGCTTGCTCAGTAAAATGTAGTCTCGGTCAACTAGAAGCTTGAACTCAATTGAAGAACTTATGAGATTTTATATAAAAGTTTTGTTTTCTTTGTTTTCGAAGCAAATACATCTTTTTCAAAATTCTTATACAGCCCTAAACATAAAATGTGAAAAAAATACCACAATCACCAAGTCACCTTAGACAGAGACTACGGCAACCAGACTTTACATATCCCCACAACCCTTCTTATCTGAAAGAGACAGACAAGCATTAAGCAAGATGTATGCGGCGCATTAGGTGAATTACAAGCAGCAAGTAAATAGCGCATGTATGGGAGGAAATAATTGAGGAGTTCGGCGAGGTTAGTTAGTTTCATCGCTAAAATACCAATCACAAGCTTAATGGGATCAGTGCATCAACTATGGTCTCTATATTTGAAGTCATCGAATACTTGATCACAATTGCTGCTAGAGTTAAAGTCGGCGGCTAAAGCATTGACCCTGCTTTCTGTTTTACGGAGAGAAAATGACATGTAAAAAAGTGTTTCTGCTACCAGACAATAGAAAAATTATTGAATCAGGCTTGATTTTTATGCAATATTGAGCATGATATATTCTGGTCAGCCTATCCTTAAGGATGTGTCCATTATTGATGTCCTATTGACTATAGAAGTGAGACCATTCAAAAAAATATGGCGGTAGGCATCGATATTGGTAATGGCACGAGTATTGGCTATTTAGAATCTAGATTCGCGTAATATACCTGGCTGTATTGAAAAACTAAAATTTAGAGGTATCAATAGAGTACGGCAAATTTAGAGGTATCAATAGAGTACGTCAAATTTGGATGTATTAAAAGAGTATTTCACGCATACAGATCTCAATTTATGTAGACTGCCGTAACCGAGAGTGTGAGAATCAAACCATAAGCAAGCCATAACTGTCTTGAAAAGCACAAGCGGTCAAATTTTCGAGTCAATCGGCGCACAAATCACCAGTATTGAACTAACAAGTTATTTCGCATCCTGATCAGTCCCTATTTTGATCAGTTTGATCGTAATTGGGAGCAATTACTGATGTTCGACAGAATGAGCAAGAGCAAAGAACGATGCAGTGCAATACAAGCTCCATAGATAGGCTCATGAAATGAATTAAAAGCTTCTGGGGACTAAGAAGCGATCACGTGAAAGTCTTCCACCATGTCGAACACACACCAGCAAAGTGTCTTCCTGCAAAGACTATTAAATGTGACACCTTTACTCTCAAGAACGTTGATCGCAACCCTACTCCTGCGTAGGGGCTATTTCACCACGATCTCTCCAATGATTGCATGTCTATAAATTTTGGACCATGAAAGATCGAGGTGGACAAAAAATAAAGTCGAGACTAGCTGAACTGTGAAAATATCGAAAAATATGTCGACTTGTGAATTATCAGCAGCTCTGTTCGATAAATGCTTGCATGAAGCAAGAACATCATGCTCGAAGATTACTACCAGCGGTTGATGCCCGGTACTATAGCATCATCTGAAGACTATCATCGGTCGCATTTTCCCTTTTTAATCTTGTACAATGAGCTTTATATAAAGAATAAAGCGGTCATTGGCCGAAGTATAGTAAGCATTACCGCCTTTTATACATGTAGATTGAATCTTTGATTCGGTGACAGGTTCTTTTTAAGCGCGTATATTATACATTTACCTTTCGCAGAAAATTATAATGAGCACAATAGAAGGATATAAGAATACTAAGCATCACTTTATGCATCAGACCAGACCTGTGACAAGGATTGTACATCTACTGAATGAACAGGATGATTCTGACTCTCCTGGTCAATGCGGAATGTCATCATCAGTGGCTAAGCCAACTGTAAAAACTAATGAAGCATCTCACACACTAACAGCTAAAGATAACAACAGGATCAGTAAGCAGATGACACCATCTAAACGACATAATGAAGAAAAGTTACACAGTCTAAGCTCAGAACTTTCCTCTAAAAGCGAACTTATCAAGCCTTTTAATGAAATAGCCCATATGCAGAATAAAGCCAAAACCTCTGTTCAATTCAATGTTGAGCAGATTAGAGCCACAAAGTTGCTGGCTGACGATATTTCTGAAACAAAGAAAATTTTTCACGAGGGTTCCGGTTTATTTTATTACCTTTCTTCGGGTACTGTACCTTTCTTTAAGGTACTTAGATCTCAAGTGCCCGATCCCATACTCTTTTATGAGTCAACTAGAGACTTGGGTGAACAATACGGCTGCATAAAATTAAAGTTCTGCGATACTAGTGATGCTAGACAGCAGTCATATAATAAATTTGGCGCCAACCCAGACCAATTTTGGTTTCGAGCCACGACTCAATTCTCAGGCTCACTGGAAGCAAATAAACGGCACATGTTGGAATTTTACAAGGGTCTTTTACAGTTTCATGAAATGAGACAAATTGAGGGAAGTACTTTAAGCAAAGTGCCAAGCATAAATAAAAGAACTCTAGACCTATACCGACTGTTCAATTGCGTCCAAGTTAGAGGCGGCTATGAAGTGGTTTGCCAAGAAAAGCTTTGGGCGCAGATTGGTAGAGAGCTCGGTTATTCTGGACGAATAATGAGTTCTCTATCTACATCACTCAGGTTAGCGTATGCTAAGGTGTTACTGGGATACGAACAGTACATGAAGGACCAAGGAAGGGCGACTTTCTTGAAAACAGGTTTGTCTTCTGAGTTGAAACAAACTGTTAATCATGAAGATCCAAGTAAAGATGTTGGTGTTTTCAAGGTTACACATTCGGCCGCAGAATATAAGATATTGAGAGATCTAAAGAAAATGAAGTGTCATAAGACACATTTCGACTCTCTCACTGAAACTTTAGAAGGCATCACGAATAAGAATGAACAAACTCTGCCATCTTATGACTTCAATTTTTGGCAATCTGGTTCTGAAATATACGACAGTGATCCAACTAGCTGCCAGTTTTCACCGATATATAACTTGAGACAGTATCACGAGAAGAGCGAAAGACACTGCGAGGGTATACGGGAAAATTACGGCAACGAGATTGCTGAATCAGCATCAGACCGCCAAGAACTCAAGCAGTCCACCTTCGAAATGCTTTTTTTCAAGATTCTATCTTCAGAGCAAGATCCTCAGCTGGTTGATACAGGAATGAACTTAGAATCTAGTGTGCACAACTTTGGTTCATGCTTCATGCCAAAGACTAAAAATCAGATTGAAGCATTCCATGACCCATGGAACTTAGATAACGTTCCTCTACAGGAAAATTCTCTACTGAGATATTTAGACATTGATTTCCGCAATTATTCAAGGACGACAGTAGACATCGGAATGCTCTTTTCAGTTCAAGGCTGGCAATTAAACGGCAACTTTCTTCCAAGCGTGAATTATAATCACTTGGGCTCCGATAAATTGTGGTATGTTATCCGTCCTGAAGATATGGAAAAGTTTGAGCGACTGGTTGAAAATATCGATGCCGAAGCACGACTCGAGAGTAACCAGACAGAGCCATCGTATCTTACTGAAAAAAGTCTTGAAATGTCAGATTTTTATAAATGCTACTCTGAATCTGCACTTTCCTTTAAAGAGGTCGAGAGCGCTGCAAAATTATCTAACGTTGTTGACGGAGATACGGTTGCTTCTTCGTCAGAAAGTTATGCGGGGGACTTACAACTACACCCCAAGTTGCTCGAAAAATATGGAATTCGGCTACTCAGGGTTAGCCAAGAATGTGGGTCCTATATCTTCAAGTTTCCCAGAGTGTACACTTCAAATATTGCCTCTGGATTTCATGTTTCTGAGAATGCTTTGTTTGCGCCACTGTCTTGGCTGGACAATTTATTAGGGGGGGTGAATTGGTTCCATAATAATGGCATGCTTCCT
This sequence comes from Zygotorulaspora danielsina, assembly GCA_030572985.1. Classification (NCBI taxonomy): domain Eukaryota; kingdom Fungi; phylum Ascomycota; class Saccharomycetes; order Saccharomycetales; family Saccharomycetaceae; genus Zygotorulaspora; species Zygotorulaspora danielsina. Next base: position 622,460 of record JAJMCL010000002.1, read on the forward strand.
GGCATACTCCCGTTTCAATTTCTGTTGCATGCTGCATCAGATAAAAAACATGTTCCTCCTCGTGAGGCTACGGCCAAAATTTTGAAAGAGCTAGCCAAAGAAGAATTGGAAAATAGATCTAAAGTACGAAAGATCCTTGGGGAAGGAAATTATGTTGACAATAAATTTGATTACATATCTGATTCATCGATGAAACCTACTGGGGGATCTAAGATTGTCGTAGCAGATACTGTCTGTACTAGGACTTTTACTTGCAGAGAGTTCCTAGAAATGGTTACCAAAAACGAATATGACGAGAATATAATTTTCGGTCAAAAAATTGGGCTCGTTGAGGGCATAAAAGCTGAACTACATATATATTGCTCAGATGAAACACTTGTGAATATACTAGCAGATAGTGCTACAAATCCTAAAATGAACTCATCAGAAGGTGAAGACTACCGTTCTAGATTAGATAGAGTACTGGCGATATTAATAAAAGGGGGAAAAATACCTTTGGCTAATTTGGAGAGTCTTGATTCTGGAATTAATTTCCAGAATACTGGTCTAGCTGAATTTGAAGATCTTTTACTCCAAGCAAGAAATCTTCGAAAGGACTGCGACACTATTTTGTCATCATCATCGTCATCACCGTCCGATCAGTCTGAAGCTCCTCGACTAGATCTCGGTGAACATTTGAATTTAGCTGAACCAATAGTAGAACAAGGTAACTTAGACCTCATTTTTTTAAAATTGACAGTCGATAAGATTAACAAAATCCGCGTGGAATTCCCTGAAATGTTGCAGATATTGAAATTAAGCAAAGAGGTCGATAAATTCGAATTGCACTTTGAAAAAAGCTTAGGATCTAAAGACTTTTCGGACATGCAACACGCATATTTAATAGGCAGATCTTTGAACATCGCCAAGAAGTATCTAGAACCATTGATTTATTGGATGTGCCAAAGTAAATGGCTGGAGAATTACAAACTTTTCTTCGAGAATGATGATGGTCAATTTCCTCCAGCATACACTGTCCATGAGCTTCACTCATTCTTTAAATATGGAATCAAGTATGCTGGCGCTGATCACATTGAAAAATTGTCGAGGCTTAGGGAAATCATAATCAAATCGCAAAAAGTTGTGGATTCAATCAATAATTTGCTTACCAAAAAGCAATCTCACAAGGTGTTGCGATTGAAAGATGTGAAGGCTATTCTCAAGATGACCCTGGAAAATAATCTGCCGATAGACACAGAATTGATTACTACGCTCAAATCTATGGTCGATGCCATTGATGAGGCAAAAATTCAGTTAACTCCTGTATTGCAGAAGATAGATGTCAACGAACCCTTTGAGCAGAAATTGATTGAATCGATCAAAAACAGCTCGAAAGAGTCATTGCAACTCTTAGATAACTTCAATGGATCCGAGAATGATAAAAGAATTGTTATGTCCGACGTTCAAGATCAGAAATTCTTCAATGGTCAAGTTAAAGCTTGTAAAAGCTGGATCAGCAAGATCAATAAAATATTCACCAAAAGTAAAAGGGAAAAATTGAGGTCTCGCATATCGACTATCCTAGATGTCAAATCTGACTTATACGGCCCCTCAAAAACATCACTCTCATCTCCAAATCAAGAAACCTATTGCATTTGTCGACAAGGTGAAATCGGAGGAACAATGATCGAGTGTGAAATCTGTAAGGAATGGTATCATACCGGGTGCATAGCTTCCGCCAATTGGAAATTACCGCAAAATCCCAGTGATGTTTTTGTATGCTCGATATGCTCCCCGAAAAGTGGCGACGACCATGACCCGGAGAATTCTGTTGAATATTCGATCATAGAAAGCCTAGTACTTGAATCAATACATTTAAAATTGGTGCCAGACAGGCAGATGCTGAACGACGTGGTTTCAATCTTCCAGGCCCTCTTTGCGTTCAAAAGTGTTGTATTGGAAGAGTTGCCGATCTCACAAGATAAAGGTGTTATCGACGTGCCCTTAAATAAAATAAAGCATTACCTGAGAAAACTCGCGAATTCGAATTGCCGTTTCTCCCCGTGGCATAGCATCTTGGAAGCACATTGTCGAGAACAGAATCTTAAACTACTGGAAGATCTAAAATCCCATACCTTTACAGACACAAAAGGGACTGAAAGCATAATAGAGACATCCCCAGCACCGTCCGCGTGAGCTTTATACAGGCACCGGTGTCTGTACTGGTACCGCCTTGCTAATACACCGAGGGACTCAGACTGCACATAAACAGAAGGAGCGGGTTGTAGCATAGTGGAGCTTTTGCGTCCAATCTTCTCATTCGGATGAAAATTCTGATCATCGCTCTAGTTTCACCAAATGTTCGCGGTTTTATTTGGGAATGATGTTAGCGGAGCTCAGATGGATATTCTTCATCAGTAATCAACCGGTTTTTTTGACAGTTGATGCCGTACTTACAGTAATGGAGAACTACATCAGAAGTGCAAGCAGGTGTTTTGATGTCAAAGATACCTTTATGACGGGTTGATTTATAGAAAACAGAGTACTGATGTTTGCGATGTGCTTAGCCGCCGAAGCACTTCAAATTTTGTCGTCTCAAAATCACGAAAATATAGAAAACTTGGAGGTCAGCTAAGAAAGGCTGTCCCTGGGTAAGAGATCAGCGGCAACAAACGGAAGGATGTGCCATATAGCAGGGCCACAACAACTGTCGTACAATTACATAGTAAGCCAATTTTTAATAATCATATGTAAACGAGAATTACTAGAGATCTGGGTTGATTAACGATCGGACAAATACCATGATTAGCAGTTCATTGAATTTCACAAACAATTACCAGTAATTATTCGCCAAAATCAAAACTGCTCAGTTCACTAATCTTTGAGATGCCGTATACTGTTTCATCCAACCCTCTATTGGATCAACTGTTAATGTAAGCAACCAGGGAGGATGACAACAGGTAGTTTACGTTGTGAGCTCTATGTTTTATGAGCAACCAATTCATGGTGTAAAGGAGCGGCAGCGCTGTGTTGAGTGGTCGTTATCGTTGCCAAACCATATGCGATCAAATTACTGAGCTTGGATTTCGCAAACTCGCCTCCCGACCACTTATCAGCAGAGTTCATCAGATCAGACCTTGACCAAACATCTGACGCAACTCAAACACATTTCTCATCTACGAATGCTTTAGCGTATCAATAAAGCATCAAAGTGGAGCATAGCCTGCACTTATTGGTGCACTAGAAGCTGACTTCGTGCCGTCGCACCTCGCCCATTCAAGCCTACCGATATCGTGCATTCCAAAATGCCAAAAGTGGGCAAGACTGCACTAGTGATCTACGAAGATGTGTGGGCTCGGGAGAGACCTTAATGCGGCAACCCTAGGCGACAATAGTCAAGCATAACTTTTAATAATTGCCGTTCTGCGACCGCTATCTTTGCTTACATGACGAGTGCAAATAGAAGTTACATTTTATCAATACAATAAGTTCGGTGAGAATAATGCGCTGAGCCGATTTCATTTACTGTTCAAGACTCTGCGGACCGCCATCTTTCCGTTCGATGTATCACTTTTGCATTAGTTTTCCCCGGCGGTTGGTCTCCGCACAAAAAGTCACCTCGTATGGATATGCCAATGATGCGAAACGGTTACCCATAATAATATTTCATTCATGGGTGTAAAAAGACATTCGATTAGAGATTGCTTGCGGTGAGCGGTTTCAGGTTTTGTCGAGACCATATACATATAGGTGACGGAAATTCAGAACAATCTGTCAATTTGATATCAATCTCTACTTTTTAGGGTAGTTTTCAGAGATTACTAAACCTTAAGATTCATATTGGCTTGCGGATTGTGACGGTGAATTTTAACTATTTAAGACATATACCTCATGCTGATGATAAGAGGGGGATTGGGGCCCTGCTTGAGACCTGTTTTGAGTTCATCGTGTGCGGGATCTCTTATTATTGGGGCTAAGTTGTTTCACACTAATACCAGTATAACGCAACAAGATAGAAAAACTGTCACAAAAAGTTCGATTGAAGAGCGACTGCAAAATAATCCTAGTTTCAAACAAGCAGATGATAGTCTTGGAGGTGAACATCGGCACGTTCACTTACGTGAGTCAGAAACGGAGCAAAACGACCATGTAATTACTGGTAAGAAACTGAAACTGAAAGGCTCCTCCTTATCGCATACACATTCTCATAGCGGAGTCAATCCAATGCTTGTGATGAGCAAGGAGGCAGTAAAGAAAAATCCCGGTGTAAGGATAACTTGGATTGGTTTAGCCATAAACGTCGGGCTTGCTGTTGGAAAATTTACAGGGGGTGTAATATTCCACTCGCAGGCTTTAGTTGCAGATGCAGTCCATGCCGCCAGCGATATGGTGTCAGATTTTTTAACACTAATATCTGTGGGATTGGCTTCGAATAAACCGACCTCCGATTATCCGTTTGGGTATGGGAAGATAGAAACTGTGGGATCCCTGGCGGTTTCAGGCATCCTGGCCATGGCAGGTTTATCCATCGGGTGGACGTCGCTTTGTGCTGTTGTAGGCCCGATAGTTCCACATGTGGTGGTTGATTTTTTTCAGGGAATCGTTGGAGTGTCTGCTCATTCACATTCTCACTCAATCGCAAACGATGTTACTGATGTCAATGCGGCATGGATTGCAGGTGCTTCGATTGCCGTGAAAGAGTGGATATTTCATGCCACTAAAAAGATCGCCACTGAGACGAATTCGAATGTTTTGATGGCAAATGCGTGGCATCATCGAGTTGACTCGCTGACCTCACTGGTTGCATTGGTTACAATCACCTCTGGTTACTTCTTCAATATACAATCCTTAGACGCCGTGGGCGGCCTTCTGGTCTCCGCATTAGTTATTAAGGCTGGTGCTCAGGGATTGAATACCGCAGTGAAAGAGTTAATTGATAAATCTTTATCTCATGATGATGAAAGGTATTTAGAAGTTGAGTCAGCTCTCAACGACGTTCTTGGCAAAATTGTTTCCAACAACAATTCCCAAAATCCATACATTGTAAAGGATCTGATCGTTCTCCCTTCCGGCCCAAATTTGAGAGCAAACGTCGTATTACAGACGCCGTTACAGAGATGGGACAATGTTCTAGGTGTCAATGAATTCGAATTGGTGACTGATCACATACGTTATACATTGCACAATAAAATTCCTGGTTTGAAGAAATTGAACATTGAATTTGTGGAAGAGCAAACCAAATCAAACGAGGAGAAAGGAGGGCATGAAGATGATTCGAATGGTACGAATCAAGAATCACAGTCACATTCGCATTCACATTCGCATTCATCGTCGCATTCACATACCCATACTCATTAAATGCTCTTATTTCAGGTCTGTCAAACTTTCAATAAAGTGGAGGGTTACAGAAGAATGCAAGCCCATTGAATTTGTGCTTGAGATAACGAATCAATGCTCGTAAAATGAAGTTGTTGTTTTAATCTAATTAGTTTTCATCCAAAGTAGAAATTATACAGTTTTTATACACAAAGGAACGGGACAGCGCTGCTAACTTCATTTCTGGCCGACAGCCCAATCGTTTAGCTTGTGTTTGTTCCTTGCAATCTCGAACGCATAAAATTGTATCCTCACTACAAAACATGTACTATATTGACCGTACTCCTCACTGGCGTCAGTTCTCAGAAGGGTACCGAAATTATAGTCTTCGACCTTCTTCTCAAACAAAAGGCAGAATTTTCTCCATCTTTCTTTGGATTCTTTAGTTTTCAGCTCTTCCTCACTGAACTTTTTGATCTTTTCAACATCCTCATATTCTGGGAAATGTTCCATGAAAGTTTCGTAAATTTCGTCATCAATTTTTGTTAAACGCAATTTGGAGCCTGGAATCTGACTGATTAAGCCCCAGTATGTTTCTGCCTGTTCAACGGCAATAACAGCAAACTGTCTCTCTATATCTTCAAGATTCTCCGCAGTTTCGGCATTAAAAGGATTAGGATTGGAAGACATTTTGTTCTTTATCTGTACAATGAATCGTTTCTACCAATATGATTTGGTTTTTTGCCTGTTATTGCAATCCAGAAGTGTGTAAATCTCAAAGATAGCGGCTTAAGTAGAAAGTTCGCCTACTTAGAGTTCCTATGTGACTTGCGATGCCGGCAGCTTCTGGAAGGTACTCGATTAAGAAATTCACATTTTTTTTCTTCAGAACAAAAAAATGGCCGGGCAACTGATTTCTTATGTCATGGATACAACAGTGCTTTCTGATCACCGCTATGTTCATTGAGCTCACGAACGAGTGCTTAAATCTTTGAACTTTCCAGATAGTTATTTCTCATTCAACATAGCGCTTCGAAGCTATGTATCGTTACCGATTTATTAGTGTATCCATATTCTTGATCATTTTGTGCTAAAATGGTTCTATCCCGCTATCTTTCGAAACCTCTTGAGGTTCATAGTGGTGACTTTGATACGCAATAGCGTCATCATATGTATCTAAAGATAGAACGCCTAATCGATCATGGATTCTAGCAATGGGTAACTGTATGACACTAACGTAAAGGAGCCGCGCTAGTTCATTAGACTATTTCAGCATGGCGCACTCACCGACTCTGATGGCCAAACTGTATATTGTGACGATATAATATCAACAAGATACCGCTCTAACTATGGTTACAGTACCATTTTTTTTTCACCAATTATTTCCAGGCTTGAACTACCCTAAAGAATTGTTAAATACCTAATCGACTTGGAAGTTTATCTGCCAAGCCTGCCTTCATAGTTGTAGTCAGACAGTTCATAATTGCGTCTCTGTATGATTACTAGCATTTATAATGCTCAGAATGCCGACAGATCCTCGGCGGCTAAAAATTTCGAAGATTTCAATATATTGTAAAAGGTATTAACAACAAGCGCTTTCCTTTTCTTCACAAAAGCACAGAGATAGTTCAGGAAAATCCCCTACATATTGCAGCAACTGCTTGAAATACCTTCCGAATAGGCAATCGACGAACTGCTTGCACATCAATGGCGCAAGAACAAGAAAAGCATACGTTCAAGATTCGTTTCATTTATAAAACACCGATACAAGATCTTGGCCTTTCCCATGGCATGCTCATACGCTATCCCAAGAACAGTATAGCAAGTGGCGATACCTCCAAAATTTGCGCACTCCAGGGTTTGAGGAGAGAGCTTCGCAAGGTGAGGACTGGTCTCCTAAATCTGGGGTAAACTGTCAGTCTTTTATGGAAATTTCTGTAGAATCTTGTATTTGCACATATTCTTGGCGATTGCCAGTGTATCTTAAATATGATAGCCAAAGTATGCATTATTGGCCCATCAAATACAAGAACCAAAGAGCTGTCTCCGCTTTTCCGACATCATGCAGCAAGTACAACCTACGATTAAACAAACTTATTTGTGTCAGTCAAATTCGCACGTCTATAAGTGACCACATGTGTCGAAAGATTTGCTTTCAACAGTGTGAACTGTAAACCTTTTTAACATTGGCCCTTGTAACTTAATAGCTACATATGTATTTTGACGGAAACTAAATGCAAGAAATCTCTCGGAGGAATCCAAGAAAGCAGTGGGATAAATTGTTCGCATGCTGAAATATAGGGCGCAACTAAAAGGTCTTTTGAAAATGCCAAAGGTCAATGCTGCTTGTGTCATCATTGGTGATGAAGTTCTGAACGGCAAGATAACGGATACAAACTCCAAATTTTTTGCCAAGTACTGTTATGATATGGGGATAAGGTTAGGGGAGATTGTTACGGTTGGAGACGATGAGATCCAAATTGTCAACACAATAAGGAGGATCTCAAAAGATTACCAGTTTATCGTCACTTCCGGTGGAATTGGCCCAACTCATGATGATATTACTTATGAATCTATTGCAAAAAGCTTCAATTTACCAGTGAAGCTTGATCTTGAATGCCAAAAGAGAATGGACAAAATTTCTAATCCAAAGAGTCGGTTAGATGCACAGGCACTGAACGATTGTTATCGTATGGTAACGATGCCTTCTGGTGCGCTGGTTAGAAATTACTATGTGGCTAATGATTTATGGGTTCCTATTTGCTCTATTGATCATAAGGTATACATTCTTCCTGGTATTCCACAGTTATTCACCAGGATGATAAAGGAGTTTACGCCTACTTTAAAGAAAATTTATAATTTGAAGGAGGAAAACCTGGAGTTTATTCGTTTTTTTGTTAAAACGCCTCTATCCGAATCGCAGATATCTTCTTATCTGAGAGGTCTGCAAGCCGAGGCAAGTGAACTCAGCAAGGAGATCAAAATTGGCTCTTATCCCCATTTCGGTCTTGGTTTCAACACAGTGAGCATTTTAGGTACTAAAGATCACAAAAAATTTCTTGAAGACATAACAGAACGCACATTGAATAGATTAAACGGCGAGCGAATTACCGCTGAGCAAGAAGAGCAATACTCAAAATCATAAATTATCGTATATAGCTGCTTCAGATATGTCCGATACAATAAAGGGTTTCCCGAAAAAAGATCTTTGAGTACAATTTACTAGTTTACATCTATAAAATAAAATTATAAAACCACCCCTATTCTTTGGAATGCTTACTCTTCATCACCTTCATCCTCATCGTCAGTGTTGACGGGTTTTGGAGTACCTTTTGGTGATGAAAGCCATTCAATATACCGCAAACGGCGGCGTTCAACCTGGACTTTCTTCTCATTTCTTGTCAATCTCTTGACTCTTTTTTTGACCTTGATGTTGGCAGGGGAGTCATCGTCCACAACGGATGAAGTAGGAGCCTTGGCATTTTTTAAACCAATTGCATCCATATTACCACCATCCTCAAATCTAGATTGATCGATTTCCTTCATTCCTTTCTGAGTCAATTTACCGTCTTCAACAATCCATTGTTCTGGACATAAAGCACCCACAAATTCGTTATTATGCGAAATCATAACAACACCACCACTCCAGTCACGAATTGCCACGGCCAAGGCACCCAAGGAATCTCTATCCAGATAATTGGTAGGTTCATCTAGAACAAGTAAATGAGGGTTGTTCCACATAGCACCTGCAATGACAACTTTAACCAATTGCCCACCAGATAAAGATCCTAGAGGGGTGTGATTGGCAATTTCTGCGTCTAAACCAACATCATCGAAATGCTTGGAAATAACAGATGGAATCAATTGACGGTAGCCTAAACCTTCTCTGGATGCCTCATGATCATCAAACTTTTGCACTAACTTCTCGAATCCTTCCGCGACTAAGGTGTCCTTTGGAACCCAGGAGTTGTATTTAGGTTTCCACCATTTCCACTTGACTTCATATTGGAAAGATCTCTTCAATTTTTGTCTTCCCACGATTGCTTCAATGGCTCTCTTTCCTCTGCCATCATCAATATCAATCTCTTTGGACATCATTTCTTTTTCGTCTTCAGAAATCTTTCTTGATTCCTTCAACAGAACTTCACGATCGTCACCGAACTGATAACGCCATTGCAGATACTGATTGGCAGTTTTTTCTTTATGTTCATTAACGTGTTGCAAAGCATGTTGGGCAATGTAACCAATACGCAAATTGGGATGTTTCTGAACTTCACCCTCCTGAGGAACTAATTCACCGGTCAAAAGCTTAATCAGAGTAGATTTACCAGCACCGTTAGGACCTAGAACTGCAACACGAGAAGATAACGATAGAGCACAAGTGGCCCCAACTAAAGAAGGCTTAGCAGCTTTTGGATATGAAAAAGTCACGTTACTCACTTTAGCAACAGCTCTTGTGTTTGACTTCACACCTGTCAAGATACCAGGTGGTGGGAAGCGCATTTGCGCGTTAGAGTCACTTAAGGTATAGTATGCTTTTGCTTCTGGCTTTTGTTCAACGAATTTCTCAAGATTTCCTTTGTAATATTTCAATTTTTTATTCTCATAATGAATAATATCAGTGCAAACTGCATCGAGGAATCCGGAATCATGTGAAACTATCAAAGAAGTAATTTCTGTATGTTCCAAAAGATAATCTTGCAGCCACTTCACATTGGCGACATCCAAATGATTAGTAGGTTCATCTAATAGCAAAATATCAGCTTTTTGCAACATTGCCCTTGCCAGTTCCAATTTCATTTTCCAACCACCAGATAACGAGCCAACTGTTTGGGATCTTCTAGAGTCATCAAAACCAACCGATTCCAATGCGGCAGAAATTTCATCGCGCGAAGTTCCTTGCAATTGCTCATCCAATGCAATGAAGCTTACCAAATCCAAATCACCTTCTTCACCTTGCAACTTATGCTCAACAAAACAGGTACGCAAAATATTCTTATCTGGGAATCCCTCCAATTGTCCATTTGCAATAGATCTCATTAATGTCGATTTACCTGCACCATTTCTTCCACATAAACCATAACGATGTCCCTTTAGTAAGCGCATAGTTGTTTTGTTTAATAGCATTCTTGAACCATATGCCAATGAGAAGTCGGTATTGACTATTTCAATGCCTTCGCTCTCATCATACACCACCTTCTCTTGATGGAATATAGCTCTCAAATCCTTGATAAACTCTTCTTGGATGAATTCCTGTTGGTCTTCACCGAAGACTTGAAGTAAATAACCTTGCAATCTTGTCCAGTCGTTAACGTTGGCATCCATGGTCAATAGATTTCCCAAATAGTCAATAATAATATCGTCTTGCAGACACTTTTTAAAGTCAATTATCGTTTGAGGTAATTTCGATAAACGAGTAACTAAAAACTCCTTTCCTTCATTCACGGTAAGTCTACCTGAAAATTGGTTGGCTGGTAAAGGCTCCTCGTCCTCCTCTAAAACTATCAAAGCTTTACCTGCAAGCTCACGAACCTCAGGCAATGAGGCGGTGTCAACCACTTTTTTAATACCAGGCAGCAATTGAGGAATAAAGCTTTCAATTTCAATTCTGTTGTTAACCAATCTAGTCAAATTTTCAACCACAATGACAGTTTGTCTCAATTGCTCTTGAGAAGAGGATGAAAGGTTTAGCGATCTATTTAGAATTGGAACCAGCAAAGATAGGGCAGGCTCGGTAACCTCGGCAACGAATGTTACACCTGATAACGCTTTAACAGACTGTGGGACTTTACTTGGGTCTTGTAGAGTATCCACAATTAATTTGAACCTAGGAGATAGATCAAGGTTATCGAGAATCGAAACATAACTTAACAATGTCTGATAACCTTGTTTAGCTAATTCTGGCTTGAAATCAGTAGCAACATCTGTGAGTACTGGAACAGTGTCTTTGAACGTAAGTTCCAATAGGTCATTTGGCGCATCCTCTCTTATTCTATCGACGATGGCTAATGCCTGCAGTTTTGACTGCCACTTTGCACCAGAGGCTAAATATCTTAATACAGTTGGTAGAATTGCGCTGGTTAAAGCTTCCACTGGGAAACAATTGATCAAGGAGTCAAGTGCTTGTTGAGCAGCGCGCTTCACTGTGTTTTCCTTGTCTGCGATAGAGTCTAAGGCAGCAGCCAAAAGAGGTAGCAAATAGGCTTCCTCAGGGTAGTTTTGTGAAACTGCTTGAGCCACTTTCGAAATTAATAACATGGCAGATTCTCTAACTAAAGGCGGATTTTTAGGTTTGATAAATTTCATTATGATTTCCTCTATTTTCCAATTTGCTATGTTCTTTCCACGATGGCCTGATTTTACGAGCTCCTCTATGGCAAGATCGAGATTTTTTTTGCACTCTGATATGGTCTTACACTGAGGTATCTCGGAAAGTATCGAAGAAACAGGGGTTAACTGTAAATTAGACATGTTTTCATTCAGCGAAGTCAAGGAAGTTGTTGAGTTTGAAGGTGTTGGAGTGTTGCTGTGATCTGGGGTGACAGCAGATTGTTGGTAATTATAACCGTTATTAGCACCGCTATTATTACCGTACTTGTTGTAGTTTTGAGGATTTGCCCCACTATTCCAGTTGCGCTGCTGTTGCTGTTGGTTTTGGCCGCCTTGATTTGGAGTACGTTGTTTTTGATAGCTGTTAGGATTACCATTTTTAAAATAGCCACCGAACGGAGAAGCAACAAGACTTGGATCCTGTGGCTGATCGCTCAGAAAATCGTTCAAATCTTTGAACTTCTTTGGAGGCATGTCGACGGATAGATTATTTGCTTAAAGGGCTACTGGTTCGTTGACTCGATTTAAATCTTTATTGTCGCTTTCTTATATCAGATGAGATGTGCACTGAAAATTTTTCAAGGTTGCCTTTTCACAATTTTGTATCTCCGAGCACGAAAAACCTAAAGACACATCGGCGGCAAAATACAACATTCAAAATATCAAATTTAGCTGAAAGAACAAAGCCAATGTAGATATTCTTAACTCAGTGTTGTTTTTGAGAGAGTCTGGGGAAAAAAATAGACGATATGCGTTGTCCGTCAGCATTGTGAAATCTGGGTATTTGCCTTTTCCATCCGCAGGATATCCGGAGAAGACTGACTTAACGTCACGGAAATAACTGATAGTTCAAGACACTTCACATAGTCTGGAAATTCTTCAAAATGCTTCATTCAATCAAACAATACGAAGTGATGTGGTTTCGTAGCCTCAACAGCGTTTATCTACGTTTTTTATTGGGTAACTTGTTACTGCATAAGATCGACAACAATATAACGCGAGGACGCTTAATCCAACAGATTGGCTTCATCCAAACTGTGCTACTGCCATACGCCTGAGAGCTGTACCAGTTCAGTAATGAGCAGCTTAAAATGAGTGAGAGTGCTCATCCCTATGTCATGTCAGGGCGTCAAACAAATATAATTAGTAGCACTTGGGACAGTAGGACCCTCCCTTATCGGCTAACGATTGTCCCAGCCAGCTGCTAATGGCCTCCCAATTCGTAGCTTGCAGCTCATTTCAACCAGCGTCTTTTTTCGCTGACGCGAAAACGCGTCAATTACGCGTTTTTCCCGAAATTACGAAATTATACGCTATTGAATGCAACTTAGGATAATTGTGAAAAAAACAGTCAGATGAAAAACGTAAGCTTGTTTATAACGCTTTCGAATTAGCATGTGTGCGTTTCTGTTGGCTTAAAAAAAGCTCTCTTTCGGGAGCCGCATATCAAACAACTCAAGAATACTTAGTCTTTAGAGCGTTTCAGAGTCGGGCACTATAATGGCAGACTTTACAAAGATGACTCTGAAGATACTTTACTCCCTAGACAATAGCACTAGCGGGACGTACTTAGCTCGTTCAAAGAAATTACAATGTGTTAGGGAGGCCACAATACCGAATCCCGACCCTGCCATAGAAAGCGATATTTCTACGTTTAGAATAGGCGCTGTAGATTTGGCGCTCGTTTTGCAAGAAATCTACGTCAATTCTCCTGAACTACTTCATCACAACATAGCAAAGGCAGGGCATGATTACAATTTGTATTACCGTGATATTTGTGAATTGGATGAACCGTTGGTAAGCTTGGGCTTGCTTTCACAAATACGACAGAAAATGGACAAGGATGTGACGCAAGAATCACATCAGTTCGAGGAGAGTGAAGATGAGGAACCGTTCATCGTTACCGGAAGAGTTTGCTCAAATTTTGCTGCGCTGCTGAAAAGATCGTACAGTTCGTCAGGAAATAATAAGCAGGGAAAATCTCCATCGTCATCTGCTGACACCTTGGAAGTCAAGCTGAGATTCATTAGAGTCGCCACAGCAAAGGACTCAAGAAGGCCGAGTACAAGCATACCGGGATTACAAAAGATTCCCGTACCCACCACTTTGAGCAATCAAATGAATTTCAAGAATAGCAACAACAGCATTAATATCAACGTAGCATCAAGAACGGTACGGCCCAGAGTGCCAAATCCCGCCAAAAGACAAACGAACCCAACGCCGGCACCAAAAGCTGAGAGAACACAATCCCTCCCAATATGGAGCCTCAAACAGGGGCAAAATCATTCAGGATTGGCCACAAACTCAATCGCGCATAGAATTTTTTTAGCAGATCGCAAGACTGAAAATGTCCAAACCAAAGCAGGTTATCAACAAGCCACTACATACCAAATAAGTGCTCTACAACAAGACAGCACTGTTCAGAAGTTCAGAGTCGATGATTCTGTGAGTAAGAGGTTTGACTTCATGCTCAACAAAAAGAAAAAGCAACAAAATCCGGCCCAACAACAACACCAGCGTAATCAGGAAACCATGAAGTCTAATGGTATAAATTCAGCTAGGAAATCCTCAACGGCGGCAAAAGCTCGCAGATTCAATACAATGGCAGCAGTTCCAACTCCTCTGGTTGACACAATTAGCACAACAAAATATTTTGCAAAACCTAAGCAAAGAGGAGCTTCAATTTCTAACGACTTAACAGACACAACCCTTGAGCAGGAATCTGTATTTCAGCAGCTCTTGGCTAATAGCCCTGCCAAAAAAAATAATCCGGTAGTATTAGCAGAGGAAGGGAAAGAAAACTTACCTCCATCAAACATACCAACAGATAATATTGACCTAGACTTACTGAATTTCTCAGAGGTTAACCTCAAGGGTGACCTAGATTGGTTTGGGACATATGACCCGTTCAATTCTCCTGTTTTGCCGGATGTATTCGCAGAACACGCATTGAAACCTTCGTCCACTACACCGAAAGATCCTAACACTTGTAACACAGTAGATATTGAAAATGTGGAAGAGGAAGATAACACACCAAGAATGACTGAAAACGATAAGGCCGACCCATTGAGCGACGTCGATAGGACTTCTCCAATAGACACCCTATCAATGCCACTTATGGAACTTAACGATAGACCTTCGAACAGAATGGTTTCGTGTCAAGAACAACTGCGAAGACTTCCACTACTAGGTCATCATCAGAAGGCAGCCTCTGATGCACCTCAAGAGCTATTTGAAGGCGAACTCCGAGCTGCCAGTGAAGAGGAAAATAATGACGAAGATGCTACATCCGTTGTCATGAACTACTCTTCCTCATATCATGATGACTCACCAAGAGTAAAGGATAGTCCGTCACAAAAAAAGATTGCCATATATGAATGTTCGTCACCGTTGTCAAAGCGCAATCACGATAAAGAAGACTCAGGACCTTGCGACGATGAAGATGAACGTAAAGAAAATTTTAAAAAACAAAGAATCATGCCGTCATCACCTACAATGTTTACCTATCCGGATGACATTTCAAGCAATGCGGATGCTAGCGATCTATTTTCCTCCTTCATGCACGGACCACAAGGTCAAATAAACGATGCCGACTCAACTCCTGCGACTCAGTACCAAAATCAGTCTAGTGACCACATGAAAAACTAAGATATTCACCTTTGTATTTAGTTTAACACTATTCAACTGCATAATGACCTAAATACTCATCTTTCAAACTTGAACAGTGGCACTTTCACTACTCACTGTACACGTGATGTAAGCCTGGAGTCGGATCTTCTCTTTTCGCAGTTCAAGCTAACACGTCAAGTAATAATGGCGGCGAGAGACAGTCCTACCGAAAAAAAGTATATCTTCGCCGATTCACATAACAGTGCTGCATTGGAGTGCTCTCTAGATAGCATTGGAAAATAGTCATCAGTCCAATGTCATTAGAAATGTCTTGGGAATATCTAAAGGATGCTAACCCAGGAAAACTGCTGACAACACTGTTCGCTATGATTGTGATTTCCATGTATTCCTTGATCTATCTTTTATCTCATAAACCCAGGCAGCCTCTTCCAGAAGAGATGCAATTCATTACAATTGATGATAAGGGCTGCAAATTCAGGGCCCCTCTGGAAACGATAAATGCTGAGAATGCGGATACGAGCAGCGAAATTCATTTATCGGTTGTTGTACCAAGTTATAATGAAACTAAGAGGATCTTGATTATGTTGACCGATGCTATTGAATATTTGGAAAGCTCTATGCCTGGAAAATGGGAGATTTTAATTGTAGATGATGGATCTGTAGATGGAACCACCGACTATTGTTTAAAACTGGCACATGAACACTTCAAGCTAAGGACTGGCCAATTGAGAGTACTTCAATTCACCAAGAATCGTGGCAAAGGCGGTGCTGTAAGGCAGGGCTTACTAAACATACGTGGGAAATATGGTCTATTTGCAGATGCAGATGGGGCAAGCAAATTTAGTGACGTCGAAAACTTGTTGGCGCAGATTAAGAAGTTGGAGGAAAGCGAACGCAATAGTATAGCAGCAATCGCCATTGGGTCTCGTGCTCATATGGTTAATACTGATGCTGTTGTGAAGAGGTCACTTATAAGAAATCTGTTGATGTACGGTCTGCACACCCTTGTGTTTGTATTTGGTATTAGATCAATCAATGACACACAATGCGGATTTAAATTATTTAACAGACAGGCTATAACGGCAATATTTCCATATTTGCATACTGAGGGATGGATATTCGATGTTGAAATATTAATGTTAGCTATACGGAAGTCGATACCAATTGCAGAGGTACCTATCTCATGGCATGAGGTGGATGGATCCAAGATGGAGCTAGCAAGAGACAGCATTAACATGGCTAAAGACTTAATAGTTATTAGGATGGCATATATCCTCGGAATCTACAAAGATGACAAAGAATTGTAGTAGTACTAGTTGATACATTATTTCGACTTAGAAGTTATATAAAGAGCAAAATCACATTCCCTTTTTCTGACCTTCGAAGATTTCATACGATAGAGATGAAAGCTTCCTCCTGATAATTGTCCCGTTGTTCAAAAAAGTTCGAATAACCGATGCATAAACTTTACTATCTGTAATTATGGTGTCGAACGCTTTTAACAATGCAGGTGTATTAATTTCCAATTCGACTTCGTGAGTTATCTCCGGATTACTGCCTTTTCTGCCCTGACTATTTTTTTCAACTTTTGTAATATCTATTCTCGTACAGGAATCGTTATGGATGTAGCTTACACGATCTTTATCTCTCTCACTTATAGGCATCTGACTCTTATACTTTTCGGGTGGCTCATTCTCAGGGACTGGAATTTCTAAATTGATTGATATTTTTACGTCATAACTATCTTTTGGTGAATAAATCAGTAGATGAGCAATTTTTCTTTTCTCTATGAATTGTCCCACACGCCCAGTCTTCACATCCGTACTCATTCGCAAGAAACGAGGTCTTTGGGTGGCCACACCAGTTCTATATATGGAATCTTTTGTATGCGATTCTATCGTACTAAACTTGCCTCGATTTTCGTTAACCTCACTTAGTCCACGAATGTACTTTTTCAATTCGTCAAAAACAGCAGAATCAATAGTTGGAACCATCCTAGCGTCCAGTTCTGTGAAAACAGCTTGCGATGAAACAGGAGGGTTTATACGATCAGGTGATTTCGCATCCATTATTATCCCAAACTTCATTTCCATTTCTATAAGTGGTCTCATATCTGGTGATATTGAAAAAATTGTTGCATAAACCCAATCTTGAACCGATTTAGTTAAATCGTCATCCGGTATTATGTTCAAGAATGAATTATCAATTTTGAAGTCTTTTTTATCAATATTTTGCAATGCTTTTATCGTCGGCCTCCATTTCCGAGCCCATACCGGAACATTTTTATATTTGTTTGGTTTTGAAGTGGCTGCAATTTCATTAAGAATCTGCAAATCCTTCTTGAGATTATTTTTCCTCGATTTCAAAGAGGTTTTCTCATCGAAAATTGTAGTTACAGAGGACTCATTCCCACTGGCTTTACCAGAACTCACAGTAGGTCCCACGTTAGAATCACTTCTTTCGTCTCCTGAAAGATTAGGAGCCCCCAATGAGGTGTTTTTACTCTTTTCAGATGCCAAGGTTTCTGAGCCCTCTTTTGCAGCTGATCTCTTACTCTCATTTTTTTGCGGAGATTTACCCTCTTGCTTGTCATAGTCAAAAGTCATATCTTTATCAAAATTGACTCCACCACCACCTATTTCCATGTCATCATCTGTATCAGTTTCATCATCCATGAAATCATTCGCATTAATTGAGTTTACGGATGTCTCCCTGCGTATTTCACTGCTCCCCAACGACGATACGCTGTCATTCCGCTGGCCGGTGTTTGGCGCTTTCGCTCTTACTGCGTTATCATCATGATTTACCAAGTCGTCTAGCGACAGGGCTCTCTTAGGCTGCTGCCTCGAATGATCAGCAGTACTCATTTTGAAGATTCGGCGCTCTTTGATTTTCTATGTCGGAGAGTCTCTTGACCTCATCAATATTAGTATGAGTCTCATACCGTTGTTAACATGAGTCTGATAAATCAAAATCATACTGAACGAACTAAGAAATCACCAAGAAGTGATGCTTTATCAACTACGGGTTGATGCCATCGATGATTGACTAGGCTCTCGTCCGACTAAGCCAACATTCTCTGCACCGAATACATTTATGCATTGACAGCATCCAAGGTAACTCAGAGAGTATTGTAAGGGGACTACATGAATTTGCAGCGAGAAAGAAGAACGCAGCATAGTTGTAATCAATTTCAATAGACAAAATGAATAGCACTGGCATGAGCCGCAAGACTGAGGAAGATATCAAAAGAATAAGTTACGCAATGGATGCCTTAGCGAAGCTTATAATTGAAAAAAGGCATGATGGAACACAAGAACAAATAGAATATCAGCTCAAATTAAAAAAATTGAATACGCTCATAGAGCTTATCTTGGGAATGAAACGAGATGAATTTGGGCCTCGGTACGAACTTGACTCAGCACAGCTTGATAGACTTCTTCGAAATGAAGTCGAGGTTATCGAAAAAACAATTGAAGGTTATGGTGATAATGGTCAAACACGAATACAGAGGTTTGCACTAATACCAATAACCACGCAACATCAAAGAGATGAACCTAATATCAACAAAAAATCGAAGAAGAAAAAGAAAAACAAGATCTGTTGCTCGTTTTGCAACGAAACAGGTCATACACGAGCTAAGTGTGACAAAAAATTGCTATATTCCAAAGAGTAATCGTCTAGAATACATGTAATATACAGTTATTTTTTTTATTTTCGAACAATGTAGTCCCTTATTATTTCTTCTCCATCATGGCTTCTCTTCTAGCTGCATCTTGCAACAGGTTAGTGTCAACCATATTTTTGTTTAAATACACGTATCTTACAGTTGACCCTCTAATGAAGATATTCCTCACCGAACCGAAATGTGGATATTTGCTTTCATCACTACAGGATATGTTGTCTAGCTTCAGATTCAGAAATTGGTCAACGGATTTTAAAGTTCCCTTCAATTCAATATCATTTTTCAGCTATTATTATTAGTTTGTTAGTACTCGTTCATAGAAAAGCAAAATGCAGTATTACTGCGGATATTATACCACGTACCTCAACAGTGACCTCTTGATCTACCAATGTTTTGAAAAATGAGAAGAACAACATTACGATCTTTCTTCCTCTTGTTTCTCCGAGGCCTTACATGTCATGTTCTCAGATACGCAGTTTTTTCTAGTTCAATTTGTCTCGCTTCTTTAGGCAAGGAAGGGCAAAAAAAAGTGATATTGTTGAGTATTGTAGTATATACTATAATTTCTACAAATAAAAATACTTGGATATTTGAGTTATGCTTATTCGTCCGCATCCGCATCTCTCGATTTCAAGACGAATGGATGCCCCGTGACTCTAAAGTAAATGTCTTTCACGTCGTCAGTCATCGATTCGAAATGTGAGGAGGAGTCATATGACTTGGACAAGTAAACTTTATCTTTTGAACCATCATCCTTTGGTTCAAACAGTTCCGCTATGCCCATGAATTTTTCTTCGATTGGTCCCAATAGTTTGAACGCGGGTTCTAGTTCAATATGCGGTTTATCGGTCTCGACAATAGTAGAGATGATTGCCAGTGAATGATTCTTTGAACAGACGTTATGAGCATCAGATACAACCGCAATGTATATATCATTCTTCCTGCCAACTTGACTCTGTGGAATAATGATTTGCAAGGAGTCAGCATTACTGGTACCCGGTACAGGATGTTTGAGAATGCAGATAGCCCTAATAACTCTTTGTCCTGTCGACTTACATTTTTCAGGGAAATAAGTTGGATCCGCAATGACTAAAGGGGCATTGAAAGTGCCTAACTTGGTTTTAACACCTTTAAACTGTCCATCATCGTTATACAACACTTCTTCAATTGGATTGTCTAACATGTAAGTACCGCCGTATATCGCACTTAAACGAGCGAAACCTTGCGGTAACTCTCCTAAACCGTATAGGGGATAAAGATATGGTGATTTGCCGTAACGTGCAACACTTTGACAATACAACAGGATCCTTTCGAACGACTGTCTTGCTGGCTCTTGTAAATAATCGTCGTTGGTCCATAACGCCATCGAATGACCAATAAATTCTTTTGTTGAATTTCCTAACCCAAACTTGTAATAGACCTCATCCATGGTATTCTTGTCCAAATCTAGACCCTGGTGGGTAGAAAGATCATCTTCTTGGTAACTACTGATCCACTCCAAAAACTTCTTCATTCTCCGTTTCTCAAAGATCCCCATTAATGGTGACGATATTGCTTCAATTTCATTCGCCGGAACTTTATACACTTTGCCTTGCTTAAAAACATAAGATCCGGAAACCTGCTTGAAGTCTACGTATCTAGTAACGTCTGTATGGGCCAAAATTTTTGTCAGTTCTCCGTTTGCCATCAAAAACTTTGGGATCAAGTCCACGTTCCAATCTCTATCTCTACCAAATTTTGATTCTCTATCCTCTTTCGAGATAGGATTTTGTTTGAACTTCTCGTACAGCTGTGACAAACTTACAGAAGCAGCCTCACCGCCATAATGGTCCTGTTTGTCTATGTGCAAAACTTTCTTACCATCTACAGACAGCAGACCTGACAAGATACACTCTGTCAAGCCAGTTCCTAAGACAATAACGTCAAAATCAGTATCCATAGTTTCTTGATCCATCTTGGCCGCTCACTTTATTGTTATATGAAATCTGTCCCTATAGTCCAGTTAACCACCTGTCGCGTCTTTATCTTTATCAGGGACTATCCCCTTACAGCTGTGCTTTTGTGTGATCGTCATGAAGCCGTAGTATCACCTTCCCGGGTAACCGTGATGTTTAGGAGCTTAACATCTATGTATGTCCTCTCAAAGAGGAGAGATGGCCTACAAGGTCAATAGAGCCCGGCTAGACTCTTTTCATACTACGTCTTAGTGCGTAATGCACTCGTCGTACTCTGCTCTGTCTAAGATCTTTTCTTTATAATGTACCCCAGGCTGTATATCTTTTCGAATATTTTTAATTCTTACGAAAATGCCATTATATCCACACTAAAATCCGTTGCGTAAGTACAGATAAGAATATTAGAACATATTCAATGGCAGTTGATAAGTTCATTGTGCGTATAAACAATGCACTTTTCAAGTCCTCATTAATGAAAAATGCGAGACCTGTGTTCAAAGAACGAATAAAAAGATTTGAGATCGCACCAGGTGAAAAGTGGGTTATCTGGGGTCCAGGTAAAGCCAAGTTTATGAATACTCTAGGAAACAAGTATTTATGTGACCCACAGTTGTCACTGCAGTTTGGTAATAAGAAGGGTCCGCAACCTCATGTAGAGCAAGTCTTATTCAAGGGTGTCGTGCCCACGGCGCATTTAAGCGCAAGATACGAATATTTTAAGGATGACTTCGACCAAACTTGTAAAAAATTCATTTTGGACAATGCAATTGGATCGAATGCAGTTTCATATGATGTAAGCAAGACTGATCGAGTGATCGATATGTCTTTATATGATAGATTGGTAAAGGAATTGCACTTGACTGACCTTCAGGACAGATGGGTTATGGGGTTAAGCAATGGTCAGATGAGAAGAGCGAGACTAGCGTACAGTTTGCTGAAACAGCCTGACTTACTGTTGGTTGACGATCCCTTTCTTGGGCTGGATCCGACCGCCACATCAATAATCTCGAAATTCTTAGCAACATACGACGAATCCTACACTCCCGTCATAATCGGCATGAGGTACCAAGATGAGATTCCCAAATGGTGCACACATATATGCCATGTGAAAGAAGAGCAGGGGATTATTTTCCAGGGTCCAATTGGAATGTTTCAAGAAAGAATTGCTGCTATCAAGAAAGATGCTGAAGTTGTGTCAACTAATCAGAAAACAAGCAAGTATAGCATAGAAGATTTGATTTCTTCGCATCCATGGTACCGAAAAACGCACCATGAGATCATTAGAATGCCCAATCGCCTGGAATTGAATGATATCGATGTCAAATACAAAGGTGAACCAGTCTTACAAAGTTTGACTTGGAAAGTTAGACCAGGATCTAAATGGCACATAAGAGGTAATAATGGAACAGGGAAATCCACTTTGCTGTCCTTGTTAACTGCGGAACATCCACAATCGTGGAATTCCAAAATTGTAGAGAATGGTGTGCCAAGGAAAACTGGCAAGGCTAACTATTTTGATATCAACAAAAAAATAGGCATGTCTGCTCCAGAATTGCACGCGATTATGCTGAAAAATGTCGGTAATAAACTGAACACCAGAGAGATCATATCCAGTGGATTTCATGACGCCTCTTCAAACAATTTTACTCCGTTATGGAATAAACTCGATAAAGATAGACAGCTGTTGATAAACATGTTCTTGGTCTATTTCGACTTAGCTTCGATCGCAAATACAGTCATGTTCGAACAATTATCTGTAAGCCAACAAAAGCTGGTCATATTTATCAGAAGCTTGATAAAAATGCCGGAAATACTCGTACTCGACGAAGCGTTCTCTGGCATGGAACTAGAACCAATGGTTCGTTGTCATAATCTTCTTGATGAATGGCCGGGTACAATCCTGGTAGTCTCCCATATACAAGAGGAAACTCCAAAATGCAATCATTACTTGAGACTCATCGCGCCAGGGCAGTTCGAAATTAATAGCATTCAAGACGATCTATAGGTTCTATTGCACATATATATTTAGAGATATAACGGATTTATGCAGTGGCTAGCATGATAGTCTTTTAGTGTATACGATTCACATATAAGCTAGCGAGGCCAGCATCTCTTAAAGGTCACATGCCTCCTCCCTCGAGCAGTTCGCGCAGTTGGCGCGGTTCGCGCCTGTTGCTAGCATTGCGCGTCTGCAGGCGAAAGCGCGGCCAAGATGAAACCTCCTATTAGGAGATCAAACTCATAGGGGTTCTTCAATAGGCTGTACTCGACTATATACTACCGAGGCGGCTTATAGGAACGGGAATTCGTTTGAAATACTAGCTTAAAGAGGCTCTCGACTTGGCTTATTGTTGTGAACCTAAGAGCTGTTGTTTAAGTTTATATTTTCGTTTCCAGCTTTTTGAACTGGTATACAGAGTTGCAAGAGTTGACTGAAGGGTAGTTGAAAGTTCAAAAGTTTGCTTCGGAATGAGTAGTACACCGGCAACCAACATACGGGTGCCTTTAATTTCCCCGGAAAATCTACCAAGACGTGTCAAACAAGAAAACGAATATGGAAGTTTGGAATCTAAAGATCATCTATATCAAGTCCAGTCATTGAAAGGAAGCCTCTTGCCAAAGCCCATCCTTGATACACCACCCTATTATATCTCACTGATCACATATCTGAACTATTTGATTCTGATCATCTTAGGCCAGATGCATGATTTTCTAGGCATGAAATTTCAAAAGGACAAGCACGCCGATGTATTTGAGCAGGATGGCCTGGCACCATGGTACTCTAAGTTTGAGAGTTTTTTCGCCAGGAGAATGAAGAAGAGAATCGATGACTGTTTTTCTAGACCGGCCACCGGCGTTCCAGGCAGGTTTATTATCTGTATTGATCGTATTTCTCACGATTTGAACAATTATTTCACTTATCCTGGCTCCACCTCTATGTGTTTGAATTTGTCCTCTTACAATTACCTTGGATTTGCGCAAAGTGAGGGGCAATGTACAGATGCCGCCGTCGAATGTGTGGATCAGTACGGTGTGCACAGTGGTGGACCAAGGACTCAAATCGGTTCAACGAATCTGCACGTTGAAGCTGAGAAATTGATTGCCAGATTTGTCGGTAAAGATGATGCCATGATATTCTCGATGGGTTACAGTACCAATGCAAATTTTTTCAATGCATTCCTTGATTCTAAATGTCTTGTCATTTCCGATGAATTAAATCATACATCCATCAGAACCGGTGTCAGATCATCGGGTGCAGCAGTGAGGGCCTTCAAACATAACGATATGGAAGAGTTAGAGAAGCTAATAAGAGAGCAAATTGTCCTCGGTCAGCCTAAGACCAATAGGCCATGGAAAAAAATTCTGATTGTAGTCGAAGGTTTGTATTCCATGGAGGGAACACTTTGTAATTTGCCAACGATCCTTGAGCTGAAGAAGAAATATAGATGCTACCTATTCGTCGATGAAGCTCATTCCATTGGAGCAATGGGACCCAACGGACATGGTGTCTGTGAATTATTTGGAATTGATCCAAAGGAGGTCGATTTCCTAATGGGGACTTTCACCAAATCTTTTGGTGCTGCTGGTGGTTATATCGCAGCTGATAAGTGGATCATTGATAGATTAAGACTAGATTTAACCACGGCTACCTATGCGGAAACGATTCCTCCTCCAGTGCTAGGACAGATAATATCTTCTTTGCTGACTCTTACCGGTGAAATAAATCCTGGCGAGGGAAAAGAAAGACTTCAACGTATTGCATTCAACTCGCGTTATTTGCGTCTTGGATTTCAAAGATTGGGTTTTATAGTGTACGGTTGTCCAGACTCTCCAGTCATCCCATTACTTTTGTATTGTCCATCAAAGATGCCGGCATTTTCCAGAATGATGCTTCAGCGAAAAATTGCCGTTGTCATCGTGGCATATCCTGCCACGCCCTTGATAGAGTCAAGGGTTAGATTTTGCATATCCTCAGCACTTACAAAAGAAGATCTCGATTATCTTTTACGTCATGTCAGCGAAGTTGGTGATAAATTATGCCTAAAATTGAGCTCCGGCAAGGCAAGTGTAGCCGAAGATGGTACCCCACCTAGATGGGACGTCGAAGATGTCATTGCCCGCACAGCCGAGGATTGTAAGGATGATAGATTTTTTAAGGTATGAACCGATAGGCACCTGCGGCTGCTGCAGATCTTGATCTTTTTTTCTTTCTTGCAAATTTACTATTGGAGCATTCTTGTGAGATGGTACAAGCATGTTTATATATTGAAATATATCTGATTTATCGGAAGAAATTACACCCAAGCGTGCCTTTTCTTGAAATGAAGCTGTTCTTACCCAGTGTTTGTCTTTTATAGCGCCCTCCCCTCCCTATTCACGAATACCGAATACCGAAAGGTATGAGATATTGAAGGTCAAAAAACGGAACAAGTGCAGGATAGAAAGCAAACAACAGCGTCACAACAAGCGTGATGGCCTCGTTATACCACATAGGGAGTGCTACGAAGCAAAACATTCAAAAGTTTCGTATATCTACATCTAGATCAGAGGCAATCAAAATTCTACCTATAAAAATAGAGCCAAAACCATCCTACGAAATCGTGATTGATAATGATGCACTTGAAGATTTAGAAGATGTTAGCCAATTAGATGAACTTGCAGACGCATTGCCAGACAACTGCCCTAGGTTCTTGCTGATGGCCTACCCGATCACCAAAAAAGATGGCATAAAGCAGGTACCACTTGTCCTTCTCTACTGGAAACCCGTAACCGTCGTATCTCAAGAATGGAAGATGTTGTATGCGGGAGCTTTAGAGCTCATAAGAAATGAATGTGCTCCACAGAAAATGGTTGAGGTTTCTTCAGGACTAGAAGATGAAGAGGATGTAGAGGAATTGCAGTCACAAATTGAAAGCTAATCAAATACTAATATATATCTCTACGCCCTATTTAAAGTTGGATACTTCGAAATTTAAAGCTGTTGTATTTTGTTGGACTGTCAACATCCGGACACCGTTGTTTATATGGTAAAACATCTGTTCACCAGAAAAATCTGCTAGTTCGTTTTCGTGGAATGTTATTTTCATGCGGATGTCGCGCTTACAGTGCGATTCTGTTCAGCAGATCGGCGTTAGAATCAAGCACTCACTCGACGACAAACCTGTTTCAGTTCTCGTTTGTTCTTGAAATATATTCGATTATGTTAGAGTTCATCGATAAGAGGACCTGCTTATATTAAATTCAAAGTTAGAGGCTAAGTACTAAATCAGCAAAAATGGGTCGTCTACACAGTAAAGTATGTCACTAGATGAGAACAAGCTCCAAGAGCTTCTCAATTAATTGTAACTAAGAATTTGCATATTGTGGAGGACATAGTTTTGTCCTCCGCTTTTCACTTCGGATCATTTCATTCTGTTTTCCGGTGTACATCAAAAAGATTTGTGTTATCCTGTCATGGGATTGCCTTTCTTTTAGAAACTCTTTCAAGAGACTTCGAGATGTATTAGCTGGGTGATTCCAATCTTTACTATTCTTCTCTCCCGGCGCCATAGGTGCCATATCTGAGCATTTATAGCCCGGGGGTATTAGAAGCACAAGAGTGCTTTGTCATCTGCATGGTAAACTAGCAAATGACGTGCTCGTCAACAAGTTGAAATACCGGCAGTCGCCATACTCGCCGAAACAGTGGATGGAATGTGAGGAAGAGCAGACTTTTGTTTCTTTTCGTCACTTCGGGTTCATTTTACTAACAATTTCGAATCTTTTGATTTTCATTTTTTGATAGGGTAAAGGTATCTCTTCTTCCGCTATTCCATACTCCAGGAATGCTCCAGCTTGGTTCAAGTTGTCTCCTGACGCTATTGTTGAACAAATCATCAAGTACGCTAGAAAGGGTTTGACTCCTTCTCAAATCGGTGTCTTGTTGAGAGATGCTCATGGTGTCACTCAAGCCAAGGTTATCACCGGTAACAAGATCATGAGAATTTTGAAATCTAACGGTTTCGCTCCAGAAATTCCAGAAGACTTGTATTATTTGATCAAGAAGGCTGTTTCTGTCAGAAAACATTTGGAAAGAAACAGAAAGGACAAGGATGCTAAGTTCAGATTGATTTTGATCGAATCCAGAATTCACAGATTGGCCAGATACTACAGAACTGTCTCTGTTTTGCCACCAAACTGGAAGTACGAATCCGCCACTGCTTCCGCTTTGGTTAATTAAGGTGTCCGCATCGTTACTCTATTGTATCCTTCATATTGATTATATAATTAAGAATTCCGATTTAGCACTGTTAATAACTACGTCGCATTTGCATTTCATTAAAAACAAATCTTTTTGAATGGGGTCTCAAACATATACAAGCAAGCTTGCTTTATGGTCGCAATCATCATTATATGTATCCTGCTGGATCCAAAAATAAAAATAATGATTTCGCCCAGGATCGAACTGGGGACGTTCTGCGTGTTAAGCAGATGCCATAACCGACTAGACCACGAAACCATTGTAATGTATTGTTATGTTTGAGTTTTATCCAGAACCATATAAACAATTAGAAGCTGGTGACCTCTCATGCTTGTATTCTTCGTTGAACTCTTATTAAATATGTTGGAACTGAGAACTAGTGAAAGATATGTTAGAATTGAGAGTCAGTAAGTTAAAATGACAGTATTTACAATATGATATTTACAGACGACATGCTGAGTAATCAAGAAAGTTATGTGAGGTGACCCTAACAAATTAGCGTTCGATGTGGAAGAGAATCGAATGATATTTACTGCGAGACGATAACGATGAGGGCCATCACTCCGATACATTCTATGTTCATTAATCAGCAATATCATCCGTGCAATTGATTCTATGGCTTGAACTAATGATGAGATCATCAGTGAAAAATTTCCACTGATAACAGCGTGGACGATTCAATAGGTACAATTTATGACGAATAAATACCTGTACCCTTGTCTCTTATATTGTTCTGCTCATTTCATTTCTTTTCGATATTTTATGTTTAAGAGAAGTAAGGATTAATTAAAAAAATTTATAAACCTATATATTTCACCAGCTAATCGTTAACGTCGAGTAATCAAAGCGCCAATAACTAGAGGTCTGTCTTGGATATTGTGTCTTTCTCTATTAAAGTGATTTGTGCTAAATACTATCAAACAATTAGCCGCCATTGAATTCTATAAAATAAAGTAGTCTTCTCGTACGAGAAGTCCAATATATGCTTTCATTTCGCTTCAAGAAAGTGAAAGGAGCTTCTCAATGCAAATTCAGACGGAAGAGAACGTGAGAGCTCTTATAAGTCCCAGTCTCGTATTGCATAGAGTGCAATCGCATGGTTCAGAACTTTGGTAACTTGGCTTCACATCGATTATATGTTCTTGCATTGTTTCGGTATACTTTGAGAAATGCAAATAGACGGTGCTCTTCGGTGCACCTTCGAAACAGAATCCAAAAAGTTGTCAAAACAGTGATATGGAAGCATAGATATGATAAATCAAGTTGGAGTATTTATTCGCTTCTACGGCAACTAACTACTCTAAATGAGCACTTGAATCGCGGAGAAGTTGGTGCCGTTTGGCCTATGCTTACAGCTTTTTCGAAACGCCAGAAGTCTCCTCACGGCTCCCCTTTGATTGAACCTGTGAAGCAACTTAAACATAGTAATCGTATTAGTATACCAAAAAATATTGAGGAGGACAGAGAGCAGCAAGTTCTTGCGAGGTACGTTAATCATCGAGCAGGACGTAACAGGTTGCCACACAATGTAACGGAGGAATACAAGAAAAAACTTTTGCTCCCCATAGCTCTGCATGAGAATGCCATGCTAAAATTGACCAAAGTGCAACATCAATTATCTAAGGGCCCTCCTAAAGTCTTCTTAAGCCATACCTCTGCAGGACCAAGTAGAATTTGGTTCATTCGATCAGCTTTGAACAGATCGAAGAGACAATCCAAGCCACTCGGAACACTTATACGTCAAGAGAAGAAATGGTCTCAGAAAACACTAAATGACCTGGAAAGGTGTAAGCAAAATGCAGTTTGGGCCCTTGAAGAGGCTATCTGGGAACAGATTCAGCAAGACGGAACTTGCTTACACCGTGATGTGGGGAAACATTTGACTAAAATGAAACTCCCATCCGAGATGCGACGTAGTAAACAAGATCCTGAAGATGAACTAACTACGCTACAGCAGTGGTTGGTTCCTATTAAGGATGTTATGAATTCTTTAACGGAAAAGCAACAGGAGAGAATAGAATATTACAAGAAATTTAAAATTAATTCTCTCGTTCATGGAGGAAATTTCGGATACTGGGAACGAAAGAGTTGTCAAATGTATAACCGGCGAGTGGAGAGGTTCAAAACATTGGTTGGAAAAGACATGCAACAGGTCGTACCCTTCTTGCGCGGCCGGGATCTCCCTTCTTTACTCAGGAAATATAAACTGTAAGAAGATTAATTTTTTGCACGTCCTATGTATTATACAAATAATAAATGAGTAGCTGGGGCTTTTTCTATTGGTCATCATCTTTTGTAAAATCTCCCATAATGCTTGGCTTATCGTTCTCCACAATCTTGATCTCAGAAAGCCACTGAGAAAGATCTTCTTCCATCTGCTGATCATCATCGAGAATTTCTGAATTACTCCGACTTTTCAACCCTAACTTCTTCAAACCTGCTACTAAAGATTTAATATCATCTTCTGAGGCCTTTTCTCGAAGTAACTCTTCGAATAATTTGATCCGGTACCTCTCATCTAATTCTGTCTTTTGTTGAGGTGAGTTATCTACCAAATGAACACCTGTTCTGGCAAATAGAGCTTCATCAGATAGTTGAACCTCGTAGAATTGTGAGCATCGAAAATGAAACTTGCTGCAATAAATCGATAGATATGCATATGGGTTGTTCTCCCACAGAAACGTCTTTGTAGTGTCATCAATTGAGAAAGGATCACGAAGCCTTTCGGGTTCTCTGCTGCATGTTGGATATCCACATTTCTTGTTTAAGTTCCTTTCATCTATAAGATCTTGATATGTTGCGGGTGTTATGAACCTTGCTAAATACTTTAGTGCTGCTTCATCGCTGCAATGTGAATCACACAGGAGATCTATTATTTCTAACGATATTATTTCTGCCTCACGCATCGAAAGCTGCCTATGTTTTTGAAACGCACCTAGCGCTATCTTCTGTATATCATCGATAGTGGTCATGATATCAACTTATCTGGAATCCTCCAGTCCTCAAAGAAATTCCGATAGTATTTTTGACTGTGTGCAGTATCGCATTTGTTATCGGTATCTAGAGAAAGAACTGTTCGTTACCTTTTTTGACATTCACATTCCTTTAGCGACTCATTGAACACTACAAAATGGAAGAAGTATTCGAAAAATTGCCAAGACCAAAATCCATTCTGCGATAAAAGATATTATGAATCTATTTAAACCAGGGACAAGATTAAAGGGGAAGCGAAGCCCGAAGAATGTCGAATCAAAGAACCATAAAGATAATAAGCGATCACTACGAAGACGTCAAGACTGGAGTCACTTCAGAGAGTATGTACGACAAGAAACTAATAGTATTTTTTCAAAGACAAACTATGAGGAAACTGGTAGTGAGCAAGAATCATCAGAGGCCGACCAGGAGCTGGAACAACTTATCAATATGACCAGAATTCCTTTCCAACTTGAGCAGCTCATGCTTTGGGCTTTATTAGCATGTCTGGATTGTTTCTTACATTACTTCACAGTCATGCCAATTCGTGCTATCCATGGAATAGCACTTAAGTTCAAGAGCAGGAAAACATACACTCTGGAAACGTCATATAATGAGAGAATTATGGCTGTTCTAATCATTGTTGCAAGCATCATTTTGAGTGAACTTGATACATCCAAAGCATATCATAGAATAAAACGTCAAAGCTCTGTTAAACTATACATGCTCTTCGGTGTATTGGAAATGGCTGATAAAATGCTAGCGAGTATGGGCCAGAGTCTTTTAACTGTACTTCTTTCCGGCAAAAGTTCAAAACGAGCGGTTTATCAAAAAATATTATTACTTAGCGTTTGCGTTCTATATTTGGTGTTTCATGGTTATGTTATGGTTTACCAGACTGTTGCCTTAAATGTTGCCGTAAACTCCTATTCGAATGCATTGATAACCCTACTCCTTTCAATTCAATTTGCGGAAATTAAGGCCTCATTGTTTAAGCGAATGGACAAAGAGGGCTTGTTTCAACTCACAATTGCCGATTTAGTAGAAAGAAGTCAACTGGTTTTGCTGTTGATCATTATCGCATTACGAAACCTAGTTGCAAAATCAAAATCTCAATCGAATCTGATTCCTAATTCGTGGGCTTTGAATGCAACCTCTTCGGTAGTAATTGGAGTTTTATGTGGCCCTATGTTTACCGTTCTTGGTAGCGAATTAGTTGTGGACTGGATAAAACATGCGTATGTCACGAAGTTCAATAGAATAAGACCAGAGATATACCATAAATTTCTGTACATACTATGTGAAGATCACTCCATCAGCCTGCATAAATTTAGAGACAGATTAGGCTTACCGATTCCAGCGCATGTTCTTCTTTTCATAGTCATGATGAAGCCAACTTTATCCCAGATTCTGGATACCTCTTCCTTCATGTCTGTTGTACAAAATGTGTTTATATTAATCCTTGGATTAGTCTGTTTGATGGTACTAAAAATAACTCTTCATATCATACTCATCAAATGGGGCGAAGAGATACGCTTCAGTGGTATTTCTACATCGTTCGTAACAGAAAAAGAATATGTTCCTGGCGAGATAGCAGGCGGATCTGCAAAAGTTGACCATCATGCTAGAAGTATAATACATCAACCATCAGAAGAATCTGTTCAAGAAAACTCGATAGAAATTTCCGGTACACTGCTGAATTTGCCTCTCAAGTCACGACCACCAATTCAAAATAAGCAGGAGGAATCGAGCGAATTACCACAAAGCCCTCTAGACTCCATCAGAAATCCAGAGCTTCCACCTAGCCCCAATGATCTACGAATAAAAAAGGACATAAAAAATCCACATGCATTGGAAAACGTTAGTAGATACAAAATGGTATCTAAACGAATATGGTGAATATCTGGCAACCTATAATTAGTATACATTACATCAGACCATCCTTTGGGATAGCTCATGTTCAGGAGGCGAAGCAACGGGATGTGTAAATTTATATATTTAACGTCACTCACATATTGAATAGTCTCCACGGGCTCTTTTTGAAAGACATGTAGAGAAAAACTGCTTGGAGGCCCATGTAGCAGATTTTCAAGCTGTGAATATGATTAAAATGCTGTTTTGTTTTCTTTGGATATAGAAACTTTTCGATTTTATATCCAAGTTATCAGGAGAGACGTTCGCGCTAGATGTCTCCCTTGACTTTTCCGATGACTTTATTTTACAGTTCAAAGGCAGCTTAGTAACGAAGCACAAAATAGACAGAAAATCATCAGGAATTATGTGAAGCTAAGGAATCACTGCTATGAAAATGTTATTTGCCATCTCTGTTTAAACCGGAAGATGAAATAAAAAAAAAAACATGGCGATGTTTCTCTGTCAAAAGGACTAATAATCGAGCCTCAAGGTGAAAAAGTTCGCATATAGTATCCCAAGAGCACTATATTTGAAATAAAGCATCTGCAATAAGATACGTGATCCACAGCAATGCCAATTTAGTAAATAGTCTGTGTTGAACAGCTCGGCGGCTAATTAGATGTCTCTTCTTCATAGTCAGAAGTTAAAAAAAGAATGTGATTTTTCATCTTATGAATACGGTTAAGAAAGCATTTCCTGCTGTAAAACTGACGCTGCATTCGAAATCAATGGATATTATTACAGTTTAAAACGAGAGTACATGCTATCCGGATAGAAGAAATAGAGAGCAATTGATAGAGGCGGGTATCATTATACACTGGCATTTACAGCCCGGGATTTCTTATTGCTCAAGGCTAATTACCAAGAGAATCGAGACAATTTTTCATCTTATAACATTTGCTGTAAGGGTGTGGGCTGAATTTTGTTTCTGAGATAATTCAAAGTGAGGCAAACTTTCTTTAAGGTCTTTTCTGCAGACAAGTGATCTCCTGTAAGCAAAATGCCTGAATTTTGCTGCCACAGTATAACATGAACGTTTGTATGGGGATGCCGCCTGCCATTTTGATACTAGAGCTACAGTCACCTCGGTAAACAACTTTCACCTAAAATTCTCGCCCAAACGAAAAGGCTGCCAGTTTCTGCAGTTCCAGCCAACTCATACAATCTTCAGAAGAACGAATGCTTGCACTTTTGTTAAGAAGTTTTCCTATAAGCGATAAATTTCAAATATGAAGCACTTTTCGGGATATGGTGGTGTGCTGACCAGACGCGGTTTTTATGAAATTTCATTTGGTTGTATGGATAATCCACTAAAGAAAAATCTACCAGTTTTGTAAATAAGGTCAAGGAGGTAAAATTGGAAGTTTGGATCAGGTATTCTCAGACTATCTGAAGATCAGTGAGAGATGTTTCTGAGAAGATTACTAGCTGGTACCGGGGTCAAGCTCTTGACGAAGCCATCATTAAGAACTCCCAGTAATGGATTTTGCACTCTAAGTCGTTTCACTACGCGGAGGATCAGTCCCATTAGTATTGGCAGAAACCCTGTGAAACATGTTTCTTGGTTACGTTCATTTTCGTACAGTTCAGTACGGCAAGAAGCTGCCAGTATCGCTAAGCCAAAAACTCTGTTGAATTCTTCTAAGTTCGTGGGATACTGGCTAATAGGTACATCAGGATTGGTATTTGGTATAGTTGTTTTGGGAGGACTTACTAGGTTGACGGAATCTGGTCTAAGTATTACTGAGTGGAAGCCCGTTACTGGGACTTTACCACCGATGAATCAGGCGGAATGGGAGGAGGAATTTAGAAAGTACCAGGACTCACCAGAATTCAAACAACTGAATTCCCATATTGATTTAGATGAATTCAAATTTATTTTTTTCATGGAATGGGTACATAGGTTGTGGGGCCGTGCGATTGGTGCCGTGTTTTTACTCCCCGCTGTGTACTTTGCAACTACGAGAAAAACTTCACCTCATGTTAACAGAAGACTGTTTGGTCTATCACTTCTGTTGGGTCTACAGGGTTTCATAGGCTGGTGGATGGTCAAATCGGGTTTAGATCCTCAACAACTGAAAGAGCGCAAATCAAAGCCTACTGTTTCACAGTACCGATTAACAACCCATTTAGGTATGGCTTTCTTGCTGTACATGGGTATGATTTTCACAGGATTTGAGATTCTGAAAGAAAACAAGTGGATAAAGAATCCTGCTAAAGCATTAGAGTTGATCAAAATGCTCGATAGTCCGTCCTTGGGACCTCTAAGAAAAATGGGATTGGCAATCTTAGGGTTGACATTTGTCACTGCCATGTCTGGTGGTATGGTGGCCGGTTTAGATGCTGGCTGGATTTACAATACATTCCCCAAAATGGGCGACAATTGGTTTCCAAGTTCGCGTGAATTGATGGATCCACATTTCGCTCATAAGGAGGATAAGAGCGATACCTGGTGGAGAAACATGTTTGAAAACCCGACAACCGTTCAATTGAACCATAGGATTCTAGCTATAACTACATTTTGTTCGGTATTTGCATTGCACATGTACTGTACGAAACGCAAAGCCGTCATACCCAAGGCTGCTGATCGTACTGTTAAGGCCATGATGGGTCTCGTAACGCTGCAAGGTGCTTTAGGTATTGCCACCCTCATTTACCTGGTTCCCATCTCTCTAGCATCTCTCCATCAAGCCGGATCCCTCGCTTTATTCACTAGCGCGATCATTCTTGTGGCACAGCTGAAAAAACCAAGAGTACCCATCAAAATTTTAGCTAGCGGATTATACGTTCAGCAAGCTAAAAATGCTGGAAGTAAAATAGTTTCCGAAGCTTCGAAATTGGCTAAATAAGTGATTTTTAACAAGAACCTCTCCCAAACGGCTGGATATCTGTAAATACTCTTCCCAGAAGATACCAATCAATACGAATTTGCAAACCTTATAGAAATTTGTACATGTATATTTTATCGTTTTTATTTATTACTAAATTCTGTTTCATTTTTTGTCATTACTTCCACATTAGTACTTGATAAGCGCCAAAATAGGAACATTAGAATTGTCTTATACGGGGAAAATCGATCGGCACACGCCTCTACTATATCATCATCATAGATTTTCCAATTTAGCTTTTTATGCTTGATTTTACTCCTCTTGACACTGATTCTTTTTTTCACTAGCTCCTTTACGAGTTGTGGCCTACTTCCTAAATAATTAGAGCAACCTCGAGCTACTCCCAGATCTTCTGAGGCAAAGACATCCATTCGCTCCAATCCGGTGACAAGGAACATTTTTGCACTCCAACTACCAATCCCCTTGATATTCGCAGTTAGCTGCTTAATTACAATGTCATCATTTCCTTCCGTACCGAATAATTCGTCGATCTCCTTTTCGTGATGGACAAAATACTCTGTCAAGGACTCTAGGTAAGTCAGTTTTCGACCACTTAATCCACAAGCTCTTATTTTTTGCTTGCCATCCAACTCTTTTAATTCAGCGTGTACACGCACATAAGAGGGAAATTGGCCACCGAAATGGTCTACAAACTTCTTTTTTATACTTTTAGCAGCGGCTCCACTTATCTGTTGAGCTAAAATAGCACTTGCTAATCTTGTGAAATAATGCTCCATATCTTTAGGTAGCTGATCCTTTTTGAGAAATAGCGGGAAGTCCATTTTTGTAATTATATCCAGTAAATCACCATCAATTTTCAGAATATGATCGCAGGCGTTACCGAATGATTCAATGTGTCTTTCTCTGAAGTCACTTGGGATTGCCACAACCCGAAATCTATCATCGGAATGACTTCCATCTTCATGTACAAATTCCTCAGCTTCTTCCAGCTTCCTCTTCATTAATGCTTTAACGAGGTGTTCGTGCTTCTTCGATTTTGATGATTAATCTAATTTCTGTCCCCTAGTTTTTTCATATGCTGATCGCCACCTTGCTTAGCTTAGAAGAAAGCTGGCGAAGAGGAAATGCCAACAGAAAAGGGTTAAAAGCTATAGGAACAAGATGTTTATTACTGTATCCAATGAGGCTAATGATCAGGTTTTCGGACCTTTGGAAGTGAGTGGAGATATGATGCTCCCTGACCTAGTTGCACTCCTAGAATTAGACTGTCAATTCGATGATACCAAGCATGATTTATACTACAATATGAAGAAATTAGATCTTGCTGATGGCAGTATGCTGAAAGAAATTTTGACCACTGAAAATGACTTACTCCTGATAAGAAATAAGGTTGGAGCTCCTGCTGTTGACGAATCGGATGATGCGTTCGTAGAACATTTTAGGCAGGAAATGTTGAGGAATCAAGCATTTCGATCACAGTCAGTGGCACAAGTACCTGGCCTTGAACACGCAATTAGTGATCCCCTACTATTTAAGGAGAGACTTGGGCCAATTATTTTGCAAAGGAGGTATGCCTTAAATGGTTCTAGAAATCAGGCCAACGGTGGTTTTGGTCAACAATCAAATCCGTTTGGTATACCTCAGGCGGAATACACTCGTTTGATGAGTGATCCTGACGATATCGCTAATCAAAAGAGAATAAGCGAGTTAATTAACCAACAAGAGATAGAGGAACAGTTTCACAATGCCTGGGAATATACACCGGAGGTCTTTACAACCGTTCACATGTTGTATATCTCCATTGAGATCAATGGTCATCCTGTCAAAGCATTTGTTGATACGGGAGCTGAGATGACAATAATTTCTACAAAACTAGCAGAAGAAACTGGATTGACTAGACTTATTGACAAGAGGTTCATGGGCGAGGCAAGAGGAGTTGGGACTAGTAAAATTCTAGGAAGAATACATCAGGCACAAATAAAGATAGAAACGCAATATATTCCCTGTACCTTTACTGTATTGGATACACATGTAGATATTCTTTTTGGCCTGGATATGCTGAAACGCCATAGGGCTACCATAGATTTAGGAAGAGACTTGCTGAGTATCGCAGGCGTCGAGACAAAATTTCTCGGACAGGCTGATATCCCTAAAGCATTCATTGAGAATTTAAAAGGTACTGTAAATCAAGAAACCAAAGAAGCTTCTCTAAAAACAGCAGAAGTTCCCAAGCAGCCATTGTCTATCAGCGGAACCAGTAGCCAGAGGATGCAAATGAAGGGAAGAGAGCCTAGCGGACCATCTACTGGCATGCCAGCGCATGTGCATCCAGAGTCGAAAGTAAAACAATTGATGGATTTAGGTTTCTCCAGGTCTGAAGTGATCAAAGCATTAGATCAAACAAAAGGAAATGTCGACTTTGCAGCTTCCTTACTCTTCCAATGAGCTAATCGTTTGTTTTGATTCTGTATACTAAAACGAGGGAGCTGTCATACAAGTCCTTTGTAGATTATTCTTTATAGACTATGAAATTTCAACTTTGGAAGCATGTTCTTTCCGCTGCTAACTCTCGTAATTTCCACATGGGGTTCGTCTTCGTCTTCTCTATGTGCCACATGCTGAACCGCAATCCAAGGTACCTTATCCTTCAGTAAAAGATTATCAATTTTTATTTCTGAGTTGAAGTTTTCAATGAAACTTCTTTCATGAATATTGATGCTTGAGTTATATCCTAGGAACTCATTCAATATTGATACAGTTCCCCAATAAGAAAATTTCCGCAAGCACGCAACAACCAGAGATGTTACTAATTCCCCATTCATACAATGCATATAGCATGGATAATTTCTCCGATCAAGTAAAAATTTGACACACTGGATAACAACGTCATACTCGATGGGCACAGTCTTTTTTTTCCTCTTAACTTTTGGTTTACTCTTTTCCTTTTTTTCTTTGGAGCATTCAATGTGAATCATTGTTATATTATTTTCCTTGCAGAACTTTGACAGTATGGGATCTTTATCTAGGGCCTCTGGTGTCAATGAGAGCATATATTTCAGATTCAAGGTTCTTAAAAATGATATGTTGATTTCTCTTGGATATGACCCTCTATAAAGGTTTGGTTGAACAGAGCTAAACTGCAGCGGAGTGACAAGCGACATAGCGAATATCCAATGTTCTGGAACTCTTGGGCGTCTTTGAATGCTCTTTTTCCAACATAAAATGTTCTTTTTCCACCATAAAATGCACCTTTTATGAATTTAAACCAAATGCTTTTTTCTGTGAAAGTACGACGGACTACCCACTTGAGGGAAAACCGAAGAACATTTGACTCCAGAGGTGAGTTGAAGGCAGTGTGCGACGCTCAAGCCAAGAAAGTATCTGCAACTACTTAGTCGAGATGGAATTCTTCTACGATGAACAAGCAGTGGCGAACGATGACGCTTCTGATCAACAACAACATGACGAAAAGACAGTGAAGGCATTCAACAAGCTAGAGGATGAGGTCAATCAAGGTTATGAGAAAACAACGAAAGCCCTAAAAAGCATTGTCCAAGAAGGTGATGGCGGTGTTAAGATTAATTTGCCATTAGACCCCCACGTCTCCGATAAAGCTCAACAATATCTGCAACAATTAGATGCTAATTTGCATAATGTTGAGTCACTGGCACAAAACTACTGGGCGCAAGTGGCTAAACCTAGCTTTTGGTCCTCGGTGACGGAAAATCTGGGAGATAAGTTCGATAAAGTTGTAAAACTTGGCAATGAGAACATATCCGCGGGTGCAGGGCGGGCCGCTGAACTTGTTAATCGGAATCTTGTTGGGGGCAATAGAACAGAAGCCGAGTTGCGATCGTTATCCACTGATAAAAAAGTGTATCTTGATTTTAAGGGAAAGTTGGACGATGATTTTGATGTCGACATCAGAACAGAGGAGATAGCGAAATTAATAGAGCAGGATAGGGACTTGGCAAATTTAATGAATGAGATTGTGCCACAAAACATATCCTACAAGACATATTGGAACGTTTACTTTACAGAAAGAAAGAGGATTCTCGATATGGAAGACAAACGTAAGCAGATTTTAGAATCCACCAATGTGGCTAAGGAGGAGGAAGATATCAGCTGGGATGATGTTGAAGATGAGGCAAATGATGTTGAAGAGCCTGTAATTGTCAAGAAGGAAGACATCCACAGCAAAGAGAAGATTCCTAATGAAGAGGTTCTAAACCAAACTGAGATTACGGATAAGGCAAAAACTTCTCCGGAAGAAACGAAAAATAATGGAAGTGATGATGAAGACGACGATTGGGAATAGCGGATGGTAAATTTCAATTTAATTAGGCTTTGGATATATGCTAGTAATATTGCTTATATATCTTGCTGAGTTTGCAATGTAATAAGGCTTAGACGCCATATACTCTATGGTAGAATAGCACGTACGCATTGGAAGTGATACATTCCGCATTCGTTTTGAGGGGGCGGCAATTCGTGTCGTCAAAATAATACCAACCTCTATTCGAACCCTTGTCAACGTATGCAGTATAATGACCACCATAGAGACTGCCGGAGTGAGATGCAACAGCGTACAGCTTATAGGTAAATGGAGGAACTTGGCCCCTGGTAGGAAGCTCGTCGGTGACACCTGGAGGTAATCTTCCGTCAAAATCGTTCGCCCAATATTGCGTCAAATCCAATAGGAAGGGATATTTGACGAAAACATTGTTCTTATTTAACATATTATCGAACCTCTTTAGATGTATGACCAAATTTCGTGGTAAACGGGTTATGGTTAATTTTTTGGTAGACGGTTGTTTTTTTTGACAATTGGAGCAAGACCATTGTTCATCAGTATCTAATTTTTCCGTTTTCGTAAATTCATCAAAACAATCTAGAATTGAACATGATTTGGTCTGTGGAACTGGAACCGATAGTACCGCAAAGGGTTGATATGTTGTCGATGTCAGCCCGCAAACCTGACAACATAATCGAGACGCGTATTGGCCCTGGAAAAGATCGACTATGACACTGAAATCGGTAGTCAAAAACCTTTCCCATTCAATTGAAGATGCTATTCTCATCGATAATCTTTCCCTCATTTTCTCGGCGCCTGGCGAAAGCTCTTTCAAAGGGGGATTATTGCCACATTGATTCAAATCTTCGTGCAATCCATCCAGTAAAAACTGGCAGAATTCTTGGCAGTCTTGTTGGCCTGATTCTTTGAATAAGGAGTTTATCGAACCGCATGCCATTTTGAATTGTAGAGGTTTAACAGGTTTGGTCTTCTCGTTAATCTTGAAGGATCCATGTTGATGCATCGTGTGAAGTATTCGGGCGAAATATTTTGCTAAAACACCTTTCGAACCCAATCTACTGTTCAAATTTATGTGTTTCTCGTAGGAGTTATTCAAAAAAATGTTTGTCAACTCATGTGTCCCTAGTAAACACTGGATAATACAACTGATATAGCAGGAATTTCCCATATTTTCCAAGCCAACAGTAAAATCCAAATCGTATTTTTCGGTATGTAATGTCGTGTTGGAGAGGGAGGTGCCCTGTTGTGGCAACTGAGGTAGTAAGGGAACAGGTTCACTTGGTGGCTTTGAAATACTATAGGTATTCACAAGGCTATGATTTCCATTATTTATTCCTTTATTATTCATATAAATCCTCGGAGGTTGAGAGGAGCCGCCATTTTTGTTGGTCGGTGTCAAAGCTTTGGAATTTATGGGTGATATATGGACATGCTTCTCGACTCGCTTTTTCCCATTTTCCTCAGCTAGCAGATGAGGAGTCTCCGGATAATGCGTGTATCTTTCCTTATCAGTAGAGTTCTGACTTGTGAGTGATGTTTTTGATGGTGATTTCGATGATAAATTAATTGAGGAAGAAGAGAAAAGGTTTTTAAAACTTGCAGGTGGCGGTTGTTGTTGATGTTTATAGTATGGATTAAGCCCGCTCTTTGGAGACGTGGATAGCATTTCTCTCATCGAACCATCCATTGATGCGCTGATACTCGGCGATAGTTCCGGCAAATTTTGAAAGCCTAATGAGAACATATTGCCGTCAAGATATGGCTCATCGCCAGAGTAAATTTGTTCTCGACTTACACATTCACCCCTATTGGATATCCAATTCGAAATTCCTGCTTTCAAAACGAATACTCTTGCATCTGGACTTAAGGGCTTGGCATATGATCTATTGATAAGCAAATCCAAAAGTACCATCTCGTGCTGATAGTTGTTACTTGTCTTATTTTTGTCATTGGGTTCGCTTGTATAGAGCACAATGAATTTGAAGTCTGTTCTTCTTCGAAAAAGATCTATCTCTAGCTGTGGCGAGGTAATGAGTGACTTTTTCTCGACGTCTATATCGGTGTAGTCACTCTTCAGTGAAATAGGTTCTATGCAAATGATATTTTTGCCATTGATATGACTTTTATCGAACTCTATTCGCGTTCGTATATCTATCAGCAAAGTAGAATCATTAGAAGTAACTAGTATATGCTTCAATTGATCAACTGATATGAATGCACCCGAATCAAGATGTGCGATTTCGTAAATAGGCTCCTGTATCGTTGGATTAGCGCTTTCTGGATTACAATGCTCTCTCAGAAAAAGCTTTATTTGTGTAATTTTTTCATCGTTAAGCAAGCTCTTTACCAACATATTGTAAATTTCCATCAACTTTTGATCATTTAAATTCTTCTGCCCCTTAACTATTTGAAATTCCTGCAAATTTGGAATTCTGTTCAGTATATTACTATGGAGAATTTTGTAATAAACATATGCAGATTCATATATCTCAAATGACTCGTCCAAACTTAGCTTGTCTTTGCCCATTTTGAGTTTCTTGCATTCATCTTGATACGCCTCTAGTGTATCTAAACAATGCTGCAAGGCAGTCATAATGTCACCATCTCCATCCTTGTAATAATCTTCTTGGGCCACAAATTTCTCAGCTATCCGTGAAAGTTTAGCAATTGTTTTACAGTACTTCTTTGTTGAGTTGAGTTTCATTTCAGTCATTAGGGTATATAGGTACGCTGTAGTATCTTCAGCCTTGTTCTATCTTCTACCTCTCCTGGGGAGCCCCTTGCGAGTCAAGCCAGGGACTAACAATGTCAAAATACAGCGGTTAGAGTGTTAGTAAAATATCGTCCTCCTTTAGATGCTGATCTATCATCTTCTTTCCAAGGTGCCAGCTCCCGTGATTCATTATCCAGGGTGGCGCTTTACAATTACCAAAAGTGGGTCACGTGCAATGACCTTGAACTGGTGCAGTGGGGAAAGACGATATATGCAGTTGCAATTCTGGTGCTTGTTAAGCATTCCAAATTACCGACGTTGGTATTTAAAGTACAACAGTCGCAACTACAGGCCCTCGGTCCCACAGACACGATTGCTTAATGGTACTGCCTGTCTCTGAACGCTCACCATATGCATCGAGAAGACTAAAAGTGCATTTGGAAGTAATATATTTTGAAGGAATAAATAATATGAATAAGTATATGTATAGTAATAAGTATTTCGTTGGTGGGTCATAAA
Organism: Zygotorulaspora danielsina; assembly: GCA_030572985.1. NCBI lineage: Eukaryota > Fungi > Ascomycota > Saccharomycetes > Saccharomycetales > Saccharomycetaceae > Zygotorulaspora > Zygotorulaspora danielsina. The sequence goes on from JAJMCL010000002.1 coordinate 664,879, forward strand.
TCCATATATCACGATTTTAGTCACTAAACACCATCGTAGTCTAGTAAACACCATCGTCTGGCCTGTTTTGCTCGATTCTAGCATCATCACCTCTTTTCTTGAGCTTATTTCTGCTGTCTCTCTTGTCAGTGCCCTCATTGTGTTCCATTTTCTCTAATTTACTCTTGTTCCTGTCAAACAATTTTTGTTCTTTCTGCTCTTCAGTGTTTTGATGAGCCTTCCTTGTTGGGGCCCTGACCGCTGATAATGTGCCAAACGCTTTTGCGCTGGTGTTTCTGGGGATAGTCTTGGCAAAGAGTCTAACGCTTTGAGTCCACATGTTTACGCAGTTTGTTTGCTCTACAAGTGGAAAGAAATGGAGTTGAATGTGGGTTTCATCCTCGCTTAAGTAGTCACGTCTACTGTACCCCTAAGCCGCTTTATGGGGGGGATCTATAATGACCTGCCTTTTCAAGGATACCCTTTGCTTTCGGTGCAATGACGAACATACAAGAACGTATGCGATGATCGGCTGCGTATTCGGACGTCAGTAGTAGTTATTATAAATTCGTAACATCTATCTATTGAAACTTACATGAGTGGATTGCGCGGATAGCAACAACATTCAATTTTCGTATTCTTCTTTCACCAGCTCTCTCACCATGTCGATCCATTTGGTACCAGCGAATTGCGGATCATTAGCGACATCCTTGTTTTCACCTACGACTTTGAATCCCACCCTTTCATAGAAGGGAATCAGTGGCTCATGTGCTATGATGACAATTCTTTTACCAACTTCTTGATTGCTCAATTTTTGAATGTGATCAGTCAGTAGCAGGGTGGCCAGATTTTTCTTCTGGTAGTTTGGCGAGATGACCAGAGAATGGATCCCAATTGTATCACTAGATTCGCTATGTGATTTACCCATGCTGCTTAGAGTTATAAACGTCTTGTTAGGGTTGCTGGCATTTTTGGGCACTTTGGTACCGAGGATGTGACCAATCAAGTTTTCTTGCTTGACTTCTTTTGTGTCTTCGTCGAATTCCCTGATGAATAGGCCGGAACAGAGTTCTGGACAAGCACTCAATCTGTAGTCAATCATCTCCTGCGTTGCCCTTTCTTCGGGTGGGAACCCCTGAGCTTCTAAGGTTGACACCTGCTTTGAATCTTCGATGATCAGTGGTCTGATGTACATGTGTAAAGGTAACGTTGAAGAGGCCATTATTGAGGATTGTATTGGTAGCTCAGATGGTCGTTCAGCTGATAATATGGTCAACAAACGTACGATAACAGCCACTAGTATATATTATGTGTGAATCTTGAAAAACAGGGTTTTCTTTCAATCCATTTGTGTAGACGTCTGATATGACAACAAGCGAGAATACCAGAAGGGTGAGAGTTTCGCGTCTATGTATGTATTATTAGAAATGTATGTATTTTAGTGTTTAAACTTTGGTAGCTACGTTTTCAATATCCGTAACAACATGATCTTCATTGGTGCTACTTGCGTTGTCACTTTCATGTCTGATGACACCGTCGTCATCGAATTCCAAATTTTCCAATTGTTGGAAAAGAGCCGCCTTTTGCTGTTCAGTTATTTCATTCTTCTTCTTGTTCTTAATCCAATAAAATGGATTCAACTCTCTCAATCTCAAGTTCTTGCAGAATGGCAAATGACCTCTCTTTTCTTCGAACATCATTAGACACAATACAATTATTAGCACTAGCCAGTAAATGTTATAGGCCAACATGGAAGAGAGATAGCCGGTGTTTTGCCAGCCAAGAAGGGCGTTGAAAATATCCCACCCGTTGTCCAACTCGGGGTTACAACAGTTGACGTGGTAAACGGCCTTCTTCAAGTTATAAGAACCATTTCCGTCACCGCTCTCCGCCGCATCACCACCAGTTTTCGTGTTGAAGATGTAGTTCTCAAAGTACCAGGTGCCCCTGGAGAACAAACCAGCAGAGATCAAATACAGGATGCACGTGGAAATGATCAAGAAAATTTGTAACGAAGATCTTGACGCACCGTAATACAACAGAAAGCCGGCACCTGCACCCGCAAATAAACCCACAAACACTGGCAGCGGGTAAGCAGTTGCACTGGAGCCGGTGGTGGTGATACCCGCACCAGCAACGAAAACCACGGCTTCCAAGCCTTCTCTCAAGACAGTAACGAAGGGCAGTAAGAACATGACGTAGCGCTTGGCCAAGAAAGCAATGTTGAAATAGCCTCTCTTGTTCTTTGGCTTCAAAACCAACGAACGCGCAATCTTGACTCTCCACTTTGCCTGCATCTTGTTCATTCTCAGCATGGGAATGCCCATCATGCTAATCATCACCGTGGCAATCATGCAGAAAATACCTTCCCACAAGTCTTCAGTGGAACCAAAAATATCATTATGCAAAGCGTAGTACGCACCAATGAAGCCACCACCAATGGCCAGACATATGATGAACCCGGTGGCCACTCCTATCCAGACCTGCAACCTCAGTTTCTTGTACAATTTCCAGTCCTTGGTGCCGATGGCCTGTCTCAAGAAAGACAACAAAACCGAGACCACAACGACAGCCTCTAGACATTCTCTGAACACAACAAAGAAAACACCAACATTGAAGACTTTGTCAGCTGAAGTCATCTTGACACAAACCTTATCTGTTCGAGATAAATTGCTCTTTATCCAGAAACGCTCTCAAAATGCTCTCCCACTGAGAATCTGAACTTTTTACCGAGCATTTGTTGCATATATATATTGCAATGGCTATAATACCCACAACCATCGCACGTTGAGGTCGAGCAGATGCTACTGGGATGCAAATTGCCATTGCACCCATTCTCTTGCAATGAACCAAGAGGGCTGCTGAATTTTCTGTCAGGGAACTGACCGTATGCGATTCACCAAAGATACCCTGCGATCTTTTCTGTCTCGGTTGCCAGAGCTGCAATTGAGACATGATCGGAACCATCGCACACGCTGTGAATGCGATTCGTACCACTTCATAGCACGGCTGCTAGAATCTGGCCATCCTGAGGCTCACTGAGGCTCACTGAGGCTCACTGACGCTGCTGGACCAATGATAAGACGTGTACCAGAACGAACGGCTTTGTGTAGGCTCGAATCGCACCCGCTGTTTTCTTCGCTGTGCTTAGGAGCATCGCAGGGACCGGGCCCTGTTTTCCAGGTTTACGCTGGGAAGTGGAAGGGCTCGCTATCAAAGAGCCCTAGAGACGTGGGGTGCATTGGCGAACGGGGTGCAATAATGAAGGGCCAATTTAAAAAAGTTGACCGCACCAATTTTTTTTCGGTCGCAGCTGGAGGCGAGAAAGCGAAGAGCGAAGAGCGAAGAGCGAAGAGATCTGGATTCTGGATTTTAGCAGTTGGAGGCCAATTTACGCTGAGGAGAACACGCATTTCCAACGACAGTCTGCAAGACCGATGCTGCCTGAAAGTCACGAGACCGATTCTACCTGAAGTCACGTGATCCACCAGGATGGGGCAGGACCCTTGACCCTTGACCCTTGCTTGATCTTGAGTAGCATTGTAGAGACACGGCTGTTTCGGCATCATCACGTGCCGAAGAGGTTGGGTGACGAGTATTCTTGCACGTCTATATATTGTGTCGACGCTCTTGGGTTTTTGAGAGTGCCATGTCGCGACTATGCGATTTCACGGCAACCGCGTTTGACCTCGGCGGCTAATAGAGACACAACAACCTTGACCCAACTGTTTACTGGTAAAAAAATCTGTCGCACCAGGCATGAGCTGGACCAGCTCTAGAGAAACAGCAGAGAGACAGCAGAGGGAAAACAGAGGGAAAACAGTGGGAAAACAGGCTCTGGACCAGCACAGAGAAAAATCATCGGGATTTGTCTCCCTATGTCACAACCACAGCGGAAATCAGTGGGAAAACAGGCTCTGGATCAGCACAGAGAATGGCAAGGCGCCAGACAGTTCTCCGGGAGCTGAGAGTTATCTTCGTGCTTCCGCCAACCAGCATGCTGTCTTATGGGCCGATGCCACCTCTGCATCTATGGCCACTGTGACGCGCAGGCTTGCACAGGTGTCACGTCACAATATGTCTTATGTCAGAGCACTAGGAATCCGATATATCGTTTTACACGACAAAATATAGCGCTTGCTTCAAGGCGGCCTTGCATATCTTGAAATGTTGTGCAAAGCGAGCACCAGGCAAACAGACAGTGTCACAGGGACTGAAGGCCGGGATGAGTGCAGAAATAGTGCCGTTAGAGATTATTGACAAGACCATCAACCAGAAAGTGTGGATTATCCTCCAGTCCGACAGAGAGTTCACGGGCACATTGGTTGGATTTGACGATTTTGTTAACGTTATACTCGAAGATGCCGTAGAATGGACCAACGATTCAAGTTCCAGCGAACTTGAAAAAGTCATGGAACACCACGGGAGACTGCTGCTGAGTGGCAACAACATCGCGATGCTGGTGCCAGGTGGGAAACAGTAGTGTTTGTCACGGGTTGTTATGTATGTACGTGTATAGCGATACCTTTATTTGTAAAGCGATTTTTCGAATTCAACTGCGATGATACATCTGTTTACTCGCATGTGCACACTTGTCGGAGAGCACGGCGGCTGTTTAAACAGAGACCAATACAAGCTGTACCAAGAGAATGGAGTCGAAACTTCAGAGCCAGTCGCCAGCGCAGATTAGGTACCCCGGTGCAGCCAACAGCAATGCTGCGCCAGACGTTTCGCCCGCGCCCACTGCAGAGGAACAAGTCCAATACAAAATACAGCTCCTGCTGCACATCAACAGCATCTTGCTGGCCAGAGTTATACAGATGACACAGAACAAAAATGCGGAAGACGGTGGGCCGGCTGCTCTGCCGGATAATTTGAAGCTACTGGCATCCCAGTATTTGAAAAGGGTCCATGCCAATTTGCAATGCATATCGCAGATTAACCAAGACATAAAAAATGCAAAGCCGATTATCCTGGAGCCACCACAGCCGCTGGTGCAGCAGCCAGGTCAAGATATCCTGGTAAAGCTCTACCTCTTGATGAGCAGAGTGTTCGAGATCTGGTGAGGTTGTCAAGACAATGCCAAGCATCAGGGAAATGTGCATACATAGCCAGACTTGCAGAGCGGACGCTACTGGGCGACGATGATACCTTTGTAGTGCCAGCCCATTTTCAAGAGTTTATGCAATTATCCTATCACCACATACGTAGGTGTTTTGCGCGCTGTCACGACATCACACCGGACCGAACCGAGATCCTCTTCCCCCCTACCTCGCTTCCCTTTTGCTGAAGTAGAAGACATTTGGCAAAGTAAAACAAATTTTTGAATTCTGATGTGCTGAGTCAAGGTTCATTTGAGTCTTGGATTTTGTTAACTTAGTTCAGTTGTGCGAAGGATATGCCGATTGAGTCCAAGACGTCGGGTGACGGCATCAAAGGGAGTGAGGGGCCCAAAAGGCAGAGAATTATCAATTGTGTTAGCCAATTGCCATATACGATTCAACTCGGTAAAACTAATGATGATTGGAAGATTAGGGATGCTACCGGTAACAGCGCCCTATATTCTTCCCTGGACTACTTGAACACTGACAAACAATCTGAAAAATACGAACAACACATCCTTGGATGGACAGGTGAGATCAAACGAGAGAATGAATTGCCATTTACGCATTCAAACACGGTCACCGGACATACGGGAGCAGAGATAAAGGGTAAAAAGGATGACATGGAGGACGATCCGCTATACCTTACGAAGGGCCAGATGGAGAAATTAACCGCAACACTCCGGAAGGAGAATTTTAGCGAAGACGAAAATATTCACAAGAAAAATGTCCATGTCCATCCCGTCTGGCTTTTACGCCGTGATCAGAAAAGATGGAGAAACTATGCTGAAAACGTATTATGGCCAACATTGCACTACATTTTGAAATTTTCCACTGAAGGTGGTGACAAGGAAAACCGTTGGTGGTATGACTATGTTAAGTTTAATGAAGCGTATGCAATGAAAATTAGTGAAATTTATCAACCAGGCGACATAATTTGGATTCATGATTACTACTTATTGTTATTGCCTCAGTTGTTGCGGATGAGATTTAATGACGATAATTTGGTTATTGCATATTTTCACCATTCTCCATGGCCAAGTAACGAATACTTCCGTGTGTTGCCACGTAGAAAAGAGATTTTAGATGGATTAGTTGGAGCAAATAGAATTTGTTTCCAGAACGAGGGTTTCGCACGTCATTTTGTTTCTTCGTGCAAAAGATTATTGGATGCTACTGCCAAGAAATCAAAAAATCCACTTGGTATTGATTCTTATCAAATTAGTGCTTACGGGGGGGACGTTATTGTTGATTCTTTGCCCATTGGTGTAAATACCGAAGCTCTAATTGAGGATGCATTTACTAAAAATATTGATGAAAAAGTTCTGGCAATCAAAGATGCCTATCAAGGGAAGAAAATTATTGTTGGCAGAGATCGTTTAGACGCTGTTCGTGGTGTTGTCCAGAAATTAAGAGCCTTTGAAACATTTCTGGCAATGTACCCGGAATGGAGGGATCAAGTAGTTCTAATTCAAGTCAGCAGTCCAACTGAAAATAGAAATTCTCAACAATCCATAAGGTTAGAGCAACAAGTAAATGAATTGGTGAATTCTATCAATTCACAATACGGTTCTTTAGATTTTTCGCCAGTACAACATTACTATATGAGAATTCCAAAGGATGTCTACCTATCCTTATTAAGAGTTGCGGATTTATGCGTTATCACCAGTGTGAGAGACGGTATGAATACCACAGCTTTAGAATACGTTACATTAAAAGCACATCATTCCGCTTACGATTGCTACGGTAATCCGTTGATCCTCAGTGAATTCTCTGGCAGTAGTACAGTTTTAAAAGATGCAATGATTATTAATCCTTGGGATTCAGTAGCTGTTGCAAAGTCGATAAGAAAGGCATTGCTTTTGACTTCGAATGAGAAGAAAGTTTTGGAAGATAAACTTCGGGCAGAGGTTCCAACCATTCAGGATTGGACCGACAAATTTTTAACTTCCCTAAAGAACTTAACTGATCATACCTCGCCATCATCAAAGAGAATCACCCCAGCTTTGAATAGACCAATATTACTAGAGAATTATAGACAAGCGGAAAGACGTCTTTTTTTGTTTGATTATGATGGTACTTTAACACCAATTGTTCAAGATCCAGCAGCAGCAATCCCATCCGCCCGTTTGATAAATATTTTGCAGAAATTAGCAGCTGATCCAAAGAATCAAATTTGGATCATCTCTGGTCGTGATCAAAAGTTTTTGAACAAATGGTTAGGTAGCAGATTACCTCAAATAGGTTTAAGTGCTGAACACGGATGCTTTGTTAAAGATGTAAATTGTGAGGAATGGGTCAATCTAACAGAGAAGTATGACATGTCATGGCAGAAAAAAGTTGGTGAAATCATGGAAGATATCACCAATCGTACACCGGGTGCTGTTATCGAAAGGAAAAAGGTTGCATTAACATGGCATTACAGACGTGCTGTTCCTGAATTGGGTGAATTTCATGCTGAAGAATTGAAAAAAGAATTGAATGAATATGCATCAGGTTCAGATCTCGAAGTTATGGAAGGTAAGGCTAATATTGAAGTGCGTCCCAAATTTGTTAATAAAGGTGAAATCGTTAAGAGATTGGTTTGGCATAAGCACGGAACCCCACAAGATATGTTAAATACAACGAGAGAAGAACTGGAAAAAGATCAAATGCCTGATTTCACACTTTGTCTGGGTGATGATTTTACCGATGAAGATATGTTTACTCAGTTGAATACAATTGAAGAGGTCTGGAATAAAAAATATCCAGACGAAAAAAATCGCTGGAACAATTTCGGATTCTACCCGTGTACAGTCGGTTCAGCATCTAAAAACACTGTTGCAAAGGCACATTTAACAGATCCGCAACAAGTCCTCGACACATTAGGTTTGCTAGTCGGTAATGTGTCTCTATTTCAAAGTGCGGGAACTGTGGATCTTGACTCAAGAGGTCATGTCGTAAACAGTGAAAGCAGTTTAAAGTCTGAACAAGCCTCGGCTGATTATGCAACAAAAAGGCAGTCTTCAAATTCCAATTTAAAAAAAGAGTCATCGAGCTCTTCAATGAAAAGAGAACTGTCAAACTCTTCATTCAAGAGGGAAATTTCGAGTACCTTCTTGCAGAGAGAATCTTCACACGATTCCAGTAGGAAAGAATTTTCTTCGCCTACTCGTAATTAGGTCTGGATGTTTGACAAAGCGAATATGAACGCTTTTTTAATAATTTCCAGACTTTTATATTATGCTTTATATGCCTATTAAATTTATCTATGCACGCTTTTTTTTTTTCTAATTTAGATGCTGTGTGTCAAATCTGTTGATAGTTGATTGACTATAGCATCAAGCTTTGCAGTAATGAGAACGACATCCTTACTCTTCATCGCTATAGTGCTATTCATTAAATGCCATAACCCCACAACATAATCCAAAATGGGAAACTTCTGTTGCCTGGAAAGACGAAAACATGCCGCAGAGATCTGCGTAATTACCATAAGGTCTTGTTCGAATAATCTTCCTCCGACGTAATTCAACAAAACTTGCATCAAAACACTTTTCTTGACTTTATATTGATTCTTTTCACCCACCTGACTATCCACCTCTGATTTTATCAACTTATTATTGGAATAGTACAGCTTTAATTTTTCTATGTATAAACTTCTTTCACCGTCACTTGAGGGCAGAGGATTCGAAGTGAATGGCTCAAAATGAGAAATTATCCAAAGAACTGTTACTGTACAATCCCACGTAGCGTTGGAATGGAGGTCAGAAATTTTTAAGTTATTTTCTATTTGCGACCAAAGTGCGTTACACTGTGACAGTTGTTCTTCTGTTTGAATTCCTTTACTTATTAGAGATGTCCTTAGTGCATATGAATTTAGCAATGCAATCATCTTAACTTCACTGGAAGTTCGTTTCAAATGGATCAACGCATTATATTCATCGCATATTGATGAACTATTTCCACCCGAATTTATTTGATGAGCTATTGCAGACAACATGACTGAATAATCTGGATTACCAAAGTTTTTACCTTCCAGGTTTCTTAGCTCACCAGTTAAAAGCATCTTTTCCCATATCTGATAAAATTCAGTCAATTTTTGGGTTGATTTGTAAAATTCAATTTTAGAGTTGTAGTAACTCAAGGATTTCGTTCCTGTTGAAGTAACAGTGCTGATTAATTTCTCTGTTGTCGAAAAAACTTTAGGCAAAAACTTGCTTGAGAAATTTGCTTTCTTATCATAACAATTTACCAAATAACTTACACTCTGTAGTAGAAGTAAGATGTTTTTCAGGTCCCGGTATTGAAAAATGGAAGAAAGATTAATATTCAAGGTAACATTTGGATGAATTTCAACACTGATACAGTCTTGATTATCATTCAATGAATCCTTATGCTCCGTAAATAACTGTTTAAAGTCGTTCAACTTTTCAGTAACATTTCTGTCCTCGTAGACCTGAATTATCAGTTCAAGTACTAGTTTCCAGCCATATAGTTTCGGACCTATTTGATCACATTTTAAGGTGGAAACCTGTTCAGACAATTTCTTCGGCACCGACAGGCGCTGATTGAGATAGAAGTTGAGATGACACAGGGTAATGAACGATCTCCACTGAATGGACCCTTGGCCTGTGTTGGACAAGTCCTCAAATTGGGACAAAACTCGCCTGACATTACCCAGTTTAGTATTTAGCCAAATACTGACATATTGAAACAGTAGAAGCCACCATTTTGTTAGTTCATTATCGTATTTCCAGTTTGCTAGGAATTGAACTAGCTCATCACAATGCCTTAGTGCAATCTTGTAGTGAAATTTGTCATCTCGCCTCATGGGCAATATATATAGAGCCACGAATTCACATCTCATTTTTTCCTGAAGAATAGGCCAGTTAGAAGTTGAGGTAAGATGATGTTTTAATCGCTCCCGAATGCTAGAAATATACGACTCTGCAAGATCAAAATTAAAAGTCTCTTCCAGAAGAATTTCAGTTAATCGATATGTGATTTCAGCGTCCTGCGCGATGGAAAGTGGGTAGTTGCTTTTCAGATATCTCAAACATTGAATTGACATGGTTATGAGCTTATAGTAGTCTTTCAACTGATTTTCGCTAGTAACATTTTGAGATGCTTTATGGGCATGTTTCAGGTATTCCTGAGACAATTGGCATAGCGCACCAGGAGACAAATGCTGCTTATCCATACGACCCACAAAATTACCAGGTGGCCCCAGCAGAAGAACTGATATCAATAAGAATAGGGTTAATCACGAATCAACTCACAACTTTTTGAGAGTCTGCAGGTATAAGCTATTCGTTTGAAGACCATGCGATGACTTTAGCGTACAGAGCGATTTTTGAGAATTTCATTCGGATATACAGTCAATATCGAAAATAATAAAAGTGAAATGATACTGAAGTAGATATACCTTGAGAGCGGCAGCGTCTTTAAACAGCATCTTTTTTTATCAGTTAGATGAGTTCTACGATAATGTCAGAGCAAGAACGATTGAAGGAATTTCAAAACGCCAATAAGATCGTTTTTGATCCTAACACGAGACAAGTATGGGAAACCCAGGAGAAAAATGGCACTGGTGAAGCTAAACCAAAGGATCTCTCAGTTAAAAGTCAAGATGAGGATGAATCAGATGACTCTGCAACCTCCGGTATCGTTCCTACATTGCAGAATATAGTGGCAACAGTCAACCTGGGATGCCGGTTGGACTTGAAAACAGTGGCACTTCACGCGCGTAATGCTGAATACAATCCCAAACGTTTTGCTGCCGTTATTATGCGTATTAGAGAACCTAAGACGACAGCACTTATTTTTGCCTCCGGTAAGATGGTCGTAACCGGTGCCAAGAGTGAAGATGATTCAAAATTAGCGAGTAGAAAGTACGCAAGAATAATTCAGAAAATTGGATTCGCCGCAAAATTCACAGATTTCAAGATTCAAAATATCGTCGGTTCGTGTGACGTCAAGTTCCCGATTCGTTTAGAGGGTTTAGCATTCAGTCATGGACCTTTCTCGTCGTACGAACCAGAGTTATTTCCAGGTTTGATTTATAGAATGGTGAAACCAAAGATTGTTCTTTTGATTTTTGTTTCTGGAAAAATTGTTCTTACAGGTGCTAAGCAGAGAGAAGAAATTTATCAGGCTTTTGAAGCAATTTATCCAGTGTTAAGCGAATTTAGGAAAATATAAAGGATATACTATTATATACTCACATCGGTCAAGGAAACCCAAATAAAAAAAACATAATGAAAAAAACAAAAAAAAAAAATGTAGAAAGAATCTGTGCACAGTTTTAAATAATGATTTTGTAGATCAAGCCATATTATTTTGTTCCAGTCTTTTTCTTTAATTGCTTTAGCTCCTCTTCAAGAAGTAATCGCGATTCCTGTTCTTCTTGAATTTCCCGTTCATATTTTTTTTGACTGTCAGCAAGCATTCTCTTGAATTCATTTCTCATTATGGAAAACGAATGCCCGTTACCACTCGACAGTGTCGGGGATTCTGGATTTCGAAAGTCCATTGGCGAAGGTATTGGCGATGACAAATTGATGTTTTTAGTATACTCATTATTGCGTTTAAAGGACTCTTTCAGTGCCTGTAATTCATGCTCCATCTCTTTTATTTTTGATTTACTTTGTGAAAGTTCTGTGTGAGAATCGAATATTTTCTGCTGTAATTCTCTGTTTGCATCTTGAACTAGTTCAATATTCTGTAAATGTTCGCTTCGATCCTTCTCAAATTGTTTTGTTAAGAAACTGTGTGCCAATTGTAAGTCTTTGAATGCAGTCTCGAGTTCCTCCTTCTGTCTATGAATATTAGCTACATCACCCTCTGTCTTGTCAGGCATCGAGTTCTGTTCTTGAGAATGATTCGTTAGAGAATCAATAGCACTTTTTAAAAATTCGATTGGATTGTCCATATTTACAGGCTTCAACTCTACTCCCTTCTTTACAGCATTAGACAGTACAAAGGACGTCAACTCTTGCAACGCACCGTTAGTTCGGATGGTCGTGTTACTACGTTGTAGTCCACGGGAGTTTGGTTTTTTGTTCGAGCTCATCTTTCCAATATCGAATAGGGGCGCTTCGACCTTTGTGGCATTAATAGACTCTAAGAGCACGACGAGACATTCGTACCAGTCTGCTGACCGAGGTTCTATGGCGAGTAGCTGTTCGAGAGTTACCGATGAGATATCCTTTAATTTTCCCTGTCTCTGCTGACTCTGCACCTGGTAAAGGGCGTATTCACAGAGAAGCTTTCTGTCCAAATCAATTCCTGACCTGTTATCATCTTTCTTGTACAACAGGAAATCCAAGTAATCTACATGTGTATATGGCCTGCTATTTCTGTAGGGGAAGCTTGTATTCATATCATTCGCCAAGTAGTGTTTCAGCTCTTCATATTCGATCGGATACTCCTCATAGCTATCCTCCGCGAATAGCCATGGGTTGGCACCTTCCATTAATTGCAGTCCATTTGTCTCGTAGATCATAACTGGAGTACCAGATAGCGTTGGAGGCTATGCAATGCAATTGTTCAACTGTTGTTGATATTTTCTGATAAAAGAAACGGCTAAAATTTTCGCGTTAAAAAGTCGAAGGCCTCTGTTTTCAAAAATAGTCCACGATGAACCCACTAACCTTCATGAGTATAACAGGGCAAGGGAAATGAACCTGGATAAAATCATTGTACTCCTGAGGCAGGGGAAGCACATACAGGAGGACTGTGTCTACTCACTATGTATTCAGGCACAGGAGCTGCTGATGAATGAGTCGAACGTAACGCACGTGGACACGCCTGTAACTATATGTGGGGATATCCATGGCCAACTACACGACCTGTTGACGCTATTTGACAAGAGCGGCGGGGTGGAGAAAAGCCGCTACATATTTCTGGGAGATTTTGTTGACAGAGGCTTCTATTCCCTGGAGTCCTTTCTATTACTGCTGTGCTACAAGCTAAGGTATCCCGACAGAATAACGCTGATACGTGGGAATCACGAGACCAGGCAGATTACCAAAGTGTATGGATTCTACGATGAAATCCTGAGGAAATACGGCAACAGCAACGTGTGGCGATACTGTTGTGAGGTGTTCGATTATCTTTCGCTCGGGGCCATCATAAACGAGCGGATCTTCTGCATACACGGCGGGCTCTCGCCAGATGTCACAACCATCGACGAGATACGCGCCATCGACCGAAAACAAGAGGTGCCACACGAAGGCGCTATGTGCGATTTGCTGTGGTCAGACCCGGACGAGGTCGACACATGGTCGCTGTCGCCGAGAGGAGCAGGCTTCCTCTTCGGCAAGGGCGAAGTTGACCAGTTTCTGCACAAGAACAACATCGAGCTGATCGCGCGCGCCCACCAACTCGTGATGGAGGGCTACAAAGAGATGTTTGATGGCGGACTGGTCACGGTCTGGTCCGCACCCAACTACTGCTACCGCTGTGGCAACGTGGCCGCTGTTCTCACCATCGACGACCACCTGGAAAGAAGCTACACGATATTCGACGCTGTGCAGTCGCAGAACGGCATCGGCAACACCATAATACCTACCAAGAAGCCGCAGATGGACTACTTTTTGTAACTTATGTAACTTATGCAACCTTTGTACCATACAGCCTATTTGTATTCTAGCGCAATCACGAGCGACGGCGGCGTGGGCGCCGCCGTCGCCCACGCCGCGAGACAAAAACAAAAGTGCCAGCCGAGAAGAAAAACGCGTCCCTGCCACCCCCACCACAGCAGAGCTCGGTGCAGACAGCGCCATGCCCGTCGACGTATCCCTGTCGCAGTTCATCTCCGACTGCCCAGATCCCCTGCTCAGCGGCATCCCCGAGCTCGACTCTGCCTTGAACCACGGTTTCCAGACAAGAGCCATCTACGAAGTGTACGGTCCGCCCGGCATCGGCAAGACGCGCTTCGGGCTCCAGCTCGTCGAAAACGTCGCGCTTGAAGACAGAGTCCTCTGGATAGAGACGTTCAAGCCGATGCCCAGCTCCGGTCTGTCAGCGCGTCTCGCAGAGACGCGCCAGCTGCACGGGGCCAAAATAACAAATTTCACCCAGCTGTTCTACTTCATGACCCACGTGACCGACCCATATCGCTTGCTGGTGATCGACGGCATGTCCCAGCTGGTGTGCGACCATCTCTATGCGCTGCAAAAGAGGGCGGGGGCCAGCTCCAGCACGTGGAGCCTTCATGACACGAAATGTAAACACCTGGTGCAGCTGTTCTCCGCCATGACCAAGTATGCAAACAGCCACAACGCGACAATCCTGCTCCTGAACGACTGCATGAACACCTCTTTCGGCGGCGACACAAACACTGACGACAATTTTGACGTGCTTGGCGACACAAACTTCTATGTGATATCCGCGGCGAAGCGAAGAACGGTCCAAATTCTGAAAAGTTCTCTGCTTGCAAGCCGCGTTGCCATGGGGAAAAAGGACTCCAAATGGGAGATTTTCTTGAAAAGCAAGATAGGATTGTTTTGGGGGTGGCAATCCACGGCCGTTGCAGGCACTGCGAAGAGCAGCTGTCGCATGATCACGGTGGACGCAGACAGACGGCGCAAGGACGACGCAGAGCCCGTGCGCCGAATCCGGGCGTCATTCGACCGGAACGGACGTCTGCGGACGCTTGGAGCGTCCGCCTGCCCAGATCCGGACACGGAGTGCGACGAGTTTGTGCTTGACAGCCAATCCAGCGTGCGTTAGGAGAGCCGTTTGCGGCGTCCCCGTGGCCCCAGGGGGGGTGTGTTTGCCCAATGCGGTACGCCCAAGCACAGATGCCTTCCAAAAGAGGCGGCTCTGCAGGCACCGTTGCATGTGACGCAGCCTTTTTGTCGGAGTTCTTCCTCATTGGGTAAATGAGGGGAGGGTGCGGAGATGCAGATGCAGATGCAGAAGAAAACGCAGAAGAAGCGGAGACGCACACGCACATGCACATGCACACGCACAAAAAACAAGGAGTGTCACATTCTATAAATAGAACGCGCACATCTCACGGCCAAGATCTCCGGGTCTGGACTCTTGTCGCTACAGGGCGATCTCTAACAGATACAGACGGCGCTTTTCTTACTTTCGCTGCATTGCGCTGGTCCCTGGGCCACTTTACTCGATTTGTCCCTGTAAACCCTTTCTAATGGGAAGTCACAGCGGGATTTGGGCTAAATGGCACCAGTCAGCACGGACATCCAATTACAAGGCAAGTGATAATTTTAGCAATGGAAGTGTTTAGAAAAATGTGATATATCCCAGGGATGTCGGGGATGTCACGGTCGTCGATGGATTCCACAGGTATAAAGGGAGGCGCTTTTTGGGCCTCTTGGCTGCAAGATTCTACATTTGTTTCTTGCTTGTAGACTGTCCAAGGATATCACATCAGACTAAGAACCTACCCGTTCCGCTATCCATCGTTCGCTATGAAATTCTCCACTTCTATCTGTGCCGCTATTGTCCCGGCCGTCGTTATGGCGCAGTTCAACAACGTGACTTCCAGCTCGGCTCCTACCTCCATCACCGGTGTCACCAGCAGTGGTACGCACAATTCGACCACCTTCATCACGGGTGTCACCAGCAGCGGTAGCCACAACGGAACCACCTTCATCACCGGTGTCACCAGCAGCGGTAGCCACAACGGAACCACCACCATGACCGGCGCCACAAGCAGCGGTGGCTACAACTCTACCAGCTACGTGACCACCACCGAGGTCGTCACCGAGCTCACCACTTACTGTCCTTACCCAACCACCTTCACCACAAACGGTCACACTTTCACCGTCACCGAACCTACGACTTTGACCATCACTGATTGCCCATGCACCCTCACGACGGTCGTTCCAAAGCCAACCGAGACCAGCAGCGCCTCCTCCAGCCATACCGTCGAACCTGCTCCAAATGCCGGTAACAACATGGTTGTTCCATCGATCTTGGGGGTCGCCGGTATCGCCTGGATGATGTTGTAAGCTTCCTCACGACAGCTGCTGCAGCTGGGACGCTCTATTCGGTTGTGAGTTTCTTGGCAAGCAGAAATTTTTTGACCATTTCTATTTTTTGGGAGACGCCGATCTACAGGGTAGACAGATATACTCGTGGCTCCTGAACCTTTTAAATTTATTTTCGATAAATTTTTTTGACTGTTTGTTCTCACTGAAGATGGTAAACAAGATATGACGTTTAATACAGTAAAATGAAATAACATAAAATAAAATAAAATAAAATAAAATAAAATAAAATAAAATAAAATAAAATAAAATAAAATAAAATAAAATAAAATAAAATAAAATAAAATAAAACAAAAAAAAAAACGTTAGGTCAAGTCATACTTATTTTAGTCTTTTTGTAATTTTCTATTTAATAATATTTTCAATATTTTTAATTTTGTTAAAAAAAAAAAAAAAAAAAAATTAAAAGCTAAAAAGGTGCAAAGCAAGAACTTTTGTAGAAAAGTCTTAGCCGCGCAAACATGACCTCAAAGTTTTACGACATACCGGGGTCACATAGACCGTCTTCTGCCGTGTCCAAAGATGAGTCTGCGCCGCTGCTGCCGATAAGACGGTCTAGCCTAACGTACTTCAGTTACAAGGCAACGCCCCAATCCAGAAAAATCTCTTCCAAACATGATCCTGATAACCCAAATAAAAACAAGTTAGGGACGTACGGTGGTGTGTTTGTGCCTACGGCTCTAAATGTCCTATCGATCCTGATGTTTCTGAGGTTTGGCTTCATCCTGGGCCAGCTCGGTGTACTTTGCACGTTGGGTCTTTTGCTGCTCAGCTATCTGATCAACTTGCTCACAACCTTGAGCATATCTGCGATTTCGACAAACGGTACCGTTCGGGGCGGAGGGGCCTACTATATGATCTCAAGGAGTCTAGGTCCGGAATTCGGAGGGTCCATTGGGCTTGTTTTCTTTCTTGGCCAGGTATTGAACAGCGGTATGAATGCAATTGGTCTTGTCGAACCATTGCTTTACAATTTAGGTATGTCCAATGATGACGGGAGAATGGCCGCACTTTTTCAGCTGTTACCAAATGGCCATTGGCACGAGTTTATTTATGCGACAGTGATTCTCTTTTTTTGTTTAAGCATTGCCCTGGTTGGGTCGCAAACAGTTTCTAGGGCGGGCAACATTCTGTTTCTGATATTACTAGCATCTATCGTCACCATTCCGTTATCTGCCGTTATCAAGAAACCGTTCGATGATAACGGTCTTGTTTACACTGGGATTTCTTGGAAAACTTTTACCCAAAATCTGTACCCACACTTAACCAAAGGTGCGGCGGGCTCCGTGTTGAAGAAGAAGGAGACTTTTAATGACTTGTTTGGAATATTTTTCCCGGCCACTGCCGGCATCTTCGCCGGTGCTGGTATGTCAAGCGAATTGCGTAAACCTTCAAGATCGATCCCGAAGGGTACTTTGTGGGGGCTTCTGTTCACATTTCTCTGTTATACAGTAGTCGTACTATCAATGGGTTTTACAATACCAAGAGAATTGCTTTACAGCGATGTGCAAGTTATCCAATCAGTGAGCTCCGTTCAGTGGATCATATTCATGGGTGAGATGTCAACTTCACTGTTTTCAATAATCGTCGGTATGGTTGGCGCTGCATATGTCCTGGAAGCAATCTCCAAAGATAGTATCATACCAGGAATTTCCATATTTCATGAAAAGCCTCTCTTTTCGTTGCTATTCACCTGGATTTTAACCCAGATTTGTCTCTTCTCCGACGTTAACAAGATTGCTACGTTTATTACAATGACATTTTTAATGACCTTTACAGTGATGAACTTAGCCTGTTTCTTGCTGGAGTTGTCATCAGCTCCAAATTTCAGACCATCCTTTAAATATTTTGACAGATTTACGGCTGCTTCTGGTGCGCTAATATCAACCATTGCAATGTTTGTAGTTGACGGTAGATCTGCTTCAGCTGTGATCCTGGCAATGATTGTGCTTTTCCTAATGATCCATTATTTTTGTCCGCCAAAATCATGGGGTGACGTTTCACAAAGCTTGATTTATCATCAGGTGAGAAAATACCTATTGAGGTTGCGTCAAGACAACATAAAATATTGGAGACCTCAGATTCTTCTTTTGGTTGATAATCCAAGAACCAGCTGGAATTTAATTCGATTTTGTAATAATTTAAAGAAAGGGGGACTTTATATTCTAGGACATGTTACGGTTATCACTGATTTCCAGGACCAGCTAACTGAACTGAAGAAACAACAAAGAGCATGGTTGAAGATCAGAGAGCTAACAAAAATCAAAGCCTTTGTTCAAATTGGCACTGGTCCAACACTGTCTTGGGGGATAAGAAATGTTTTTCTGGGATCGGGCCTTGGGGGTATGAAACCGAACATTACTGTCGTGGGAATGTTTGATTTAAATCACTATCGCCAACAGTCTTCCTCATATGTTAATGACAATAATGGTGTTTCGAGAAGCATCTCTAATGTTGCACCTGCCGGGTTTGACTCATTTAGTGAACCACTTCCAACTGACGATTGTAAGAATGAAAACAAAGTAAAAGTTCAGCAATGGGTTCAAATAATCGAAGATCTGTCTTCAATGCAGTCTAATATAGCTATTGCGCATGGCTTCCGAAACTTAAATTTACCAAAACGATCTGACAAACTAGAATGTAAGAAATACATCGATCTCTATCCAATACAGATGTGTGCACAAATGAAATTTCAAAACAAATCACCCTCAGTCACGACTACAAATTTTGACACGTACACTTTAATTTTACAACTTGGAGCAATCTTAGTGACTGTTCCTCAATGGAAGCATACGCATACTTTGCGAGTAATTCTTTTTGTTGAAAGAGAGGTGGACAGAGCTGATGAGATCAAGAGAATGGAAAATTTATTAGAAGTCTTAAGGATTGAAGCTGAAACGCTTGTTGTGTCATTAGATCAATTCAGAGTATACAATACTATAGTGAAAGGTGATCCAATTAATTTCGATTACGTAAACTCAGAACTTAAGGATGATCCCTGGTGGAATGATCTGATAGAGGCGAGAGACACCCTGAAACCAAAGCGTAGGTTTTCGATGATGGCTCCGGTATCTGTAAAGTCAAATGGATTACGGTCAAACAAACATAAAATATCTAAATTGCAAAGGCTGGGTGTTAGCTTAACAATGAGCTCTAGTATGCCACAGAGTGTACCAATTTCAGCTTTCGATTCAGATGATGAAACAGATGTTGCCTCTGTACTTGATTCTTCTGCTTCGATCCCTTCTCTACCGCAGAGGTTCAATTATGAATCAAATCGCAGAAAGAATCGCGCTGTCAGAACTGCAACACCCCTTCATAGAAATGTTGACGAAAGCCCCGCCAAATCTTTGAGGCCGGTTTTCTCCAGTAATAAACTTCCTGACACTAAAGTATTGGAAGATGGTAGCGGTGACAAGCCAACTTTGGTTCCTGTTGTCGAGGCTAGCTCCGAAAATGGCGAAAATAGCGATCGACATAGTAGAAATCCCGTGGTTCCAGAGTTATCGCCATGTTGTTCAAAGGACAGTCTAGTAGCAGCTATGCAAAATTTGGCTTTCAACGACCTTCCTAGTAGAGCTCAGCATTTGGTTTTGAATGACATTATGACGCAGCTTTCGAGTAATGCAGATTTGATTTTCTCTACCTTGCCTATTCCTGCACTAGGAACGCATGATGATCCTAATGCGAGCTTGCTTTATGTCGAAGATTTACATACTTGGCTCGAAGGACTGCCTCCAACTATGCTGATCAATTCGCAAACGATGACAGTAACTACAGCTTTATAGAGCTAAAAAAAAAAGAAGGGAAGCATAGATAGGGATGCCGGTAGTTCGATCTTTTAGCTTCCGTCAGTGGTTTCTACTCGACGTAATCTTTTACTTTCCGAAATGCAAACATTGTGTAAAAATAGGAAGCAGCCTCCTTTTCATCACCTTCCACCCCATATTTTCCATCTGATCTTTGTAAACCCTCCTTCATTTTTTGTGAGAATTTGTCAATCCAATGAGGTATCTCTTGCACAAAGAATTTATTGAAGGGCATTTGTAATTCTAATTCAAGGCCATATTCATCTCCCAGACTTCTTAAAGTCTCAAATGGGACCACATACTCAGGCACATTATCAATAGCATCTTCTAACCAATATACGTACATCTGTCCAAAAGGCGACGGGAACTCATGATCATTTTTTATGTACTCATTATTGTCAAAAGTAACTTTATAAATCGAGTTTCCCCAAGAAGGCTTCTCCACAGCAGCATCAAATTTGTTGAGCTTGTATCGGATGAATTCTGAATCTGGAATTGTTCCAAAGAAGTGCCCTCCTATTTTCAATGATTTAGATATATTTAACAAAGTCCTCCTTGCCTTCTCTTCAGTTTCGAAGGCGTAATGTAGACAGAATTGAAGTGATACAATGTCACAGGGAAACCTGCATTCTGGAAAAGGCTGGACTGCATCGCCAAGCGATTCTCCAAAACAATCACCCGTAATCAGTATGACTTGAAATGATAAATTTCTCATGGAATTATATCTTTTATGGGCTTCCTGAATCGATGCATTTGAAATGTCTACCCCAATGAATTGAGATATATTTGCATTACCATACTTCCTTAAATCACCACCTTTTCCACAGCCAAGCTCTAGTACCACATCTCCAGGCCTAGTATATTTATCAATCAACATGTATTTTATAGCGTTATTGAAATTACGCAATTTAATGATTGGAGAAAGATTCCTCCTCGCTTTATTGGCGATGAAGGTTCTTTCATTATAATGCTGTCTGACGATCTGATCAACATTAATTGTTCTATTTGCTGCCAGCTCAATTTCATGCTTTTTCAATTGCTCTTCACGTATTTTATTAACTTCTATTTTCCTCTTTCTCTCTTCATGGTCAAACACTTGGTGTCTGCGTTTTCCAATCTTAAAAACAGGCTTTTTTAAATCCTCATTCTCAATTGTTTCTTCTCCAGCTATGTCTTGCTTCTTTGGATCAAGTGCCTCTTTTATGGGCGGCATTATCGATTCTGTTTCATTTTTTGACTCTACATCTTTATTAGAGCTCCCATATTGCCTCTCATAGTCCTCTTGGGACATCCATACCGGCTTCTCCGGTCTCATTGACATATCAGCTGTACTCTGATCGAGAGCAAGGTACTAGTGCTTGGTTGTCTTTTCAAATATTAGCAGCGTGAGCGAAATACAAGATCCGACTCAAATTTCAAGCCATAATTTCAAGTTCAAACGATTGAAAATTTAAAGCACAATATACTCATAAGACAACAGTTATCTGAGGATGTTACCTGTAAGTCCTAATAAAATGAAAAAGGCTGAACTTTTGCAGGAACGACAAAATCGATTAGCCAAATGGAAGCAGAGAATAGCTCATCCTGATGAGCATACCAAGCCGAAACAAAATAATCTTACTAACAACGAGAGTTCTAATCAAGATAAACTAGCTGAGAGACGTCAAAAGCTTCAAGAATGGAAACAAAGAAAGAGGGAGAGAGATCAAGAAAAACTGAATGAGCAAGAGAGACAGAAGAAGTCTAGAAATGATAATAAGAAGAATAAGAATAGCGGTAACAACGTTTTTGATGCCAGTGATGATGAAGAATCAGGAACAGCAAATGTGAAACTATTCCTTCCGCCGACGAACTTTAATGAAGATGTCGAAACTGATAATCTCTCACCTGAGAATATGGAAACTGCCGCTAATTTGTCCGGCGAAGATCCTCTTGAAGATTTTATGCAAAGCATTCTAGTGGATAAAGAAGTACCACAAAATAAATTCGTTGGTGCCTTGCTAGAGGATGAGGATAACGGGCTCGAAATTGAAGATGTTAAAATTTCGAATGGTGGTTCTAATGATGAGACCAGATATACCAAAATCGCCAAAATGAAATTGAAAAAACAAGTGCATACCATAAAATATACGCCAGAAGATTTGGAACCATTTCGCAAGGACTTTTATTCTCAGTCAGAGGAGTTGAATCTAAAGTCAGAAAGTGAGATTGAAGAACTTCGGTTGGGTATGGGAAACATAAAGATTAAAGGGCATAATTGTCCAGTACCGATCAGTAGATGGTCACAACTTGGCTTGTCTACAGAGGTTATGAACTTGATTACACAAGACCTTGGCTATGAATACCCCACACCGATCCAGTCTCAAGCAATTCCCGCAATAATGGGTGGTAGAGATGTTATTGGTATATCAAAAACTGGATCCGGTAAAACAATTTCTTATCTATTACCTCTCATAAGGCAAATTAAAGCTCAAAGGCCACTGTCAAGGGACGAGACAGGTCCATTGGGACTAATATTGGCACCAACAAGAGAATTGGCATTGCAAATTAATGAAGAAGTTCAAAAGTTCACAAAATATGATAGTACAGTGAATTCAATTTGCTGTACAGGTGGACTAGAATTGAAACAACAAATTAACATTCTAAAGAGAGGAATTCAGATTGTTGTGGCGACACCAGGAAGGTTTATCGATCTTTTAACCTTGAATACGGGTAAATTACTCAGCACTAAAAGAATAACTTTCGTTGTTATGGATGAAGCAGATAGATTGTTTGATCTTGGCTTTGAACCACAAATAACCCAAATTATGAAGACAATAAGGCCAGATAAGCAATGTGTCCTATTTAGTGCGACTTTTCCGAGTAAACTCCGTAATTTCGCACTGAAAGTCTTACATTCGCCATTAACGATAACAATTAGCTCAACAAATTTGGTTAATGAGAATGTAAAGCAGGAATTTGACATAGCAAGCTCCGAGGAGAGCAAGTTCTTGAAATTATTGAAGATTTTGGACGATAAGATTAAAACTGACGAGGCAGATGAGAATGAACAGAAAGAGGACGATGTTTCAAATGATGAAAAGATAATTATCTTTGTCAGCAGCCAACAGATATGCGATGCCCTCTTCAAAAAACTTGATAGCGAAGGCTACAAGCTCTTTTCAATCCACGCTGGAAAGCCCTATCAGGAGCGAATCAAAAATTTAGAGAATTTCAAGACTACTAAGAATAGTATTTTAATCTGTACAGAAGTGCTTTCTCGTGGACTAAACGTCCCCGAAGTCTCATTAGTGATTATCTTTAATGCCGTCAAGACCTTTGCGCAATATGTTCATACTACGGGAAGAACTGCCCGTGGTACTAACAGCGGGGTTGCAGTTACACTCTTATTGGATCACGAACTTGCGGCATCTTATATTTTATCTAAAGCACTACGGGATACAGAAATGGTGGAACACGACAGCGAACTCGTCAGTAAATTACAAGAAATGACTAATGCTTTCACTTCGGGCATGAAAGAAGGCAAATACAAGATATCATCAGGATTTGGGGGCAAGGGATTGGATAATTTGGAATCTAAAAGGGAAGAACAGGAATTCGAACAGAGGAAGCAATTTGAGGGTAGAAATGGCTCTTCGAACGAGGCAAATTACAAGCAAAATAATCCGCAAGATGATATTAACACGAGCGACGAGAATTCGTCACAAATTCAAGTTCCAAAGCTTCAGTATACTGTTATAAAAAATTCGAATCCTGACGGTTCAATAACATTCAGTGCAAACGTCAACGTCAATGATCTGCCTCAGCTGGTGAGGTGGGAGGCAACCAAGAATACCACTTTGTTGCTCATCAAAAGAGAAACTGGGTGCAGCATAACGAACAAAGGTAGGTACTATCCCGAGGGAAAGTCCCCGGAATCTAATCGGGACGAACCTAAACTGTACTTGCTGGTGGAAGGGCAGGAGGAGAAAGATATTAGATTAAGTATCGATCTTCTGGAACAAAAGGTAAAAGAAGGGGTTAGAAAAGTTAGTAATAATTCAATGAAAGACACCAAATACTAAATAATGTATAGTCACGTGAGACAGGTGGTTGATTCAATCATAGACCAAATTGTCGTTTGCCTTGTTTAATTTTTGCTGCTCGGCTTGTTTCATCAACTGACTCTTATATGATTTGCTTCGTTCTTCGGCTAGCTTCTTTCCTAGTTCCCCACTATTAAACTTATCGTTAGATTCATGGAGTCTCTTTTCGGCTGCCAATCGAGCAGCCTCTGGAGCGGACAATTTATTTCGATTAGCATCTTCTCCGTCTTTCAGTATTCTGGTACCGCTGTCTTCGTTGGGTTTGACTACACTTTGGGACTTCGTAGAGTTGTTTTGTCTTGTCCTCGTTTTGGATTTCGGCGCCACAACAGGTTTGCTAGTTCCCTTCGATGCAGTCGGGCCTGATCCTACTACGTGTGTATCAGATTTGCTAGCGCATAGTCCCATTTCCTCGAATTGAAGCAAATAAATTCTTGTGGCGTAGATCTTACTTTAGGATGTTCAAAATGCTCAAGCCCTGAGTGTACCTATCACTTCCCCGAATATCAAAAGCCACCGCCTCAAGCGAATAATAATAGTTAAGAAATCTAAAAAAAAAATAAAAATAAAAACAATAAACAAAAAAAACGGCTATAACTATGATTATGTTGACAATGGTAGTTAAGATCATGATAAAAAATTAAGATCAAATGCATAATGGCATCAGATCTGGAGAAAGCGATTCGATCATTATTATCTTGAAAAAAAAGAAATAACTGAAAGAACAATCTCAAATGAAAGGGAGTTAACGGGAATAGTATCTCAAAATGTTTTTACGAATATTGAAAGAGGGTATAACTGTAATGTCTATCTAAAATTTCCCTGAAATTAACAACAATGAATATGGGCTTAATGTTAATTGCAATTTGGTCTCAAATTGCGTAAATGAGGAACGGGAACATCAGTAACATCGAGATCTTGAAATTCGCATAGAGCTTCCTGTAAGACTGAATACTTTACCGCAGTTCCTGTGGTCAATCTTGCCAATTGCCTTGAGTCGCGACAATATGGTGAGTAGCGTTTGACGATTTTTAAATATAAAATCATTCTTTGATTTATGTTTGCAGATTGCTGCTGTTGTTGCTCTTGTTGTTGTTGTGTATTTGGATAATGATCATCAAATGCTCCAGAAGCGTTGGCAGCTTGCAGAGCTGGGTGTGAATAGTCTACGTCACCATTTGACGCGGTAAACATCTCGGTGCTTGCATTATTTTTTGGAGATCCTGTTGATGAGCTACTGGATTGAGTTTCTCCGTCATTTTGAGCTTCTCTATGGTATTGAGTCCACGTAACGGTGGCATCTCTTAAAGCTGCCCAATCCGCATTGGCAATGAATTTTTGCCCAATTTCGTCTGATTTAGAGATAAGATCAATCCATCTTTGTAGTATCTCAACATTACTGGCATCGTCAACAGAACCCATCGATTTAAGAAGGATTCTATAGGCAACAATAGTTTTTGGAATATGATACAAAGCGTAACTCTTATCAATGTACTCAATAATCTTACGGTCACGCCAAATGGTACATTTCGCAAGAATAATGTTGAAAAATGGCTCATCGATTGGTTTGATCTGGTTATAAGTTTGGATGAGAGACTGCAGCGATTGGAAACCCTGCAATTTATCCTGAGCATAACTCTCAAAGAAAATATCGAAAAAAGTATCATTTAGAGAAGAAGAGATACCATGGTTGACGCCTTTCCCATAATGAACGGAAGATTTATACCAAATTTCGTAGACATGATTGAAATCGTGAGTTTGCTTCCAAATATTCCTTAAAAATGACTTGACGTAGGAGACTTGCAAGTCGATCTTATATGGCATTTCATCATTTAATGCTTTGTCGAAAAAAGTTTGAGCAACATTCAAATCTTTACATTCACCAATAAATGACAGATGCGTCTCGATGAGATAACCGTACTTCATCTCCGTACTTTCTTCACATAGTTTTTGGAATAGTTTTAATGCCATTTCGTTCTCACCAGCAGATAAAGAAGCTCTAATCATACCAACAGATAAGTTCGGATGAAAGTAATTTATCATGGAAGAAGACTTCTCATACAGGGTCTGAATCTCTGGATAGGAAACACCATTGTCATATAAGATTGGTAAAATAACTCCTACGACTCTTGGATTCAGGAAAATATTTGAGGTATATTGGTTTGAACCGTTTATTGCTGCCTTCCAAATATCTACGGCTTCTTCGAATAATAGAAGTTCTTTGAATGCTGTTATCAGGTGCATAGCGCCATATTCATTTAATTCAACTTTACCTTGCAAGACATCTTCTGAAATGTCCCTTAAAGATTTGCAAAGGTAATTGGTCATCTCTTTATGGAAACTTTGGGAATCGTAATCTGGTTTTTTATTCATTCTCGTCAGTTGATTTCTATTGGCTCTCAAACCATTATGCAGTAAATGAACCAATTTGGAAACACGATCCGAGTTTAATTCTGGTGTGTTAATGAGATCATGATACAGATCCATTGCCCTGCCTATAGAATCCCAGAATAGTGGATTTGCATTGGAATTTGGATGCTCTGAATTTTGTTTCATGTTTTTCCTTCTTGGAGTCTGTGACATGTATAGAGTTTGAGAAACGCAATCTTCAAATGCGCACACTTTATGGTACCATGGTGAATCCACCGATATCGTTGAGTGAGGAATATTTCGGTTGTTATTGTTACCATTATACGAGTTCTGTAGTGGTGCTTTAGATGAACCAGAATTATTCGGTGTTGCCTTTATATTATTTCTCAAATGACGAACCTTGTTAACAGCAGCATTTACTTGATTTGAAGTTTGTGCCAGAGGATTATTAGTAGAACCATTTGAGGAGTCCTGTCTCTCTAGTGTTACTGCACTGTTGAACCTCACTGAATGGTTGAAAGAATTTCTTGCTGAGGCATGGGCAAACTGATTAGGCAGTCTGCCTTTAATAACCTGAGCCTGTTGGGCAAATCTGAACATCATCTTTGTGAAGGCTTCTCTTTCTATCTTTAAAGATAATAATGCGGAACAACTTTTGCTTGACTCCCTATCCCCAAAACTTACGATGTAGTAGTGAGATATATATTAATATTTGAATATTAGTATGCGTCCTTTTGGCTGATGTATGGGCGAGTATTCAGTCCACTTTTTATGAAACACTTTGGTAAGTAACTATACTAATCCTATCACTCTAACCAACTTAAGTTAAATAATTCGCGACGGTTATCTTTTGTTGGCTTTTTCTTAAATGCTCGTTTGCTCGTTCCTCGTCAAGATGCTTATTCTGTTCAAATCAGCTCAGTTTCTGATAATGGCCTGATCGCTTTTTCAAAGTTTAATTTTTTTTTCCTTCTTTCTTTCTCGACCAAAAATTTTCCCTACGCAATGTTGCGAAGTGGCAACAAGATTGAGAAGCCCGCTCGGTTCGGAACCCACTAAATTTAGTCACCTTGCATTTTTCCTGCTGGATTAAAATTGTGTCGCAGTGCATCGAATTGCCAGAAACGATGAGTCGGAGACTGAAGATTATGGTGTGAGGACATTCATCCTCAACCGGAATGTTCTAAGTGAATTATATTTGCCAAAGGCTTTCGCAGCGCGATTGTTAATATATTCAAGGAATTGTGGCAATCGACTGGATGCTCCAAGGTCATCCGCTCGTTATCATAGAAGTTTAGAGGCGACTTGCCCTTATTACTCGAGTTATACTTCAAGAGTGAATAGATCTTTCTCGACAAATTTCGTAACATGCGTGAATGGCCTTGTATAATGCAATCCTATTGATTCTCCGTCGTAAAGGGCGCGACGTGCAATGTCCTGTATGAAACATCGTAATAATTATTAGAACAACAAGTAGCACATCACCGATAATGTCTACGGAAGCGAAATGTGTAGCAAATCATATTTTTCATCAAGTTCCATCTTCAAAGTTGTTCAATGCTGCTACCTTATTACAAGTCTTCATTTTTAAATTCTCAGCGATGATCGATGCACTTATTGCTAGTGATCGACACCATCTCTTCTATGTCAACCGATCTGCAAACCCCTCAGTCATAGCGTAAGTGATACGTCTATCAGATGTATCTATATATATACACATGAAGTTGTAATTGACGAAGGAAAACACATCATCAACGTCAACACATGGCTACTTGCAGGTAACAATAGGTTTGTTGTAGCCTATCTAGTTTCACCTTAACTCTGGTGCCTCGCGGAACCATGTAAGGCCTATTATCCTTAGTTCTAAACGAGGCTGCAGCACTTCATCCCTCCAAGCCACAAGTACCTTTGCTTGGACACCGTTGCGTAGCCACTTTGTTCCTCAGGCAGCTTTCCAGAACCCTCTCTTCAAATCATAATATGTTTCTGCTAGTGGCGATGAACAGCTAAAATTAGCGTGAACCCTGATAGCATTAGCCGCTGATACTAATGGCGTAGATGGTTCTTTGCAGACGAAGAGATCAAGCATTCCTGCCCCGGGACCCGATTTTGATCACTATGCAAGGTTTCTTTGAATGTTTTTGCACAATACAATCGTTGCATTATTGTGCATATTGCTGCCATATTGCTGCCATATTGCTGTCACTTCTCTCGGTTCTGATAGTTTTGCAAGAATAATTTCAGCTGAAATACAAGAAGTTGGAGCTCAGCTGTACACCAAGTATGTTCACATCTATCAAACTGGACGTAGCATATCATGAAGTGATTCGCAGGTCCATAGAGTTTAGTATCATCATATGCAACAGGAATGAAAATAGCCGCTCTTACAGTGTATTTTAAATCGCATTTCACGGAGCATGAAATAGCGTCCGAAATTACGGGTAACCTACTTGAGTACGCTTCCGTCCTAGTTCCTCCGGACAGATCTGGTACCTAAAACGTAAACAAAAGGCTTCGCAAGGACAAAAACATAAAACATGTGAATGATCTCTTAAAACAAGTCAAACGTTATTGGTAACACCGTGAGCTCAATATAATCGATACCCTCCGATGCCAGCTTCTAAGACTAATAAGGATATTTTCACACTTTTTGATAAAAAAGGTCAAGGTTCCATTTCAAGGCAATCGTTTGCAGACTATTTGAGAGCTGTTGGATACAACCCTACCAACCAACAGAGCGAAGGAATCCTGGCGAAAGGAAACGCACCAGATCAGCTTTCTCTGGAGAAGATTGACCAATTGATACAGGCAAACGAGGAAGAGTTGGATGCAACCACAACAGGTAAGGTCGACGACTTTATAAAAGCCTTCCAGGTATTCGATAAGGAAAACTCCGGGAAAGTATCCGTTGGTGATATCAGGTACATGCTGACATCGCTGGGAGAAAAACTTTCAGATGATGAAGTGGATGAACTATTGAAGGGAGTTGAAATTGACAGCGAAGGCGGTGTGGATTATAGAAAATTTATCGAAGATATACTAAGACAATAGTATAGTGATATACATATATGTATTGATAATTAGATTCAGAATTATGTCTACATAAGTATGGGCATGAAATTGCCCAGTATCATTAATGGTAGGCCGGAAACATCTCTTTTCAGGGTCCACATGCAGCAGCACCTTATTATCTCTCCCTTAATGGGACTAAGTAAATTACAGACCTGCATCTGATCAGATCCTTTGAAGTCTTTGTAGGCTACTTTTGAAAAAGTCTTGAAATAGTCCCGCACGCTTTCGTCATCCATAATTTCCACAATAAAGGTCATTTTGTTTAATAGTTCTTCTTTGTTCCAGCCACTTAAAATTTCGAACTCCTCATTTACATAGGAGATCTGTCCATTACGTCTCCAGACACAGGTCGGAGTACCAATCTGTACGATGAACTTGACATATTCCAGCAGTGTTCTCTGGTAACACTGTTCCATAAATATCATGTCCTCTTCAGTTAAAGTGACGGAACAAGCAATGAAAATTGGCCGGAACTCTGCTAATGATCGGCATATATCTACTAACGTTTGTTGGTTAAACCTTTTTCTTAAATATGTGAAAAGATGGTGAAATCCTGGTGTATGAGAAAATGGCTTACTTATCAAAGTGTATATCTCCATGGGAGTGGAATATCTCAATGAATGCTCCCATTCCGGATTGCTATACATCGCATTGGCATCTGGAGAGCAACACTCTAATGCAAAAGATACCGCCACTTCGTTCGCCGTAGGTATATTTGTATTTGAGTTGCAACTCCAAAGATCCATTACTTCAGGAAATGTGAGCGTCTGAACGTTTAGGTAATATTGTCTGATATTCGCATTCTCGCAAACATCTCCCGATTTGGGACTTCGATCGAGTGGTGGTAACCTTTTAAAATTTAACGAGTTGTTACCTGTATCAACAGGAACCAATGGAAAGTGGTTTGCAAATAGATCAACCTTGGATGATATCACGTGAAGAGAATCCTTCCCGAGGAGTACTGAATAGACATTTTGCCCTGATGATGGATAGTAGTGAGGTGGTAAACTCGCATCTGAAGTGTGTGTGATTCGCGGTACTACGTCATGTTCTGGATCTATTGGCTTATTTGAGTAAAGCAGATCAACAGGTATCTTATTTAGAAGGTTGTCTTGATTTATGATGCGAGACAAAATCGCATATTCGGAATCAGCGGCATCTGAAAGAAATGTAGATCTGTGGACGATATGTTGCGGATCTTGAAAGTTCTGCTGTTCCTGATTAGTATTATTAACGCTAGTGCGATTGCTATTCTCATTCTGTAAACCATTATTTGGCGGTGAATTTCTTCGTATCAGTAAGGAGTCATCTGATAGACCTGCAAGGTATTTACTCTTTTTTCTTGGTGCATTAACACACGTATGTTCTATCCCCTTGCTGATGCAACGGAAGCATGGTCGCTTTGCCTCACAGGATAAGTGCCATTTAGCACAGTTGACGCACGCGATATGGGTATTCCTTCTCTTTTTTGTTTGAGTTGCTGGTGATGTTTTCCTTTCCAAATCTACAGAGTTGCTACCATCTTTTACAGTACTTTCCGTCATATCAGAATGGGCAAAATGTTGACCCCACTCACTAACACAGATATGCAACCCCCGATTGCTGAAGTATACTGTCGCACTATTGCTTTACATTGTTAACCGTTGCAGATCAATACGCATCACCTTTTTATGTTAAGGCTAAATTTTTTCAATACATCACTACCATCCTGTATGGCGTGAATGAAAAACGATAGATAGATAACCAAAGAAACTCGCGTCTTAGGGAGAGTCGGTCAACATGGCTTTTTCAGCATGCAGTAGTACGTGAGCTATTGCCCAGTTCCCGGTGCTCGCTGCAATACTTAAGTAAGCTCTTGATCAATACTTCGTTTTATCACGTGCAAGGCGACCAGTATCCTATTCTAATCAGGCATTAATTGATCTTTGTACCAATACAAGCGTTGAACTGAAAAATTTTAAGTATCTTGGAGGGAAACAATTGAAAAGACGAAAAGGATATCAGTGTCTGTGTGCGGACTTTCCTAAGGTATAGAGTTAATGTCAGATTTAGTTAGTAAATTTAAATCTCTGTCGATTGAGCAACCCACCTCTCTTTCGAGAGAGCAAGAGGCACAAGCTGCTCAATGGGAATCCGTTCTAAAAACCGGCCAGTTTCAAGAAAAATTTGAAGAATTGAATGCACATTTGAGGGATAACACTTTCATCTTATCGACATTCAAACCAACCACTGTAGATGTTGCTATTTTCGAAGTTGCTTTGCCACTGGCCAAAGATCTGGTCTTCAGTTCAAAGGACGTTAAGAACAGCTACTCCAAGTACAGACACGTGTTGAGATGGATCGACTACTTGCAAAAACTGTTACAAGTTCCTGAAGAAGACCAATTGAAGCTGTCTTACGACATAGAATTACCTCGTGAAGTTATCGAGAAGAAGAAAAAGAGCGCTGACGGCAAGAAAGCCGAAGAGCCAGCTGTTGCTAAGGTCGCCGATGATGCTAAAAGTGGTAAGAAAGATGCCGAAAAGCCAAAGGGCAAGCCCGATGAGGAGACTCTTAAAAAATTAAGAGAAGAAGCAAAAGCCAAGAAAGCTGCAAAGAAAGCTGCTAATGCTAACCAACAACAGCAACAGCAATCCGCTGCTAATGAAAAGGTTAAACCTTCAGTGATCGATTTCCGTGTAGGTTTCATTCAAAAGGCTGTCAAGCATCCAGATGCAGATTCGCTTTACGTTTCAACTATTGACTGCGGAGATGAAGAAGGTCCAAGAACCGTCTGTTCTGGTCTGGTCAAATATTTCCCACTTGAAGCTATGCAAGAACGTTACGTTGTTACCGTTTGTAATTTGAAACCGGTCAATATGAGAGGTATAAAGTCTAGCGCAATGGTTTTATGTGGCTCAGACGAAACAAAAGTCGAGTTTGTTGAGCCACCTGCAGGATCAAAGGCCGGTGACAAAGTATTCTTTGAAGGATTCGGGGATGAAGAGCCATTGAAACAACTGAATCCAAAGAAGAAACTCTGGGAACAGTTGCAACCACATTTTACGACCGCTGCAGACTTACAAGTTGTTTTCAAAGATGACGAAGATAAAGAAAAGCCAATCAGAAAATTAACGAATAAGAATGGTGACTCTTTCAAAGTAGCCTCATTGATTAATGCACAAGTTCGTTAAATGGATAATATACTAAATATCATTTAGCTTAGTTTTTTTATATATTTGACTGTCGCTCGGATAATAATGATGTGCATACCATAAAGGCATATACAAGATGCAAATGAATGATTGGTGTTACGATGAGTAGACGTCAGTGTAAAAAATTTCGTTGTATTTCAGCTGTAGTTCCCAATACTTTAATTGTGAGCATGATTTTGTCGTATCTTGACAGGAACAAAGCTGCTCAAGAATCCTATCCCTCCATATGTTGACTAGTTTTTTGGTCACCAACACGTTCAACTCGTACATCAATTCGTCTTGATAAAAGTCTTGCGAAAACTCGTTGTTATTGCTCAGCAATTCGTTGCAATGATAGAGCACCGGCAAGTTTGTCGAATTTCTAACGATGAAATTGATCAACGGATACATTGAGTATTGCAGGACCGACTGGGTCAAAAACCAATTTTCGAGCTCGCTTGACAGTTCAGGACAGGTATAGCCATGAACCACGGTCAATAATGTAAACGATATTGTCTGCCAATCAGGGTTATTGAACCACTTATTCTTTATTACATTCAGCCAGCTAGAAATATTGAACGGATTCGCATCGCTGATTATTTTTTCCAGGATTTGACAAAAATCGAACGGCAGAATTCGTTTCATATAGTTGAGAAACCAACTGCAATACTCTTCTCTGCTGAGAATCATGTTGTCGTGCGTGTTCAGCCACAGGATGGTGTATATTTTATCCTCCACCAGCTTATCGATGAACATCTTGTTTCGAGTCAACTTTTCGAGACCAATCCTATTGTTGTGGTGTAGATTGTTCGGAGACGGAATATTAGTTTGATCGCAGGTAGCCGCGAACATGGAAAACGGACCCTGTTTTGAATTTGAACAGCAGTTATCAGCCTTTTTGGTGCCTGCATCCAACTTCCGCAACAGGCCGTTCAAGATATCATTTACGTGTTTTTGGTCGTAGTTTTTGTTTTTGCCCCTGCCGTAGACCGAAGCAACATGGTTGTCGTAGGTCTGTAACCTTCTGATATTCGGGGTGGTTCGTGCCTCCAGTGGCTCCTTTGCGTCCGACCCGATCTCGTCTTCGAGCTCGCTGTCACTGCTAGGTGGCGACAGTGTAGCCTTCACAAATATGTCCCTGGATGTGCTTTTTTTGTTTTGTCTTGCCAGCGCGCTGCCGCTTCTCGCTCTTTTCAAGTGACTCCTTCTGATCAACTGGGCACTGCCCTTGGATGACACTGCGTAGCTGTTCTCGTCGAGCCATATCAATCGCACGTCGTAGCAACATTTGATGCTGTTTTCGACACAGTAGGAGCACCTTGGTCTTTTTTCGTCACATCTCTTCTTGTGCAGTCTGCAGGCCCAACAGCCACTAAACGTCCTGCCTCTCAGCGGCGCCAGCAGCTTGGCATTGGCTGTGGCTGTGGCATCGACCTGTCCGTCTGCAGCTGTTTGCGGTCCAGGACACTTCTCTGCCATAGCGATGACTGGTTGGGGATATCGTAAACAACAGCCTGGGACGTTGGTCTATTGTCGAACTTGTCCCCTGCAGCTCAATATATATGGGCGCGACAAGGTGAAAGAAAAGTGAGAAATGGGCCTATCTTTCTGAGAAGCGAGCGTTTCCCGAATCAAGAATGCAACAGTTTCGTCCATTGATAGCCCTCGAGCATGCACACACACACACACACACACACACACACACACACGCTCCCAAGAGGAAACCGCGAACAGGCGCCAACATCTGCGAGTTCCGGCTCTGTCGCAGGACCTAATTTGCAATTAAACGGTCTCTTCTACCGGTGTCTGCCAACGCCTCACGCAGTGTGCTTCAATTATCAGGCGAACCAGAATTGACTCAGACTTACTCCGACGCCGTGCCATCCAATGCAACTACACTCATAGCCATGCCAACGCGATACCGGACTGTCGCGTGTATGCGCTTAGCAGGCCTCGGGAAAAGTATGCGCAAGACAGTGCGCCGTTCGAAAGCACGCCCCGGGGAGAACACTCGCCACACGGCACACCAAGAGTGGTCTTCAGGACGGCCATTGCCAACGTAGTTGGAGTGGTTGCGGCAGCCGCTTAAGTATGGGCAGACACGGTGCAGAGAAACCGGTCACGTTCGGCGGTACGGTCACGGTCACGGTCACGTTCATGTTCATGTTCACCGCCGCGCTGCGGGGGCCACTGTGCGCCACCCGTGCACCGCGACGTTTCTCGGCCGAGACGCTGTCGCCGTGTGATGCGACGTCACGTGATGCGCAGCCCTGTTTGAAATTCAAACTTGTTCACCGAGTAACTGGGTAAAGGATAATCTCGAGTAATATCTCTGGCTAGCACTCTCACTGCGTACGAAATGCGACCACCGATAAGCAACTCTATGCATGCGAATGAGCAGCTCAAAGACGGTTTCTAAGCGCTTCGATTAAAATCACGTGGGGAACTAATCCATGATGATCTACCTGAAAACCACAAAGCCGGGTCACGTGGAGCAACGTCTCTTTCAGGAGTGGGTGTGGATGTTGCATCACCCTTCGCAATCTGGACCTGACAAGTCTCTTGTGAACTGTCCGATAGATAATCCTCCGAGACCCCATCTGCAGTGCTGGGTCAGGTGACGACTGGGTCAGGTGACACAACAATACTGCGTAGTCAGTGGGTAATCATTACTTACGTAGTTGAGTTACTCAAAGCACTCGAACGTTGTTCATGGCATAAATATGGGTAACCCTTTATAAAAAAAGCAGGCAGGCAGGCAGGCGCCTCTCATTCGGATATCGTACGAAGTATTACCTGTTCGACAAGTTCGATGGTTAATGTGTCTAATGCGTCTAATGCGTCTGATATGTAAGGTGCTTTTGGAGACTCTATTCGTATACAGTGTGCTCAGTACCCCGCCCACACGTCCGCGTAGCTGGCCTTGTTTTTCGTTTCGGGGATGCAGTAGTACGTGTACGCGCAGAAACCAATGGCAACAAAGCCGAAAACGCAGTACACCGAGCCGCCGATCAGGTCGTGCACCATCGGGAACAGGTACGCGATCAGAAACGTGCCCAGCCAATTGCACACCGTTCCGAAGCTCTGGGCCGTGGCGGCGTCTTGCGGAGCCGACAACGATCCGATGACCATGAACGGTATGGGTCCCATGCCGAGCGCAAACGCTGTGATGTACAAGAAGGTAGCCGAAACGAGCAGCGCGGCCATTCTCTTGACGATTGCGATGCTGATCAGGAACGACGCGACGGACATCGCCGCGGCTGACAGCATCAAGAGCGGCTTACAGCCGCTGGCGGCAATAGCCGCCGACGCCACAAGCGTCACCAACACGTTTACAAGAGATATCCCCAGATTGACCTGGATCGCGTGATCCGGCAGCAGCTGGCTGATGACTTTGACGCCATAGAACACGATGGAGTTGATGCCACACAGCTGTTGCCCCAGCAGCAACGCCAAGATGACGTTCCGCGGTTTCTTGAAGGCCGGGTTGCGCACATACTGCCACAGAGAGGGGCCGTCCTTGCCGGCTCCGAGGTTTTCCTGGTCCTCCTGGTCCTCCTGGCGCTGCAGGTCGCTCTGCCATCTGTGGACCTCGTCCTTCGCTTCCTGGTGGGTTCCGTGGCGCAGCTTGTACAGCGACATCTCGGCCTGGGGCACGTGACCCTTCATCATCAGCCATTTAGGGGACTCGACGATGCAGAACAGCAGGCCGATGTTGGCCGCGGCGAGCAGAAACCCCGCAAACAGCAGCCATCTCCAGCGGTACGAGTCGGCAAACACAAGAGCAAGCAGCTGGGTCACGAGGATGCCGGAGTTTATGCACACCTGGTTGATAGAGCCGAGCGTGCCCCTCCATTCGACCGGACTGATCTCGTTGATGAACAGCGGCGTGACCACGATGCATACCCCGCTCGACACGCCCACGAGGATTCTGCCCAGGATCAGGCCGGCAAACGAGTTGCTTGCAAACAGCACCAGCGATCCGAGCCCGGCCACCACGCTTCCGTAGATGCAGGCCTTTTTGCGCCCGTACACGTTGGTCAGTCTGCCCGCGTAGTAGGAGCCCACGATACCGCCGACGCAGAACATGGCGGTCACGAGACCGACCTGCTCGTCGTCCATGGGCACACACTGTCGGAAGTGGTGGCGTCCTAGCCATGTGTATTCGTAGGGCACGTCTTCGTCGGGAATCGAAAACTCGGAGCATGACATGAACTGCTGTGGGGCATTCAGCTCGGCTGTGTGGTATCCAAATTGCACGGATCCCAGGCAGGCAATCAACGTGCAGTATATGACGGACGCCGCTAGTCGGTCTCTTTTGGCGCCAGGCATGCGAGAGCCCTGCAACAGTGCGTCTGTTTCTGACATCTTAGGTTATAGCTCGATTCAGGGCTGTGTCGGGCATTAGGTGTCGCACACTGTGTAGCAGGCGATGAAAGCTTGATTCGCTTTATATATAAACAAAACATTCCCCTTTTCTGAGTATTTTGCGTTTACGGGAGTGGGACTGCTGTTCTGTGTGCACCCGGACACCGCCAAAGATCCGGTTAGCATCCGTACATCATCTGGTTTATGGGTTTCGTTCTGGATTTTTTTGTCTTTTTTTTTGTTTTTGTTTTTTCTGGCGCGTTGGGACGCGCGCAATGAGGTGACGCATCGTAGTGAGTGCATCTTGCCAGACGCAGCAGACTCTCGTAGGATGGATGGAGGTCCAGGAACCAACCGTACTCATCGTGATACTTATTGGTTTATCACACAGGTTTGACTTTCTTTGGCACAATCTTGTCACATCACTGAAGTAAGATAACCAAAAATGCCAACCAGATTAACCAAAACTAGAAAGCACAGAGGTCACGTCTCAGGTATGTAGTTCCACTGGAAGAGGGAATGAAAGAACCAAGGCTGTGATTCTCTTTTGTGTTTCGTGCGTTGTGAATCGTTAGTGGTAGTGTACCACGTTCATCTAGCTGGAGAATATTTGTGAACTGAAATGCAGTGATTGCGAGATCATGTCTTTGCGCATGATCGCCAATCTTTAGAGGTCTTCCACTTGGGTGGTCGATTTCTCAAGATTGCAGACCAGAGCCTAGCTCTGGTCTGTCTACTACTCTTCCATCGTCAATCGCATTTCAGCCAGCAAATTTTTTCCCTTTAGCCAGGTGTATTGCAACACAAGAATGCCAGTGCACAACTGGAAGACGATCTTTGCACGATTCGGAAAAGAGAATTATACTATTCAGCCTTGTGGTACGATATTGGAAATATGCCGCAGTTTACTAACAAATAATTGATGTATTTATTTTAAATAGCCGGTCAAGGTCGTGTCGGTAAGCACAGAAAGCATCCCGGTGGTAGAGGTATGGCCGGTGGTTTCCACCACCACAGAACTAACTTGGATAAATACCATCCAGGTTACTTCGGTAAGGTCGGTATGAGATACTTCCACAAGCAAAAAGCTCATTTCTGGAAACCAGTTTTGAACTTGGACAAA
Source organism: Zygotorulaspora danielsina (assembly GCA_030572985.1). Lineage (NCBI taxonomy): Eukaryota > Fungi > Ascomycota > Saccharomycetes > Saccharomycetales > Saccharomycetaceae > Zygotorulaspora > Zygotorulaspora danielsina. The sequence goes on from JAJMCL010000002.1 coordinate 702,963, forward strand.
TTGTGGACTTTGATCCCAGAAGAAAAGAGAGATGAATACTTGAAGTCTTCCTCCAAATCTGCTGCTCCAGTTATTGACACTCTAGCTGCCGGTTACGGTAAGATTTTGGGTAAGGGTAGAATCCCAGACGTCCCAGTCATTGTCAAGGCTAGATTCGTTTCTAAGTTAGCTGAAGAAAAAATCAGAGCTGCTGGTGGTGTTGTCGAATTAATTGCTTAAACAACGTAAATTGTTTAAATAACTTTTGTATAAATAAAATTAATTTGATTTCTCAAAGCCGATACTTTACATCTTGTTTGTTTACATCTGTTCGAAAAAAAATTTTTGGCGAGCATATGTTGTTGATCACGGTCATACACTAGTTACATTACGGATGTTACTCAGCTCATTTCAACGGCTTCGTGGGCGTAGTCTTGGTATCCAGAGATATAGAGTTTCGTTTTTGGTAAACATGTCCACTGCAGTTACTCCTACTCCTAATGGCGCTTCCAAGATCTGGAAACCGCAGGACCACATCCCGCCAGAGGTTAGAACTATGCTATCAAAGCCACATACAAATTACGTACTGGCATTTCTACATGTGGTTCAACAATTGAAAATCCAGAGGAGAACAGGATGGCTGGATCACGACATCGTGCCATGTGAAAGTATCGCAGATCACATGTACCGAATGAGTATTACTTCTATGCTAATAAATGACCCCAAGGTCAATCGTGATACCTGTGTTCGTATCGCTTTGGTACATGATATTGCAGAGTCTTTGGTTGGTGACATAACCCCCTTTGGGGGTGTCACGAAGGAGGAGAAGCACCGTCGGGAATGGGAGACCATCCAATATTTATGCGAGGCTCTCATCAAACCGTACAATGAAAAAGCAGCAGAAGAGATCATGAACCATTGGTTGGAATACGAAAATATTTCATCTTTAGAAGCACGCTATGTCAAGGATATCGATAAATATGAAATGTTGGTTCAATGTTTCGAATATGAAAGAGAATGTAACGGAGAGAAAGATTTAGAGCAATTTTGGAGTGCCGTTTCAAGTATCAAGACTGCTGAGGTCCAGGACTGGGTTCAAAAATTATGTCAGACCCGTCAAGAGTTCTTAAAGCAATTATCAAAGTAATGTATAATGGAACTAGCGCGTAGCATTCGCATTGGCATTCTAGTATTTTCAAAACAATCCACACCTTTATTACCGCATGTGGTGAATAAGAATCTATTTATGTAATCTCAATAATAATAACATGCATGACATTGATGGTCAAGGCCTTCTCCCCCGGTGGGCATGAAGTATAATTGTAATGATTATTTGGCTTGCGATCAGACGATGGTCCATATGGGTAAGTTGTCGTTCCCAAACAGTAGAGCCCCTAAGGCATGTCTTGCGATGATTGCTATTATCCCAATAGCGGATTGTAATAGCAGGATGGTGTTACATAATTTGTCCTCCCGCATTGGCCCTAGCCAAACAAGAACCAGATTTATCAATGTCATGTTTGTACAGCTAACCATCTTGTCGTCCTCATACTCCACATGGATTAGCCTCAAGGTATGCAAAAGCCTTAATATTGGCTGAAAAAATTTCTTGGCTGAAACTTCCTTCAAGTTGGTAGTTGAAGGATAAAGTAGCCCATCCGCCTCATTAAATCTCGGCAGCCTATGTCTAGGACATGGGACGATATGAAATAGCTGTGGGCATGAATAGACAAAGTTCAAAATTTGAGGGAGAAATAACAATAGCATGGTCTTTGAAAAATGGCCTAAAATTCCAACGACTGCGAAAATCATCCCCGCGAAATAACAATATGTGTCACCGACAAATACTCTGGCTGGCCAACGATTCCATTTCCATAAGGCGGCAGACACTCCCAAGAATGGCAAAATTAGAATAGCAGAAAACCGATGGCTTTCCCATGACGTTTCGGGACCCATGGTCAAATATAAGGAATCATTGAGCAGTGCAAGTATTCCAAGCACAATGCTTTGACCAACTTCGAGACCATTGACACCTGCTAATATGTTAATGGAATTTGGACAAAAGATGGTCATTGACATCATATACATATAGTAAAAGGCTCCCAAGTCCAAATTAGTTCTTTGAAACCAATTCTGCATAAACCCCGGAATCAGCACATGCGTAGCACCAAAATCAACATAATAAACGACTAACAAGGGTATTGCGCCAACGGCTGGCAAAAAAAACTTGTGTCTCCAGCGTAAATCAAACAGATCATCCGCAATACCCAGGAGCGCTGTACTTTCTAAGCATAGCAAGCTGCTTAGATACTCTGATAACTTAGCGTGGGGGAACAAATTACCAATCACTCTATCACTTTCATCGGCAATATCGCGAACTCCACCCCCGGATGTGGTCGTCACCATATACTTATAGAACATGAAGGGGATACAGAACATCATCAAGAGCACGTAGACGGCAGCGCAAACAGCGCCAATGCACTCCGGAATCACTGGTTTTCCCACTTTACTCAAGTCTTTACCGTATAACCCAATTTTAATGAATGAGCTTCCCACGCGGGGAATTAACATGTCAGTGACAACATACCCTATAATGGAAAACCCCAACGAAGAGACGATAGCCGAATGCTGCTTGGAGCTATATACCAACACTAGAGCAATTGCTGGTAACACGAATCGAAACATATCGAGACTCTGCGGTTGTAATATCTTGAAATGTAGAATTATTAGTTACTTACACGTCAATAGTTATCGTGGTTTTTTATCGAGTTAAAAGAAATGAAAAATAATAATAAATTATGTATCCATCAACAAAAGTGAAAGGCATTGCTCAGGAGAAATAGCGCAGCATGAAACCATTCGACAGCGGTCACGAAGATCTGGTTCACGATGTTTCGTATGATTTCTATGGGAGACATGTAGCGACATGTTCCTCTGACCAACACATCAAAGTATTCAGGCTGGACAAAGAAACCAACGAATGGCAACTGAGTGATTCGTGGAGGGCTCATAACAGTATTATAGTGTCTCTAGATTGGGCCAGCCCGGAATATGGGCGCATCATTGCGTCAGCATCATATGACAAGACGGTTAAGCTCTGGGAAGAAGATCCAGATCAAGAGGAGTGCTCCGGTCGCCGTTGGACTAAACTATGCACCATCAACGATTCCAAAGGAGCTCTGTATGATGTCAAGTTTGCTCCTGCGCATCTTGGGCTGAGATTGGCTTGCATTGGCAATGACGGCACGTTCAGGACGTACGACGCTCTCGAGCCCTCCGATCTCAGATCTTGGACGCTAACGTCGGAAATTAAAGTTCTGTCAGTGTCCCCAGCAAGACATTTGCAATCGGACTTTTGTCTTTCCTGGTGCCCCTCCAGGTTCTCGCCTGAGAAGATTGCAGTGTGTGTCCTGGATCAGGCTCTGATATATCAGAGGGGTAAGGACAACAAGCTGCATGTGACGGCCAAGTTGGAAGGACACGGGGGTCTCATTAGAAGTGTGAGCTGGGCACCGTCAATTGGGAAGTGGTACCAATTGATTGCGACTGGTTGCAAGGACGGCAAAGTACGCATATACAAGCTAACTGAAAGGCCTGTTGGCAACTCCAGTTCCTCATTTACGGAAAGCTACCAAGACGACATAAGCATAGAAAAGACCGATTCTACAGAGCTCCAAGTGGAACTGATCAGCGAACACGATGACCACAAAAGTGAAGTCTGGTCCGTATCCTGGAACCTTACGGGTACCATCCTGAGCAGCGCAGGCGATGATGGGAAGGTGCGTCTATGGAGATCGACCTATTCCAGCGAATTTAAGTGTATGTCAGTGATCAGCGCCCAGCAGCAGCAGCAGCAGCGCTCAGCATTCCAAGAACACGACCAAAATACGTAGCGATACATAAGATGTACGATGTAACCGTCATCACTCATGGAGGGCCCTTTTTCTTGCAAAGATTTGCAGTGGGCTCAACGTTCGTCAACTAACCAGCCACGGAGCGATGACCGCGGAAGCAATCATTTTTGAAAAAATTCCACAGGTATAAGAATAGAATCTTCTCTCCTGACACAAGAGTATTGAATAGCGGAAAAGCAGCTCAAGGTGTTGAATTAGTACAGATTCAGCATATTCCTTTATCAAGAAAACAAATCAATGGCATCCAAGTTTTACTCACTAACTCCAAAGGACAAAACAGGGGAGCCTTACCCATTTACTCAACTTGAAGGCAAGGTGGTTTTGATTGTCAATGTCGCTTCTAAATGTGGGTTCACACCTCAATACGAGGCGTTAGAAAAATTGTACACTAAATATAAGGACCAGGGATTCGTTATATTAGGATTCCCTTGCAACCAGTTTGGCAGCCAGGAGCCTGGATCCGACGATGAGATCGCGACTTTCTGCAAAATCAACTTCGGTGTCAACTTCCCAGTGCTCAAGAAGATCGATGTCAACGGCAAAAACGAGGACCCTGTGTATGAGTTTTTGAAGAAGGAGAAATCCGGAATGCTAGGCTTAACTAGGATCAAATGGAATTTCGAAAAGTTCTTGATCGATAAGCATGGAAAGGTCGTTGAAAGATACTCTTCGTTAACAAAGCCACAATCGTTAGAAACTGAAGTTGAAAGGCTGCTAAAACAGTAAGAGGTCGAACATGCCAGTTGCAGTTTCCTAATTAATAATCGTCCTGTCTCAGTTTTGAGTCTGATTGCGAACGCTCGCATGTTACTTCTACAAGAAAAAAGGGTTTTTAATTGCTAATATACATGTTTATATATTATATTCGGTCTACATTTTATTACAGCATGGAGGATTTCATTCTGACTTGATCTTCTTATTGGCCTCTTCTGTCTGTTGCTCTGCTGGTTGTATCTCTTCCGCTTGTTGTATCTCTTCTGCTTGTTGTATCTCTTCCGCTTGTTGCTCTTCAATTTCCATTTCCTCTCTCATGCGTTTCCCGATTGCATCTTCCTCCTTCAGACGATCCTTTACGTCTTCGAGAACAAGACCTGTGTTGAACTCCTTCTCTAAGCATTGCAGTAATGTGCTGGCTCGTCTAGCGAGTTCGACTGGAGTTCTGCTTTGAAAGAAAAAGTCTAGTTCAAATAGAGGACATGCCCTTACTTCATCACGGATTAATTCATAAACGTCATCTCTGTCGAGCCCATATTTGAACAACATTATCATTATAAACCTGTCCTCCTCCTCGGAGAACGTTCTCTTGTTATTGGTCGAAGGTGGATGGTTCAATTTTAGATCGATAAACGGGTTGGTGTATTGTGAGATTTTACGACGAAGTGCTTCTTGCTGCTGTTTAATTCTTTTAATTTTTTCTTCCTCAGTTTCGATGTATTTCAGGTGTTTCTCATAATCTTCGACTCTTTCAATATTTAGCCAAAATGACTTTGCATATTCGCGCACCTCCTCAAGAGTTTTCGGAGCTAAATCTAATGTAATAGCTTGAAGAGAATTTCTACCATATTTTCCTGAAGCAGTGATAAATTTCCTAAAATCCGTTTTACTCCAATTTGGAAATCCTTCTTTTTCCCATTCTTCCTTTTGTGTTTCCTCTTCTTCGGTTAAGGGCTGTGCGTTATCAACCGATATCTTTAATAATTCTAATTTTTTTCTTCTCTCTTCTTCATCTGTTATATTGCCGTAGGTGGCTTTAACGTCATCATGAGTTGGAACATACCCTGATTTTTTTGTATTCCACATGCGTTCCTTCTCATAAATCATTTTTAGTTGTGGGGGTTGTAGTTGATGAGAGTAAAATGGTCTGGGTCTTGGCATTCTCGGATGGCTTGGTGTGGAAGCCCTTCCGGTTTGTAAAACGTCCTTATAATAGCCATCAACGGAGTAATTTTCCTTACGTTCACGCTTGGTGGGGTTGATCCAAGCGGGACTGATGATATGTTTTTGGGTTTTCTTTTTGAAATCCTGACCATTCCATTCATACGCAGAGTCTTGATTGAATTTTTGCAGATCGTCCAAGCCCAATGCTGAATATTTTTGGTTCAGCGATTGTGTTTTATTCTGCGATTTGGCTAAAAGCTCATCTAAATCTACTTCTTCACGTGCTGCCTCATCTTCAGGTTGGGGCGTATTTCTTGAACTTCCAGATGCGCTCTGGAAAACATCAGCAGCACCATGTTGAATCATGGACAGTAAAGCATCCTTCGAATCGGATTTGTTGTCCTTTTTCCCTTTCTGCCCTGAAATTCTGTTCTGTTGTATAACCAATTGGTCCAAGCGTAATTTCTGGGTAGCTCTCTCCAAGATTTTCTCTTCTACAGAATTGTCTGTAACGAATCTGAATACTTTAACTTGCTTCTTTTGGCCAATACGATGGGCTCTATCCATGGCCTGCAAATCAGCCTGAGGGTTCCAATCGGAATCATATAATACAACTACATCAGCCGTGGTAAGATTGATACCAAGGCCTCCCGCACGTGTTGTCAGCAAAAAGATGAAATTTTTTGAGTCTTCACTGTTATAGTCATCGATTGCTTGGATTCTATCCTCATGGGCGGTGGAACCGTCAATTCTACAATATTCATATTCTCTGAAAAAACAGTAATCTTCTAATATATCTAGTACTCTGGACATTTGGCTGAAAATCAAAACACGAGAGCCTTGTTCCTTCATTTTTTTGAGCAATTGATCGAGTACTTTCAACTTTGCTGAATTGAACACTAAATGTTCATCGGTGGTATAAGGTGGACCAGGTTCGGCACCATCGAAAAGATATGGGTGGTTGCAACATTTTCGTAATTGCATTACAATATTGAGGAGACGTGTCTTTGATTCTTTGCTGCCATTAGACGCGTTAACCGCATCTAAATCCTTCTCCAAAATTTGTTTATACCACTTTCTTTGCATAGATGACATTCCAACGTAGACATTTAGCTCTTTCTTCGGTAACAGGGATTTTTCGACATCGTTTTTGATACGGCGCAATAAGAATGGTTGAAGAACTGTGTGCAATTGTTTTACAATTTTATCCTGATCTTCTTCTGTGGTTTCAGAAGAAAACCAATCGTCGAAGTCCTGTGAGTCTGAGAAGATATCTGGAAGTAAAAAATTCAGCAGCGCCCATAATTCGTGTAAATTATTTTGCAAAGGCGTACCTGTAATCAGCAATCTATTACGAGATGAAAACTCTCTCAAAACTTGTGATAACATGGATTCCTCATTTTTAATACGATGGGCTTCATCAATTATAATATATTGCCAGTCAATCTTCCTAAAAGAGGCCTTTTCCCTGATCACAATTTCGTAAGACGCAATCACAATGTCAAAGTTACATGCTAACAACTTATTGCGTATCATATCTGCTCTTTCGTGTTTGTCACCTTGTATAATGAAAGCGTTCACTTCGGGAGTCCATCTGTTAATTTCCCTCAGCCAGTTATTCAAAGTTGACTTAGGTGCAATGACAAAGTATGGGCCAGGAATCTTCTCAATATACCGCAGATAACCAAGGAATGAGATGGTTTGCAAGGTTTTCCCCAATCCCATTTCATCGGCCAGAATACCAGCTAAACCGTTTTTATGCAGGGAAATCAACCAGTTTAAACCCTGGATTTGATAATCTCTCAAGGACCCATTGACGTAGGTAGGAGACTCTGTGAATTGAAACTCGACATCGTCAATACCTTCTTCTTCCTCTTCCTCGCCCCTAAGAAGTTCAGCATCCTCTTCTCTTTCTGTTTTACGTCTTCTCTTATCGTGATGGCCATTACCTTTCTTGTTGTCTTTCCCATCTCCTTTTTCTAAAATATCAAGCACACGTTTGAATCTGTCGTCTTTCTTAGCCTTATTTTGGATGAAATGCTTGAACAATCCACTAAGAGACAGTAAATGCTCGAACCTCTTTGCGGTGGCCTCTATATCAAATTTACGTCCACTAGAATCAGCTAAAAGGTATGTTGGCTTGACAGCTGCCGGATCACGAGAAGGCACATCGACTTGATAGGGTTTCAGTTCATCCCAGTATTTTTGATCAACCGTCATTGTTACACAATAGATGGCTATAGTTTCACTTAAGTGAGAGTTTAATACGACTAATTGAAACTCACCAATAAGTCCTTTAAGCAAGTCTACAGGGGTATTGCTTGATGTCTAAAACTTTTCCAACTTGGAATTTGACGTGTTTTGCTGATCCAATTGCATAAATGAAATTAAGCATCGGACAGAAAAAAGAAGATCGGACAGATTGGTGGAATACCGCATATCAAATAAAAGAGATGGATCCAATTCCGGTGAGGCAACCGCTGAAGGGTACTAAGTTGGATGTGCTTCTTCGACCATTTAGATATATATGCAGGAAACTAGTATCATCAAGGCTGTTAAGACGCAACTTCCGCCTTGCTGTTTACGAATTTTCGATAGCAAATACATCCTTGTCGGAACATATGACCTGGACAAGGCAAGCGGGAAGAGAACTGGGACGTTAGATATTTTTGATCGAAATCTTCAACTGCAGATATCTTATGCTACTTATGGTGCCATTCTGGATTTGAAAATATCCCCCTTTGATGCTAATTTTGTTGCCACTGCTCATTCTACTGGTAATGTGACATTTTGGCGGATTGTGCCTACGGAGGATGCTTCTTCCATTAGATTGCAACAGCTAAGTAATTTACAGCTCTTCGGTTCAGAGACTCTCATAACGTCATTACACTTTTCGCCCCTGGATTCGACTATCTTACTGGTCACAAATACCGAAGGCGTTTCTACAGTTTTAGACCTAGTGGATGAAACAGTCACATTTACTTGCGATGCGTTTGCCAGCAAATACAACGAAGAGAAAATCAGCGATTATAGCGTCCAAGATAAGATGGAGAAGGTTATCAAGGTACATCCTCGTGATTTCGTGGGGGAGCATACGCTTGAGTGTTGGACAGCAGAATTTGGTCAATTGCAGCCGTTGCAGAATGTCGTTTTCACTGGTGGGGATGATGCAAGTTTAATGGCGCATGACCTGCGTTCGAGAGATGTTATATGGTCAAATAATAGGATACACGAAGCGGGCGTCGTTGGCATCAAGTCGAGTTCGCCAACTTTTCGCAGTTCAAAGCCTACTTCCATACTCACCGGCTCCTATGACGACAAAATACGATCTCTTGATTTGAGAATGTTAGGAAACACTATCTATCCTGGCCAAAATACGCCCGTCGCGAAACTTTGGGAATGTGATCTTGGGGGTGGCGTATGGCGGTTCTCTGAAATGCCATCGAACTTAAATAATTTATCGGCAGCAACAAACTCCAGTTCCAGCCAACTGCTAGTCTGTTGTATGTATGATGGTGCAAAAGTGGTAGCTTTACAAGAGGACTCAGAGAATCTGTTCAAGGTTACAAATTATTTGAAAAAGGGTCACGAGTCAATGTGCTATGGCGGCGACTGGTGTAAAGACTTCATTGCAACGTGTTCGTTTTACGATAATTCACTGCAAACGTGGATTCCTAATTAAACAGTTTGTTTTGGCGCACCGATCATGCTCGTATATCCTTTGTACTTTATATTGTCATTTATTCAATTTTTTGAGTTTTTGAGTTTTTCCGTATTACGTTTAATATTGAAAAATTTTAGGCAAGCTCATCGCAAGATGTAGAGAAGAAATATATCGTCGTGGTATTTCAATATTTCAAAGAAAGACAGTACTACGTTACGCCATCTTTACCCAGTTGTGCATACTGAAATATAGAAATGCCGCCAAAAGAAGCACCAAAGAAATGGAAGCCTCCTAAGGGACCAAAACCTATACAGCGCAAGAATAAAAATGTTATGGGGCTTGGAAGAGCACTTAAATATGCACGTCAAAAGGAGAACGCTGTCGAATTTTTACCAGATGGAGAAATGAGATTCACTACAGAGAAGCATGAAGCTGACTGGGTGAAATTGAGATCAGTCACGCAAGAGACTGCTTTGGAAGAGTTTTTAGGCACGGCAGAGTTAGCTGACAAAGATTTCTCTGCTGATCGTCATGCTAACGTCAAGATCATTCGCATGGATAGCGGTGAGGATTCTGCTGTTACACAAGGTTTCAGTTTAACCAACGAGCAACGTGAGAATTTAAGCTCTAAGCAGAGAGAACATGCTCGTGAGTTAATAGTTCCAAGAAGACCTGCTTGGGACAAAAGTATGACGAGATTTCAGCTCGATAAGCAGGAAAAAGAATCTTTTTTAAATTGGAGACGTAAACTAGCCTTGTTACAGGAATCCGATCAAGATTTGTTGCTTACTCCTTTTGAAAGAAACATTGAAGTTTGGAGACAACTATGGAGAGTGGTTGAAAGGTCAGATTTGGTTGTACAGATTGTCGATGCAAGGGACCCATTGCTATTTAGATCTGTTGATTTGGAGAAGTACGTCAAAGAAATTGATGAACGTAAGCAAAACTTACTGCTAGTAAATAAGGCGGACCTTCTTTCTTTGAGACAGAGAATTGCTTGGGCCAAATATTTCAAATCTAGAGATGTTGCATTTACCTTTTATTCGGCCTTAAAAGCAAACGAAGTCTTACAGAAACAGGAAGAGCTTGGGGAAGACTACATTGAAGAAGAAGTAAAAGAAGAATTAGAAGAATGCCAAGAAGAGGATGAAAGTCTTCTAGAAAGTGTCAAAATCTTAACACTAGACCAATTGGAGGGTTTATTTTTGGCCAGAGCACCTAAGGTTCCTCTGACCCCTGCATTACCTGGACAGCCTCCCGTGACGCAGATAGGTTTGGTTGGGTACCCCAACGTTGGTAAATCTTCTACTATTAACTCACTTGTCGGTGCCAAGAAAGTCTCTGTCTCGAGTACTCCAGGTAAAACTAAGCATTTCCAAACTATCAAACTGTCCGATACCGTTGTTCTCTGTGATTGTCCTGGTTTAGTTTTTCCTAATTTTGCCTACAACAAGGGAGAATTGGTTTGTAATGGTGTTTTGCCGATTGACCAGCTACGTGACTATCTGGGACCTTGTACTTTGGTTGCTGAAAGGATTCCAAAGTTTTACATCGAGGCAATCTATGGTATTCACATTCAAATGAGATCCCGTGAAGAAGGTGGACATGGAGAGCACCCCTCTGCACAAGAATTGCTAGTTGCTTATGCAAGAGCTCGTGGTTACATGACTCAAGGTTTTGGCTCGGCAGACGAATCGCGTGCAAGTCGTTATATTTTAAAGGATTATGTCAACGGTAAATTGCTATACGTAAATCCACCTCCACATTTAGAAGATGACACACCGTGCTCCAAAGAAGAGTGTGCAGATTTCAACAAGGAAATCTATTCATTTGAAAGATTGCCTGAAACAAGACAAGTGCAGTTACTGGAAGCTGCTAAGTCAAAGTCTATTGTTAACTTCGATCTGGCGAGAGATCTAAACAAATTAACCTTCTCCGCTCATACGGGTGCAGAAGATGGTAATGAGGCTACAAGTGTCACACACGGTGGTAAACAGGCAGCGTTGTATAATGCATCCAACAGCTTGGATAGAGAATTTTTCCAAATGAACAGTGTTCAAGGTAAATTAACATCACCTTTCCACAAAAATTCTGTAGCTGGAAACACAGGAAAAAGACATAACAAAAAGAATAAGAAAGAGAAAAAGAGGGCTGAAATGCATCCAGAATGGTGAATCAGGTGAACATTATAATTTATCTATAGAAATTTTTAGTAAGTTAAAGAGTACTTCACGGTGTATTATCAAAGACCTAATCGAATATAATGGTGTTACCCGACCTCATGAATAAAATTTGCTCTATAAAAGCCAATGAAGTGGAATATCATCAATAGTTAATCATTATTGGTTTTTGTTCAAACATATCAATGGAGGCAGGAAATACATTTTGACATAGACAATCGGATTGAGGAAGGGCTCCTGTTTCTCGAATGATTCTAAGAACAGTTTCGCGGGAGTTTTTCTCGTTGCTCTTAGAGGATTTCAAGTCAGGATCATACTAAATCAATCTGAGCTTTATATGTCGAGTATTTGAGAATGCCAAGAAATGGATCTAATCCACGCCCTTTTCGCTAACAACGACTGATTAAATCCACAGTACGTAGTTTGATAGTAGGTGGGCGAAAATTCATCTTTTGAACAAATTATTTAGTTATTACCAACGATCGTAGCTAGCGTCTTGTTTTATAACTTTCCACATGGCATGCCGTGCATATTTTGACTTGTTCCTAGGACTACCTTAACTGTCTAAATATTGCGCCACTGACTTGTTTTTGGAATATTCGTTTAGACCACCAAGAATATACAGATAATATTTCATCAAAGATTGAAACACGAAAAACAGCAGACCGCTTGTGCTGTCAACAAAGAGCGGCAAGTTGTTTGCACACTTAAAACAAGTGCACGTACGGATTCGAAAATGACTGAACTGTCGACAGATGCTCTTGAGTGTGAACTGAACGGGATTAGTGATCCTTTTTTAACTTATGTCTTAAACACAAAGCTCTCTACAAATTTGGATATATTGAGAAAGGGATTAGTGAAGGAACAACTAGATTCCGACCCACTTCAACCTAACGGAAATAAAATTATTTCATACCAAGAGTACTACTCAAACCTCGCTTTTAAGTCTTCAAGGAGAAAGCATGAGGCACTTCAACTCATGACGAAAGAATATAATGAGTACCAAGAAAACACAAAGAAGAGGAGATATAGTGTGAACTTTGATGCATCCAGTGCCGAAAATGTTCCGATAAAGGAAGTGCAAGAGATTCAAAACAGCGATTTGTCGGAGGAAACCACAGAACTAAGGAGGCGATTACTTGGTAGAGGAACATCAGAAGATAAAGGCCCCAACGGATCACTTAAATCTGTGGATAGGCAAATTGAAGATCAAGATAATCTGCAAAGCAGTTTACTGGAGAGTATGACCAGCTTAGTTGGAAGCTTGAAGCAGAGTGCGTCGGCTTTTCAACACGCTTTAGAAGAAGATAAAAATGTGGTAAACGCAGCGGAAATCGGTGTTCAAGTTGCATCCAAGAGTCTAACGGATATCAGTGGTAAGCTGAAAAAGTATGATAAGAAAAAATTGGGCTACTTATTCTATATCACTGTTTTCCTATTTATGATCACGGGCCTAGTTATTACTTTCATCATCATAAAACTATTCCCAGCCTTATGAATAAAATGCTTTGTCATCAACGGAGGCCATGTATCAGCGGCCTCACTCGCTTTCTGTGGACAACAAATAGTAGAAGTGCCCCGAATATGACATTAAGGACGACAGACAATCTGCAGGGCAAGAAGCTGCTTATCAATGCTTCTCTGAATGCATTCATTATGGCTCCGATGTGCTCCGAGGGCATCAAAGGGCCCCGCAAATAGGCATTGTTTTTTAGCAAAGTCAATAATAAATCTTCTTCTTCTCCAGAGAGTAGTTTGCTCAGTTTTTCTTTTAAAAGGTTCGTAAAAATACTCAGTGCAATCGAAACACTGAGGACATTACCCAAGGACCGGAATAAGAAATTGACACTGGTCGAAGAAGCCTGCCCTTTCCTGCCAACTTTTGCAACGTTGAACAGCATCACCGTGACATTTTGTGAACCTTGACAAAATCCTATAACGCTTATACCAAAGATCAATTTTAGATTGAAGGAAGGGTCTATCTTCTCACCGTCTAAAACTGCCGAGCTGTTTCGAACCGAATTGTAAATACCATAATAGCCGAAGAAAGTAAGTAACGTCATCCAAAATAAGAGCATCGCTGAGTAGTATATTGTTGACTTACGATTGGTTTTTGATAATTTCTTAACTATCCAGCCCGAGATGAGAGCTCCTGCCGCGGACGAGACCACAATGCACATGATGTACCAACCAGACTGGCTTACTGATACACCCCAGATCAGCTGCAGGTACAGAGGCACTATAAATAAACATGTATAGTTTATTAGCGCGACTAGGCCATAAATAGATGCAACTAATCCCAAGGAGCCCTTGACAACAGAGAAGGGTAAGATATTCTCTACTGCTACATATTTCTCAATAAGCGCAAAAGCTACCAATGATAATATGAAGATGATTAAGCTGGCCTTTTTAAGTATTGGCCACGACACTTGCTCCAGAGATTTGTTGTCATTACTTGAAAGAAGAAAAACGAACGAAGATATCATTGTCAGCAAGCAGAAGCTGCCCCAAAAATCTATTCTTCTCCAAGACGTTTTGGTGTCATCGTTGTAGTCCTGCACATGTTTCCAGGACAGATACAAGGGCAAGAGGCAAAAGGGAATCTGCGGAATGAATAGTCCACTGACTCCAAAATATCCCAGTAGTGTACCCCCCAACGGGCCGCCCATAGACTGGAACACGGCCCACAAAACAGACCCGTAACCCCAGTATTTGGCTCTCTCTGAAAGCGGTACCATATCCGACAGGATGATATTTGTCATTGCACTTGTTCCAGAACCACCGATCCCACACACTGCTCGAGCAAATGCCAATTCTGGAATTGTTCTCGATATAGAACAGAGAATAATGCCAATAGCGAACACGATCTGTCCAAACAGCAGGCACTTCCTCCTGCCAATAATGTCACTTATCTTGCCATATAACGGTTGTGCACTGCATGTTGTCAGTAAATAGCTCGTGGCTACCCAGGAAACCAACGAAGCTTGCTCGAACCGCGAGGCAACCTCATTGATCGTCGTAGAGACGATAGTTCCATCCAGCGCTGAAAGTGCAGAGCTCATCCACAGGGAGGTCAATACCAGGGGAAACGTATGTGGATCTCTTAGATCGAGCTCCAAATCTTCCTCCTCCGCAGCATCAACACTGTCTACCTCGAAGTCTTCCACCAATCCCTCCTGTCCCTGCTTGCCTTCATACAAGTTGTTATCTGGTGTTGTCTGGTGCGTACCAACACCGTCAGCGGTGTTCACAAATGAATCTAGCTCGAATTGGCTTTCGTCAAAATCTGCAGAAATCATACCTTTTCCTCTCTAAGAGCTGGTGGTCTACTACAAGCAATACAACGAATCAGTTCAGGATGCCAAGTGTGCGTACTCGCGGCTTTTTTCTCATTTTCTAAGCTCGCGAACATTGTATGTAGGTTCCCCCTATTACAGAATGTTGAACCGTCTAGTAATCCGAGAAAGTGTGATCCACGCCCTGAATTAAATAGCGGACCATGGTCTTGCGATGTCTCCAGTAAAAGCGGCTCAGCAGTACTTTGGTTATCGTTCGATTTTTTCAATATTTCCATGCGGAAAATTCCTTTGATAACAAGAATAGCCGTCTATTCTGCATTTGCCACCGGAGGGAAAAAACAATTTGTTTATTAGTAAGGTGCCTTATCGTTACGTCCGTCTCAACCACCTCGTCCATTTTGGTGAATATAAAGGGCGGTTTTCGTTGGGTATAGAGGAAGGTAAGAAAAAGTTTCTTCCTGACATCAAAAGTTGCCAAGTTTATCCCTACTTAAGAGTCCTAGCCTACTTGATATTGAGCAAACATGACGGAACCTGCTCCCTCCTACAGTGGAATTACTAAACTCCGCAAATTCATCTCAGGATGTGCACCACCAAAACCCTCATATTTGCCCAAAGACTATCCAGACCTTTCTGGCAAGACCGCCTTGGTTACCGGCAGTAACACCGGCCTTGGCTGTATTGTTACTCGTTTGCTGTATGAGAAGAATTGTAGCGTAATTATGGTAGTAAGAACGGAGGCAAAGGGCCAAGAGGCAAGAAGCAAAATTTTGGAAGGCGTTTCCGGCAGCACGGGAACCATTGACGTTGTAGGAGGCTGTGACTTCCTGGATTTGGCGTCAGTGGAACCTGCCTCTCAACAAATCAAGGCGGTGCTTGGTTCAAGACCACTAAATTTGGTAATTCACAACGCTGGGTTGATGGCACCCGTAAACACTACTACTTCAAAACAGGGACACGAGGGGATGTTCGCAGTGAACGTTCTCGGCCCACAGTTGTTGCAACACTTCTTGGATCCCCTTTTTTTGAAAAAAGATGATTCCTTGAAGAGAATTGTCTGGGTTAGCTCCGGAGCTCATCTAATGAGTTTCCCAGAATATGGTATCAACTGGGAGGATCCCACGTTCGATGATGTACCATTGGGGAAGAGGCCAGGTAACCTGGCTTTGTATGGTCAATCGAAAGCAGCAAATATTCTGCAGGCAAGTGCTTGGGCAAAGAAGCACGAGAAAGTCGTAAACGATATTGGATGTGTCTCTGTGTCATGTTATCCCGGAAATTTGAAAACCGATCTCCAGAGAGGCTGGGGTTGGTTCTCCAGGTACCTAACCTCTTTTATCCTTTACGATGGTGTGTTCGGTGCGTATTGCGAGCTTTTTTCAGCACTGTCACCAACGCTGACCACCAAGAACCAAGGGGCCTACATCATGCCCTTTGGTCGTATTGGGGAGCCAAGAGAAGACCTTGAGGCAGGTCTGAAAAACGGCTCGGATATGAAACTCTGGGACCTCGTGGAGTCAAAAATATCCAGCTTTTTCTAGGCTTCTCCTTTTTCCAGTTCTTCGAATCTGTAAGACATTTATTCCTTGTATTTATTATATCCAGTGTCCCTATTTATGCTATTCATAGGGTTCAACTATTTTTATTTTTTATATTTAGTCCATTTCTTGTGTCTTCAGTAAACCACGCTTATGGATATTTCAGAAACCTCGGGGCCTCCATAAAAGGTGCCACTAGGCTAAAAAATTTAAATACCCTGCGCCTAGATTATCTCTTGCCTACACCGCCCGAGATGTTGAATTAATCCAGTGACCAATTTCCATAGCACTATATATGTAATATACAAATCTAGGGTAACATGTAAAACCGACCTTAACTATCTTATATCTATCATCAGCTCGTTTTTCTCAGAGGGGTCAACAAATTCTCTACTTGACCCAGCCAACAATTCTCTTCTGATTTCGGGCCCTATGTCCTTGTGTCCTCTTTGACGGATGGTTTCCAACAGAAAGTCTCTCTGATCCTGTGTAATATCATTCTTGTAGCGCTGTGCGAACGTTAGAAAAGCCTTGTGCCATGCGACAGGCAATGTCCTCGTGGCATCTTCGTTGTTGCTTCCATCTTCTAATATTCTAAATCTCATGAAGTAGTAGACACACTCATCAACTGTCTGATAAGGCAGAGCATATTTTTTATCTAAAAGGACCCTTATGAACACGGCAGTGGCCGGCGAAAAGGGTAGTCTCAACAGGTAACTTAGTGCAGCTGATGAATGTAGTACGGGGATAGACACTCTTGCCAGGACACTGCCCGCAATAGTCGCTTCTCGGACGTTACAGCCTGACTCCGCTAACGGGAATAGGAAACCTTTGAAAAAAGCGCTTGGCTTGTAAAGACACTTTTTCAATGCACGATAAACGTGGTAATTAAGAGAGTGGTTCTGGCTTGTTTCGATTTCCTCACGGAATCTCTCGTATAATATCATATTGACAAATTTTTGGGATTCTTTTGCTGACATGTTCGATACAAATAGCTTTGTTGCCTCGTAAACTACATGTGGTGACCACTGTTCCGGAAAAGTGACGTAAAGCACATCTTGCCAGTTTCTCAAGGATGGAATGACTTTAAACAGCTTGGGGAGCTTACCGTGGGTCCAGGTTGCTAATACGGAACCTATGGTGGTATACGCCCTGATCACCTTTTCAGGTAAAGCAACACCTTCGCCTCTCATGGCTTTCTCACGAAGGCCCCCTTCTTGTTCTGGTCCCTCTTCATTTGGTTCGCTAGCTTGGTCTTCGTGTGCACCCTCCTTCTCTTTAATTGACGCCATGATTTTGTCTGCCAGGTTATAACTACCGTTCATTGAGTTGTAGTCACCAGAGCCCTTGAAATATTGTTCGAACATGGCATTATCTTCTTCATCAATTTCTACAATTTCTTCTTCTTCTTCTTCGGAGTAGGCATCCCCTTGCTCGAAATCTGAGATGTTCCCGGTTTCTTGATCGTCATTCTCCTCCTCTTCATCTTCATCCCCATATTGCATGGACCTGAATCTGGCAGAATTATTCCTTGCTTCCTGTGCCTCCTTGTCCTCCTCCTCGGCAATTTCATCTTGCTGCTCTCTAGCCATCTGCAAAATTTTTCTCGATGTATTGGAATCCATATACTCTTCACGATCGTCAACATCATCTTGGGCAGTTACACGCGGGTTTCGCTGTACTTTTCTCAAAGTTCCTTGTGCAGAATCAAGATCCTTCAACAAGGGATCATGTCTCTGCTTCCTCGATTTTGATGCGGCAACTTTTCCCATATTATTTGACACTATTTCGACGAATTACTCACTACACACTACTTTAAAACGCCTTTACTTAAATATTGGTATGTTTCTCATCTCATCGGTTTTATAAAAATTTTTCAGTGTTTAAGCGCTGCGATGGCGATGGCCGCGAACTATACAAATGTCAGCAAACTAAGTGTCAGCAACGCTGAGATAAGAAAAACAGATAAATCTGGAACAGACAGTACCTGGCAGCTCCCATTTAATTGGTAATAACTTCCATAAATGACACACATTCTGAACCAAATACTTCTCTGAGGATTTGCGTGAACCATATCAAAACACCCCCGGACCCCACCACGTAAAGTACGACACAGGGGCCCCACCCCGAAAGAGCACACACATCAGCGGTTGTGCTTAACATCAACATGACGAATGACCCTGTTCTTAGAATTTTTTTTAGGTCTGGATCAGAATTTTTGCCAGAGATTGTAAACGTTTTGTCGGCAAGTTTTCTCGACAAATCTTGTGACGCAAATGCAATAATTTGCGCTTCAGTTGTTACATTTGGAGGCATAGAGACAGGCACCGCATAGAAGTTTTTAATGTTTTCATCCTTGGCTTGCAACAAATCCAGGCCCCTTGAAAGTCTCGTTAAGTCTAAAGATATGTGTTCTGTATTATTCCCATTATATTGCAATTGCTTCAGCTTAATTTTTAATAACACGTCCAAGGTTGACAGCAGATTCTCTGCCCCAGCATACTTCAATCTGACGGAGCTTACCTTGCTCTTTATGTCATCCAGGATGTTATATTTGCAGTATGTAGCGCCCTGTTGCATTCTGTCACTTAAATGCAGTAAACGGAAAGTTTCATCAAGCGACTCTGCCAATTTTCCATCGGCATAGCTATCGGCGCACATGGCCATGTTCAATAACTGGCCCATAGTCAGTAATGCGAATGCCTGAAATAGGATCCTGGATATCTTCATTATGCTCAAAAAAATATTAGATAGTTTACCTAGTCGATAGAATATTGAATTCCAAAGCAGAAACCATAGAAGAAAATCAACCTGCTCAAAAGTAGCACCAACCCAAGCTTTCAAAATGTTGAAAGGAATATATCTACCATTCTAATAAGCCCGCCATCTGGCGATAACCTTAGCAGTGCCCAGCTAACGATTTTGTGTCGCAAGGTCGTCTGTCATAAGCGAAAGAGTTTGCAATAATCACGTGGTCGTTTTCTCGCAGCAACACGCGCAGAGTTTTAAGACATACAGAAAAATGATCCCTGTGAAAACAAATCAAAAGATGATGGTCTAAGACAAAATTGATAGAACTCTAGATTTCTTTACTTTATTTCACCAACAAGTATATCAATGGTGAAAAGAGCTGCTAGCGCTGGTATTGAGAATGGTAAACATGTCAATGGTAAAAGAGTCTCGAAGGCTCATGCCTCACACATAATAAATACGCAGGATGACTACAAACACTTGTACATGTCATTGCAGCCGTTAGATATATTCTGCTGGGGTACAGGTTCCATGTGCGAACTGGGATTGGGTCCGCTAGCTAAAAACAAAGAGGTCAAGAGACCAAGATTGAACCCATACTTACCCCACGACTCTGTTAAGATCGTGACATTTGCTGTTGGTGGCATGCACACGATTGCAGCTGATTCTGATAGCAACATCTGGTCTTGGGGCTGTAATGATGTTGGTGCTCTCGGGAGGGACACTTCTGGAGCCGCCGAAAAGCTGAAGGATATGGATGAGAATAACTCGGACGATGACGATGATGGTGATCTAAACGAGCTCGAGTCCACTCCACAGATGATACCACGGGAATTATTGCCCCCACTATTAGAGGGTCACAGAGTTGTGCAATTGGCTGCCACTGATAACTTGAGCTGTGCGTTGTTCAGTAATGGTGAAGTTTACGCCTGGGGGACCTTTCGTTGTAACGAAGGCATTCTCGGATTCTACCAGGAAAAAATTAAGATACAACGCACGCCTTGGAAAGTTCCTACCTTTTCTAAGTTTCAGGTTGTTCAGCTGGCGCCTGGAAAAGATCATATCCTCTTTTTGGATGAAGAGGGTTCCGTGTTCGCTTGGGGCAATGGCCAGCAGCATCAATTGGGAAGAAAAGTCATGGAGCGTTTCCGCTTGAAGACTTTAGATCCAAGACCCTTTGGTTTGAAACATATCAAGTACATTGCTGCCGGTGAGAACCATAATTTTGCACTGCATACATCTGGACATTTGCTGAGTTGGGGGCTAAACCAATTTGGACAATGTGGAATATCTGAAGAAATTGAAGATGGTGGCTTGGTTACAACCCCTACTGCAGTTAAGTTGCCAGAAAACTTCAAGTTGAAAATGGTTTCTGCTGGTGAACATCATTCTTTGGTTTTAGCACAGAATGGCAATTTGTTCAATTTCGGTAGGTTAGATATGTTCGAAATTGGTATCAGTAAGAGTGATGCTCCGGAATTTAGTTACAAAGATGCACACGGTAAAATTCGTGCTGTACCAATCCCAACGGAACTGAAAAACGTTCCAAAATTCAAGAGCATTGCCGCTGGATCACATCACAGTGTTGCTCTTGCCCAAAATGGAATCGCATACTCTTGGGGGTTTGGTGAAACTTATGCCGTCGGTCTAGGACCTTCCGGAGATGATACCGAGACTCCTACCAGAATCAAGAATACTGCTACGGAAAATCATAATATTATACTCGTCGGTTGTGGTGGCCAGTTTTCTGTTTCTGGCGGTGTCAAGCTATCTGATGATGATGCCGAAAAGAGGGCTGACGAAATGGACGATTAAGGGGTTTCACTTCCGGGAAAGGGAATAGACTTTTCAATGTAAAGTACTTGATTAAAAGTTGACATGTAATTTATACAATATATATAATAGAATACTGAATATATACAACAGCACCAACAAATTACAATACATCGCACCCGTCGTTGTTGCATATACACAAGCGTGTTGCGCAGTTTTGGAACATGCATAGTTATACTACCAAATTTACTGACCTGTCTAAGAATATGTCTTTGTATGACAGATTCAGCTTATACAATGTAAACCGGTCATGTTGCGTATGGTCTCAAAGCAAATGGTAAGATTGAGCTAAGAAGCTCAGGCACCGTCAATCGGGAATCAATTTCATAATTTGATTGTCTATATAAAATGAAGGAACTTGACGACAGTGTTAACTGTTTGTTGATTGGAACTTGATTCTATAAGGATCTAAAGTATAATGTGAGAGACTACTTTTGTGTTTGGTCAAGTCTGACTTTGAACCCATGCTCCAAAAGATGCATCTTAACATCTGCTACAGTATATTCTCCTCTGTGGAACATACCAGCACCCAAACAAGCATCTGCACGAGTACTTTTAAAAGCTTCTATGAAGTGTTGAGGAACACCAGCACCACTGGATGCAATTACGGGTATTTTCACGGCATCCTTGACATGTTCGATGAGTTCCAGATCATATCCAGAATTTGAACCATCTTTGTCAATGCAATTTAATAAAATCTCACCGGCCCCCAAAGCTTCAGAAGCTTTCGTCAATTCCCAGACACCTATATCTCTGCATTCTCTGCCACCTTTAATGGTGCATTGATACCAGCACCACGTCTTGCCTTCTTTACTTGGAAATTTTGTTTGAAACGTTTTGTTTTTTGTATCTTCTGGGCTATTAACATACACTTTCTTCGGATCTACTGATACAACAACTGCTTGCGCCCCATAGGCCTTTGATATAGTTTCAATTGGCGATGTGCCATCGCCAAGTTGACCGCGAGAATAGTAGTTCTCTGCTGCGTATACAGCATCTGTGCCTATAGAAACTTTGTCAGCCCCGGATCTGAAATATAGATTTGCAACTTCGTTAGCAGGTATTTTTGTTCCATCAGTATCGATGACATCTTTAATACCACCGCCAACCGTGAGTGGTACGAAAATTGTCCGAGCTGCTCTTTTTAAAATTTCGAGCATTGGTGTGTCCTTCAAAGGGCAATCCCTGAAAGAAGTTATATTCAAAAAAGTAACCTCATCTGCTCCTTGTTCGTAGTATTTTTGAGCCATTTCTACAGGTTTTCCCAAATTCCTTACATCGTTACCATTACTTTTTTCACGAACATCGTATTGGTCACCTTTAGTAACGACCAAATCTCCCTGGTCATTGGAGCGAACATCAAGACAAGCGATGATTCTTCTAGTTAGCCCGTTATTCGAGTAATCATTAGCCAGGAGATTTTTCTCTTCATCAGTGTAGGGAGTCACTGGGTTCCTCTGTTTCAAAAAATTTTCAAGCACATCGAGGCCTGCTTTACTAGACTTTTCAGGGTGAAATTGGGTAGCAAAGATGTTTTCCTTGTGGACCGCAGCAGCGAACTCCTCGTCACCGTATTTGGCCTTTGCAATCTTCCAGCCTTCATCTCTCAATTTCCGCTCACTCTGCGGTGTTAATATTGCGGCATATGAATGAACAAAATAGAATCTCTTGTATGGGTCAATTCCAAAAAATGACTGTTCGCTATCGTGGCTGCAAGTGTTCCAGCCAATCTCTGGAACTGATTTAGAGGACTCATCAAACTTAGATAACTCCATATCAATGAGTTTCAGACCCTTGCTTGTCGGACTCTCGGCGGAAGTGGAAAATAAAGTTTGTAAACCAACACAAATACCCATAATTGGCTTTCCTGACTTGATATAGGCCCTAATAGTTTTTTCAAACCCACGGGAATACAAATTATCCACGAAATGCCCAAAATTTCCGACACCTGGGAGAATTACCAAAGATGCATTGGCGAAATCCGGATCGTCAGCTGTCTTGACTAAATGAACATCATAACCAAGGTATTCAATTGCGTTTGTCAAAGATTGAAGGTTACCACTCTCAACATCTATAATATGAACGACTGTCATCTCAATGAATATCGCACCACTTCCGTACCTAGTCTTGTTCGATAGTTAACTTGGATCTGAATTAAACTACTTTGCCTATATAATCTCTAAATGAGAATTTGGACCACTGTGAGTCAGCTATGTGCACGAGCTACATAATGCGATGAATGGGTGTTTTGAAAAAAAATTTTGGAACAGTGAATAGCTGGCTGTCGATGACTATGCTCGTGCTTTAGTGCTGACGGATGAACCCAGCGCTAAGATTTGAGTTTACTACTCTTATAAATTGTTTATATGTGTAACTATACATCATGGGGCAATTTCTTCAATTGGAAACAGAAAAAAGAAATGTGAGAACGACTACGCAGGAAAACCATCTGCCATTCTTCTCCTAAGAATTTCATTAAACTAAAAGGGTTTTCATTGGATCAACTTACAATTTCTTGTTTACTTCTCTTCTCTGTCTCACGGCTGCAGCCAGTTTCCTCAAAACCTCCTCTGTGGTTTCCCAGCTTATACATCCGTCTGTGATAGACACACCGTATTTTAAACCAGACTTTCCCTCTGCTGGAATGCTTTGCTTTCCCTCGTTAATATTAGACTCAATCATTACGCCAATAATAGCTTTCTCACCGTTGGCGATTTGTTCAGCAACGACGTCATTGACTTTTGGTTGGTTTCTGAAGTCCTTGTTGGAGTTACCATGAGAGTAGTCTATCATCAAACCATTTGAACCAGGTGCCAAACTTTTCTTGGCCTCAGCAACCGATTGTGCATCGTAGTTGGTACCTTTCTTACCACCTCTTAGAATGATGAAACAGTTTTCGTTACCTTTGGTGGTAGTAATAGCGGCAACACCGTGCTTCGTAACACCCATGAAATGATGTGGATGAGAGGCGGCCTGGACTGCATCAATGGCAACGTCTAAGGTACCATCGGTACCATTCTTGAAACCCACTGGGAAGGAAAGACCGGAGGCTAGTTCTCTATGAAGCTGGGATTCGGTGGTTCTTGCACCAATGGCGCCGAAAGACAGCAGGTCAGCCAGGTATTGAGGAGAAATGGTGTCTAGCATTTCTGATCCGATTGGAACACCAGTGTCAGTTAAAGTGACAAACAATTGTCTTGCAAACTGTAGACCTTTGTTGATGTTGAAGCTATTGTTCAGTTCAGGATCGTTGATCAAACCTTTCCAGCCAACGGTTGTTCTTGGTTTTTCCAAATACGCTCTCATAATTATACATAGGTCGCCTTTTAACTCATCGGACAGTTTCTTTAATCTTTTGGCATAGTCGGCTGCAGCGTCTAAGTCGTGGACAGAACATGGTCCTACAATAACCATAAGTCTATCATCTCTGCCGGTGATAATCTCAATGGATTCTTTTCTACCTCTTTTCGCTGTGGCTAAGCTCTCTGCTGTTGCTGGCACTTGAACTTGTAACAAAGCAGGTGAAACTAGGGGATCGTAACCAAGAATTCTGACGTCTTCACTGGCCTCGGTAGAGCCGGAGGCTGGGAACATTGGACTTTCTGACATTCTCTCGTTTTTTCCAATAAAGATGTAAATGGATACTACTTTGCGCGACCTCTCTTCTTGCAGGAACGTAGGGTGTATATTTTAAAAGTTCAGCTTTCTAACGAATAATACACAAGTTAGCACAAGAAATTTTACCGAAAAGCTCAAAACCCTGGCCAGATATACAACAAATCATTTTTGCAGAAACAAGAAGCAGAAACAGGAAACCACAAACTGACTCACAGCTGACAACCCACTAAATTCTTCCACTCACCTTCAAGCGGGCAGGGCACTTTTTTCTATTTTCTGAAAATTTTTCATGTTCCTCAATATCGTAAAACACGATCCGGGAACCCACTAATGGTTCGAGAAACATTTATTCGACTGCGGCCAGAACAATCACCACGTTGTGACGGCGGTTTCTGGGATAGAAGCGAGGATCTGTAGAATTTTGGTGTTCTTGCATGTGTTAAACAAGTCTGAAGATAACAGTTGGTTCCGTCTCATTTTCCGTGGATCCGAAAGTGTTGGGCAGAATGGCCCGAGGGGAAATCCAAAAATGGGAACTGATCAACTGAGTTGTCATAGCAACTGTATCAAGGAAACCGAAAGAAGTGGAAAGCTCCCCCATGGTGAAGCCCCGGCAAGTAGTGGGAAAATTTAAATATGGCACTGGCATGTGCGCTGGCCAGTCGTGTGATGCCATCTGAACGCTTCTGTCGATTGCTTCCACTGTACAGTCAGCACCAGTTGACATGCAATACCGTATAGCACAGGAGGATATTTATACAGTGCTGCCCGGACATTATAACTAGAGGGTGCCCCCACGCTCGAAATACGGCTATACAGGGCCATATAGCGCTACCATCTTGTAAGGCCCCCGTACCAACTGTATGCTTCAGTGCCTACGAGCTGTAGGGTCGCGGCAATGGGTTATGTGATGTATGTCGCAGCCCTGCAGCTTAGCCAAGTCCTGTGAGGCGAACGTCAGTCTGCATCAATGTAAATATAGCGCGCTTGCGTTGTATCTTCTTCTCTTGGAAGTTCGCTGTGCCTTCCTTCCCTAGTACAATGGGAGATTGACCAAAAAAGTGAAAAATCTTACGAAGTAGCCCGAATAAATAGAAAGAGATGAGATATGTTCAAGAAACAGCTCAAAAGCCTTCTCATGGAACCAGCAAAGAAGGTCATTGTTATTGCAGGTACTACGGGCGTTGGCAAATCGCAGTTGTCTATACAGCTCTCACACCGCTTCAATGGCGAAGTTATAAATTCTGATTCGATGCAGGTCTATAACAAAATACCTATCATCACAAACAAACATCCGTTGCAAGAACGCGAAGGCATTGCACATCATGTCATGAACCATGTTGACTGGACAGAGGAATACTATTTGCATAGGTTTGAAAAGGAATGTTTCCAAGCCATCGAGGACATTCATAGCAGAGGGAAGATTCCAATAATCGTAGGCGGCACACACTACTATTTACAAGTCTTATTCAACAAACATATGGACGAAGAAAAACGAACGCCAACACAAGAGGAGAATGATATACTTTCCTCTGCTAACACGGAATTAATTTATGAGACGTTAAAACATCATGATCCGACAATTGCTAGCAAATTTCATCCGAACGATACAAGAAGAGTGCAGAGAATGTTAGAGATCTTTTACAGAAGTGGGAAAAAGCCTAGTGAAATCTACTCCGAACAAGCCACAGAATTAAAATTCGATACCCTATTTCTTTGGCTTTATAGCGATTATCAACCATTGGAAATGCGACTCGATGAAAGGGTGGATAAGATGCTAGAGACTGGTGGCATACAAGAGATACAAGAACTCTTCAAGTATTATCAAGACAATGCATACAGTACTACACAATGTGAAAATGGTGTTTGGCAAGTAATTGGGTTCAAGGAGTTCTTACCGTGGCTGAATAATGAGCCTGACGTAACGCTTGAACATTGCGTGGAACGGATGAAGATACGGACCAGACAATACGCAAAAAAGCAGGTAAAATGGATAAAGAAAATGCTAGTCCCGGACATAGGGGGCAAGATATACATACTTGACGCTTCTGATCTGACACGATGGGACTCTTTAGTGGCAAATAGGGCAAAAAGAATCGCTGAAAATTTTGTGCACGATCAGCAAATAGTAGAAAATTTTTCGCCAGAAAGATTGGCTGGATTGTTGACCTATCGAAGCAGTCCTGTTCTTAGGCCGGATGACTGCAAAAGCTATTGCTGCACGATTTGTCTGGACCGTGATGGGAAGAACCTCGTAGCGATCGGAGAAGACAATTGGAAGGTTCATTTGAAAAGTAAACGACACAGATCAAATTTGACAAGAGGCTCAAAAAAGCTAGCTTACGAGAAATGGAAATTCGAACAAAAGGAAGCCATGAATGAATGATTATTTACAAATGGAAATGTATGTTTATCTAGTGCTGACCATTCAGCTTCTTTTCGAGATCGCGTTTCTGTTCTCTTCTGTTGGTCTCAAACTCTCGCGCCTCTGAGAGGAGTGCGGACAATGACTGCAAGAGATCAGTATAGAATTGAGTTCCACTCTCAATATTTTTTTGTACTTCTTCAAAAACGTTTAAAGAATATTTCAGATCTTCTATGTATAGCTCGTACGGCTCGAGGCGTTTCACGGAGGTTTCTTCGACTTGATTTCTAAGACTCTTTGACATTTCTTTGTTCTGAACCTTTTGCTTTTCAACATATTCTATATCCTGATCAAAAAATTTTATGTGTGATCTAAACAGTGGTTCAAAGTTCATGTCCCCTGTTTTTTTGTATTCAGAAACTATTTTGGGAAGAATCCTATATTGGAGGGACTTTGCTTGTACGTTTTGAATATATCGTTCTCTATCTTTCATTAATGTGAAAGCTTTTTGAACCACTGGATTTTTGCTTTCAGGAAGCTTGATAGGTGCAGTAATAAGTCTTTTATCTATTGCTTGAAATAAAGCAGACGTTTCGTCGTCAACTGCCTTTCCTTGCTTCGCATATTCACTCAATTTGCCTAACTTACCGTAGAATGGTTTATTTAAAATCGCAGATTCCTCTACCTTCCAGTTGAGTGTACCAAATCTTTTTCTCAATTGGTCATCGGTTTCAGCTTCCTCCTCTAATACATTCCGCACTTCTCTCAGTAAATGATCAACAGTATCGTGATTCCTTTTCTGATGCGAAAGCACTAACTCACTGTGACCCAAATCTTGTTCTTTGACTGGCTTTACATTCTGAGGAACCTCGAACTTTGGAATATCGTCATTTAGCAATTTATTGAGAGCTAGTAACGGATTGGCAATGTTCTGGGTGATATATTCCTCTTGTCTCTCATTGTAACCAGTGCATGACTCCATTACAGTGATGGGCAATAAATCTTTGAATAAAGATTCTTCTTGTTTGAAAGAAATCTCTAAAAAATCAGATATAGACAGTGGTTTGACCATTGGTGCCGGTTTTACCTTTTCCAGGCCGGAGGGAATAGGCTGTAGATAAATAAAATCATTATCTCTTTGAGAATTTCGAAGACCTTCAGTCACAGTTTTCATGAAATCTGTCTTTGAAGGCATTTCACTTTTTTTTAGATGATCAACGGCAGCCGATAAAGACTTTACCATTGCACCGTGCTCATTCTTTACCCCTAGCGCAAGTCCATTTCTATAATCGACAACTGCTTCGAAATAATGTTTTTTTGATTCCAAATGGAGAACCCAATGGCTTCTAATGAGTTCGCTCTTACGAGAATAGGCCGCCGCTTCGTCATAGTAGTCTACAACTTGCTGCGCCAGCCTAGCTATCAGCGAGTCTTTATGTGAGTCCTTAAGAGCTCGGAACCAAAAGCATTCCTGCGCCTGACCCAACATGATGCGTATTAATGCCAAGCCAGTATTTTTGTCAAAAATTGGCTCTTTGGTCTCATCTAGGTGATCAACAATATACTGAAAACATCCAGCACTGTATTGAAAATACAAGCAAAGTTTTTTCAGTGAGCTAGCTGTGCCATCATTTGCATCCAGAGCAAGAATAGAATACATGCAGCCGATGTTGTACAGCACATTTAACCTCTCGTAAACCAACGAATATTGGGAACAGGCATACGATTTCGGCGATAGAGTTTGAAACCATGTAAACTGAATTTGATAGTCCGGAAATTTCTTTTGTAAACATATTAGATAGAGCCAATACCGCTTTAGGTCTTCCAAACTGGACTCCGAAACGTCCAGATCACACATTCTTTCTCGTGCCAGTGAGATATTATCTAAATCATCTTCAAAAAAGGACGAGGTTTGATAAAACGTCGAGTCAATCACCTTAGATAGCTCCCCCTTCAAATCGACTTTCAAACTTCGTTTAAAAGGTACACATAATAATTCTGTCATTACCCTTCAATTATTCCTCCTCGATCAGTTTATTTAAAGGGTCCTTCCCAATGACATGTTTCGCGCTTTCGTACTGCTTAAGATGTGAAGCGCTCGATGAGCAAGGAATTTGAAAAAATTTTGATACATTATATAAGACAGGAGATT
Organism: Zygotorulaspora danielsina; assembly: GCA_030572985.1. Classification (NCBI taxonomy): domain Eukaryota; kingdom Fungi; phylum Ascomycota; class Saccharomycetes; order Saccharomycetales; family Saccharomycetaceae; genus Zygotorulaspora; species Zygotorulaspora danielsina. Next base: position 732,134 of record JAJMCL010000002.1, read on the forward strand.
TTCTTTTTAAATTAGACTACATATTATTCCCATCTAAAACTTCATCTAAATAACCGAACTTTTTATTTTATGAAACAGGGTCGCTTCAATAAATCATCTAGAAGAGTCGCCCCCTGGTCCCTGTTGCAGGGACTTCTTCGACGGCATCAGTAAACTCATCCTGACTAACTTGAGGTGTCTTGACAAACGACTTTCTGTTGTTATCACTGATGTCAATAGTTGACTTAAGAGCTTGTGATCTTGCTATGTCAGTTTTCTCCATACCAACAATCTCATCTTCGTCTGGGTCGCGTATATGGCTCGTTTCATCATCGATGCTCTTGAGTTCGCTCAATAAAAAAGTAATATTTGTGACCCTCGACTTCACAGATTGAGAGCCACCCCGTAAAGAGCTTTCTCTTTTGGGGTTTTGGGACCCTTTTTTGCTCATTGCTCTTTTAAGATCTTCGATTTTGGGAGCTTGAACCCTATAACTGCCCCATGAGTTTGTACTACCATTTTGATAGCTGGTTGGGTCCTCTTTGTATCCATTTTGTGTGACTTCGTGAATATGATTTCCGTTTGTTGCGCTGTCTTTGAGTTTTGACATATCGTTAGAGACATCATCCGTTAAACCATCCGTTGATCCTATAGTTGTTGAACGTCCATTCGAATCTGAAAGTAAATCTGATGAAGAAATATGAGCAGTTTGTGATAGCAGAATTTGCATGCCTTTTTTGCTATATTTATTAGAGCCCATATCGGAGTAGAAATTTATCAAATCTTCTTTGGTAAACATTAGTTGTTTTTCTCGTTTGTATTCTGTTTGTGATCTATAATCGTCAATATCCAAGTATTTTGCTGCTTCGATATGGTATATGTAATAAGTGGGCTCTGGCTCAGTGACAGCCTCCAGAAAGTATTTGAGGCCGGATAAAAGAGTCAAGTTCTTGTATTTTTCAAATACCTTGTGCATCAAATTTTCCTGCAGAACAACTGACTGAAGCTCACGGATGAAACCGAAGAGTCTCGGAAACAATGTGCTACCCGATATTTGATCATCAACCGTGCTGAACAAATGAGCAATTTCATTTTCGGGAGCATAGGGAGCCAGATCTAAAAACATTTCCAGACCTAAGCATGGTGTCCCAATTTGTCCTATAAGCTGTTTGATGTCGCCATTCAAAACTTCAATTTCACGTGAATCTTCAGCAGCTTTTAGCTTGACTAACAGCTCGTACAACATATCTGATGTTTGTCCCCGGTAGTAAATTTTGTTGTTTAAATCGGCAAGTGTGATACAGCACTGTTCAACAACCTCATCTTGCCCTATGCTTTCTATTTGAAATTTTAAGATTTTTCTCATCATATCAAGGATACTCAGTCCAACAATGCTGACATCAGAAACTAGCAGGGATGAAGTCAATTTTAGGATGACAGTATGTTTGGAATTCTTGTCATTCAATTGTCTAATCAATAGTAGTATGACGATATATCTCAGTTGAACAGGAATACCGTTACAAATAAATTCTAATAAATCCCTATTTGGCGTGCTTTGTATAAAACTCAGCAGCGCACGAATGGACAATGTTAACCTATCCGTTTCTGTCGTCCCAAAATATGACTTAAGGGCTTTCACGGACAAGTCTGCATCCGCATCTTGAATATCATCAAGCCCCACAGTACGTGTTTGAGTTCTACTTAACCTTTTGGCCAAATTTTGTTCACCACTCGAGTCCAAATGTGGCAACTTATATCTGGGATTTCTCTCGACAAATTTGGCTAGCACAGACTCAACAGATTGCGGTATCAAATGTCTGATTTGAGGGCTGCTAGCTAAACTTTTGGTTTGTGAAATATCGATACATCCTTTAAGGACCAAATCATCGTTATGTAACGCATCATTGGCAACTTTGAAAAAGGACTCAACAAACTCTTGATACATCTTGACAAATTCTGAATCACCGCTTATGAGCGACCCATCAATATTATTGCATATATTGCAATAGGCTTTCTCAACCAATTCAACGACTGATACATCATTGTTGAAGTTACTGTTTAACAGAATTCGTTGCATAATCGATAGGAAATCTTTCACAAACACATTAAGGTTTTCTTTACAACTGGTAACAATCTGGGCCATTAAAACCAAGGTCACAGAAACGTTTCCAACCCGGCGGCGGTTTAAGTCCGTTGTTGTTCTCTTGACCAGGTAAGTACTGACCTTCTCCAGCTTGCTACGTCTGGAGTTCACATAGTAAAGCAAATATGAAGTCTCAGAAGATTTGGGCTTTTTATCTGTAGTTCTTCCTGATGGGTAACATTGATTTACCAATTTCTGGTGTTTAGGAGCAAACAATCGCATTGATTCTATGCGGCCCTTAACTCAATTCCCTGAAGGAGGCAAACTATAAGCAAACAACTATTCTAGATCCTTCTTAGGTATTCAGAAAGACTAATGATACCCGCTTATATATAGAGGAGCTTTAAATTTACTGTATATTTGTCTTTTGGTTAGACACTCTTCGGCAGGGTCCCTGCGCACTAAATTTGTATTTTTCCAGCTGTAAAATAAGATTCACAGTTCAATGTCTACCGGAAGCAGCAAATAAACCAAGTTCTGGACACAACCACAGGACCTATCGAGCAGATTGATGAATCAAGATGGCACCAGTTCCTGTGTATGTCAAAGGTGGTATCTGGACTAACCTGGAGGATCAGATTGTGAAAGCTGCCATACAAAAGTATGGCACCCATCAGTGGAGCAAGATTGCATCTTTACTGCAAAAGAAGTCCGCAAAGCAGTGTGAGATCAGGTGGAATGAGTTTTTGAATCCCAAAATAAACTTCAATGAGTTTACAAAAGAAGAGGACACAAAGTTGTTGGACCTCGCACGAAAATTGCCAAATCAATGGAGATCAATCGCGGATGCGATGGGCCGCACGGCTCAAATATGTATTGATCGCTACAATAATCTTCTAGAAGGCGATGATGATGATACTGAGCTGCGACTTGGATCGTCCATCGATTTTAAAGTTGGAGATCTTAATCCTAAATCAGAGACCCTAGTTGCCAAACCAGATGACATCGAATTGGCGGATGACGAGAGAGAAATGCTTGCGGAGGCCAGGGCCCGTCTGTTGAATACCCAAGGAAAGAAAGCTACTAGGAAAATCAGGGAGCGTATGCTCGAGGAGTCTAAAAGGATAGCACAATTGCAGAAACGAAGAGAACTAAAACAGGCCGGAGTCAGAACAAGTATAAGACCAAACAGAAAAAAGTATTCGACAGAGTTGGATTACAATGCTGATGTCGTCTATGAACAAGCACCTCCTCCAGGTATATATGATACGTCCAAAGAGGATGAGCGATTGGCGAAAGAGTTCGACAAGTTTCAAACCAAAGTTGAGCGGAAAGGACTGAGGGATAAATCAAATTTCAAACATGACTCCAGCCGTGATATAAAGATTAGGAAAGATCGCGATGAAACTGCAACTTCTGTACAGCCAGGAGAACGTTCCGTTCTAATTAATGATTACAAGAAGCCTGTACTTTCATTACCGAAGCCCGGTACCAAGAGAAGCGTAGAAACTAACGATATCGAATCGAAGAGAAGGAAACTGCTGGAGAACAGTTTAACAGGAGCGGTTTTTAAAACGGAGAAACAAGAGGTACCGACAACGTTTGAAACCATAATAAGTGAAGACCACAACGTTGACGGTTCAGAGAATTTCGTTAATGCAAAATCTCTCCAAGAACTTTTTGCACTACTCCCGAAACCTAAGAATGATTTTGAAATTGCCATTGATGAGGACGAGGACGAGGATGAGGATGAGGATGCGGAAGAACAAGATCACCATGCGTCGTCAAATGAAACGCCGGATGGTCAAGATATGCAAGACCATGAGGAGCCAAATAGAAATAGCTCAACCGAAAATCTCATTTCTCTGGAATTGGACTGTTTGAAGGCCAGGGGACTGCCATTACCGTCATTCTTAGAAGATCCGCAAAACGCTTTCGATCAGACTTTTAACGAACTTATCGCCTGCTCTATGCTTAACGAGCCTTATAACCAAAATGCGGATGTTCAAAATTCCATACGTGCAGTAGAGGATGAGCTACAAATAAAAGTCCCCGCTACTGTGGCATTCGAATTACCCGAGCCAGAGCTGCCATCTCGAACGAATCTCTTGGAATCTATAAAGGCCAGAATCGCTTCAATCAAGCATTTGCAAAACGATTTGGTTTACATAAAGCCCATGATGGACCGCAATGAAGCTGTATCGCTAAACGTTTGCGGTATTCAACTGCCGAGAATTAGATCTCTACAGCACAGATATTTTGTTAATTATAGGATGTATCAGAACGAGTCAGATGGGATATTGCGGAGGAAAGAACGACTTCAGCGCGATATCGATTCCACACTTGATCGACAGGCATGACGATCCCAGGTGGATTAGTCCAAAATAAGAAAATAATGAATAGATGGTATATTATATAAATGCTGAGTGATACATGTATTGCAAATGAATTGGAATCTGCAGTTTCGCATATGCATTTGCAACTTAAATCTGTGCATTATTGCAATTACGAGCTATTCATGGAAAAGCATTCTCATCCATTCTACAAGCTACGTCATAATGGCCCATCGCATAGTTTGCCAACACTCTATTGACGTGCTGTATACGATTGTGCTGTCCTACAGAACATATGAATGCAAGTTTATAATTTAGTAAGACACTACTTATACTTCCTGTCTAGGCGGGTAATTTTTGAAATTTTTTTCTGATTTCGACAAAAGCCGTTCATGAAAGTGATATAATTATACATTTCGGCAAATCCAAGCAGTAGTGTAGCCTCAAGAAAGCCATCATTCAAAGATACTGGCAACATTTGGTATTAATAGAGCTCTAAATATGGCAAGATATACTATTGAAGAATTATTGCAATTGAAACCAAGCGAGACTTTAACTGCAAATTTCGCAGCGGAAGATTTCAGAGCCATCATTGAAAAAGTCAAACAAGTGCAAGCCTTGAGGGAGGAGGAGTTTGCTGCACATAATGGTGGCCATTTCAGCCGCAGAAGATCGTCGCATCACCACGGCAAACCTAAGATCAAGCATACAAAACCAAAGGTAACCACAGATTCGGATGGCTGGTCTACTTTTGAAGGTAAAAAAAAAGGTAGCGGCGAGGAGGATGAAGATGAGGAAGCCAAAGAGACTGTGTCTACACCTATCGCCCAGGAGACTCTAAAAGTCAAACCAAATAACAAGAACATTTCTTCTTCTAGACCTGCAGATACTACCGATCTGGTCACCGATAAACCTACCTTGAGCTTCAACGCATTTTCAGCACTAGAGAGTGATGAAGGTGAGGAGGAATGATATTAGGAATTTAAAAATGAATAAGTACTAGAATTTTTTTTTGTTTTTTTTTCTTTTTAAGATGACTCTCTGGTGGCTTTCGAAAGATTACATTGGGCCTCTTAATGCTTTTTTTATATATGTCGATATGTAATCTTAATCAAGTTTCTAAGCGTGGTAGTTGGTAGGATATTGTTTCATTAAGATGACTGGTTCTAATCCCAATTTTTTTTAATATCACCGCAATAATAGTTTCGGTCAGCGTATCGAGAAGATGCGATTTTGACAAGCTGTTCGAAAAAATAGCAGAAAGAAAAATATCAAGACTTGATGTACTAGTACAAAGCTTGTAAGTACCGAAGGTATCCAATAAGTTCTTGGCATTCATTTTTGAGCTCATTATGAAGTTTAAAGCGTCAATTTTGCTTTCTCTCTTTTTACTTCAGTTTTCAATAGCTCAGGATTATTATTCGATACTTGGTATTGGCAGAGATGCTTCAGAAAAGGACATCAAATCATCTTATAGGCAACTATCAAAACAATTTCACCCTGATAAGAATCCAGGAAATGAAGAGGCTCATCACAAGTTCATTGAAATCGGTGAAGCTTACGAAGTTTTAAGTGATCCAGAAAAGAGAAAAATATTTGACCAGTATGGCGCCGAGGCATTGAAAAATGGCGGCCCAGGTGGTGGACCAGGGGGGCCCGGTGGTTCTCATGATCCTTTTGATATCTTTGAACAAATGTTCAATAGAGGTGGAGCAGGAGGCGGATTTGGCCAAAGACAAAGACCTCGTGGCCACAACTTGAAAGTACAAGAGGAATTGACGTTAAAGGAATATTTTACAGGATCAACTCTGGATTTTAGTTTGCTGCTGAACGATATGTGTGATCACTGTGATGGTACAGGTTCTGAAGATGGTAAGGTATCCCAATGCCCTGATTGTCAGGGTCGCGGTGTTGTAATACAGCTGATAAGAATGGGCATGATGACGCAGCAAATCCAACAGGTGTGTGGTAAATGTGGAGGTAAAGGCTCCACCATTAAGAATCACTGTAAAGTCTGTCATGGTGCCAAGGTCGTGCAGAAGCCAAAACCTTTCCACGTTCAAATTCCAGCAGGAGCACCTAGAGATTATTCGGAAACTAGGCATGGCGAATCTGATAAAGGAGCAGATTTTGATGCTGGGGATATTTTCATTGAGTTCAGCGAAAATAGCAAGAATAACATGGGCTATAGAAGGCGTGGTAATGATTTGTTCAGAACCGAGGTATTGAGCGCGAAAGAAGCTTTGACGGGCAATTGGGAAAGAGAAATTGAATTTTTGGATGAAAAAAAGATGATTAAACTGTCAAGGTCTGCCAACACAATCGTAAGCGATGGCGAAATTGAGCGCGTCGTTGGATTTGGGATGCCCAAAGACGGTAGCAGCAAGAGTTTCGGCGACTTGTTTATCAACTATGTAGTCGTAATGCCTCAAAAATTAGCAAGTGGCGGTTATCAAGCTATGAGAGATGAGCTGTAAGAGTTTTATAGCATTTATAGATCGAAAGAGAAAAATAAATGAATAACTAGCATTGAAGAAACTGTGGAGAGAATAATGACCAACTGTATCAGATTTTTAAATGGCGAGGCAAAAGAAAAAAGCTTTCCCCTCTAATCAACAGCTGGAGATACATCTTTCCAAATAAATTTTCGATCTACCATGTATTAACAAGAACGATTGACCCATCCAGCATCAAAAACTCTGCCCATTTAAAATTCAAGTAGAGTGACGCCAGCAGGAACACATGGCAACTAAATCAATCGTCCCTGTTTTTTTTCAACAAGTGAAATTGCTGGAACATCTTTTCCTCATTTCAAAAAGCCCCAGCTTTTATAGCATTCCCTCCATGTCATAAGTAACGAGTAAAATTTTTTTCTAGAGATGGAAAAATAAAGATATAAAAAGGCTGAAGCCATCACTTTCTACTCTCAATAATGTTTATGCTTAAAAGACCACTTACAAACTGACCCTTCCGGATTACCAAGCTAAGACATTTTCGTCTCCATATGTCATACCAAGCACAAATGGCTGGAAGTAGATAAATTTATTATTCTCCTAATACTTCAGTAATGAAGTAATAATCCAAAGTTTACTTGACATCGTCTTTTCGATGAACTATCTTTTGGTTCGCTATAGGAGTACATCTCAATCTTGGTTAGTAGAGCTGCTTGTAAGTATAGCAGATTGTGTACACGATGGTAAAGTCACTTGTGTTGAGTATATTCAATCTGTAATACTGGTGATGATTCTTGAATCATCGAGAGCATGATACGGGCTATTATAGCCATTATTGTGAGTTTCTGTACACAATTGACATCATCAATATTACATATATCATAGATAATCTGATTAATTCAGGTTCGTAAGGTGCAAGAGCTTGATGTTTTCTCGACTTCGGGAATGGTACTACAAAAACCCTAAACTGCCTTACCATGCGTCCTCATTATCAGAATTGACAACAATTTGAACTGTTCCACGATCGCTAAAAGCTATGAGTACACAAACTGTATGGACGTGATATGACCTGAGATTCTTCAAGGAATTTTGGTGTCACAGCTAGTGCATGAAAGTTCAAAAGATTAGTTGCAACCATTCAAAGCAATCGAGTCTTTTATAGATAGAAAGTCTTAAATGATAAGCTTATTGTATTTTTCCAAAAGATCATACTTCCCATAATTTAGATACTAATTGCTAGTGCTTGGTTCCTTTTGCAGTTTGTATCAGATTTAAAAGAGCCACAGGGAACAGACACGCACAAATATAGACTTCTCTGACCGTCAAATACATAAAGAACTTCAATAAGCTTTGCAGTTTAACTCTGAGGAAATACCCTTCTTCTTTTGTCGGCAGCTAAAATATCTCGTATGTGGTACAGAGGATAGCTGGTTTAATATTTTTTACTACAGCTAGTTAGTTTCGCACTTGTGATAAAGAATAGTCTATTTCTTTCGAAGAATCCTAATCAGTGGCCTCATTTCCGATCAATTTCTCGATGACCTTTACATTAGTACCATCGACTGTCGCGTTGGCACATCCATCTTACCATTGGCAGCTCTTGTAGTGTAGAGACCACTCTTGTCCAATTTGACTGACTATGCCTTGACTACGAAACTGCCCTTAGGCGAGTCTTTGCGCAATATCCCGTATATTGCCAGCCGGCTAGGTATATTAGAGGTATTGAAATTTGAAGCACCGAAGAAATAGCCTTCTCTAACTATGGGAATTACATTTGTTTCTTTATTCCTCGAAATTGCCAATCACCTTGAAAAATAACTACATAATATTGCATTGCCTGCTTTGTCCCTATGGCTTTAGCTTGAGCGCCATGAGGAAACGATAGCATGAAAACCACCGGATATTCAATCAAAACATGATTAGCCAATTCTATAGATTGAAGTTCCCGGCAAATAAGATAAGCTATTCATGCAGCAGAGATTCTATATAGAGGGAAAAATTATTCTGTTCTTCTGTGTCTTGATGGGAGAGACCTTTGCATTTAGAAGTCACATCGGATTTTAAGCTCGCTACTTTTCCAGGGAAACTACCAATTCAAACATTGTCATAAATATTAGCATAATTTGCAACTCGAGTAATGCTGTAAAGATGTCGTGATTATTGCAAAGCTATTTGGAAAATTAGACAGGTATGCGTTTTTTTTTACGCAACCGCTATTCCACGAGATGATCTTTCTCCCACCTAGTAGCTCCGGGCATTTGCTGGGAGATGTCCCTCCATAGTTACAAGGAATTGATCCTCCTTTAAAAGACCTACACCTCCATATTATGAGGAACTTTTTTTTTAAACCGAAAGTCATTGCTTGTGCCATTCTCGAAGCTGGAGGGCGCGGTTGTTGTGGCATCTTATTGTTTCGATGAATAGCTCCATTTACTCATATTTTTTGAATGATTCAAGTACAAACAAGATGATTGTCCGATCAAAATATGCACGAAATTCCAGTTGGCATCAAAATGTTAATTCAGCTGTCTGCAACATTTGTAACAACAGTTTTCATTGCTTCCCTGATAGAATGTGTAGAGGCCAGCCATCAATAGTAGCACGAGAGTAGTGAAAAAAACTGGACTGATTCAGGCGCTTATTGTCATCCAATGGTGCCAAAAAGGCTTACACCGCCGCGTTGTCCGTTAAGTAGGGACTACGCATGATATGAGACAGTGAACAACAGTGTGCAGTGTGCAGTGTAACAACAAGGACTGTAGGAAGGCCCCGGCCAGTCAAGCTGTTTTGGTATGTTTTGGATGATCCAATCCATTGATGATCTTCTGTCTGCATTGTCGGTGCTGAGTGTTCGAAGGCCTACGAGATTCCGATTGCATGAACATTATGCTGCTACTTTAATGAGTTCGACGTGAAAGCCCTACCAGTAACTATATCTAGTAGTTCACATATGTATCGTCCATATTATACCCAATATCGCGATTGAAGAGCATATACTCCATATGAATCAGAGGTAGCACACAACTTCCTTAAGAAAGCTCGGAATTGATTTCCACAGATAGGTCTACACCAGCTCGCCGTTGATGGTACGGCAAAAACTGTATTTGCGATGAATCAGAACTGGCGACGACTACTTTCCATACCTAAATTCTCAACCGCAAAGTAATATGAAAAGCGAGGTCTCACTCAGCCTTGCCGGGCACAGATGTGCCAACAGGAATGGTAAGCAGTGGCGCCAGCGGAATTACGTATATCGACCGAATCTCAAAACAAGTGGGAACTGGTGGAATCCTGAGCCACTATTAACCAGAGACTATGACATGAGAAAACAGGAGACAACCTTGAATAGCATAGGAATTAGTGGTAGGACTCAAAAGTCCGCTTATACACTTTGCCAAGCATCATGTTGCATCCCCCTTTCACCTTTTGCTGACAATTTGCTTGGCCGCGGTTGCTTTTCTTATGCAGCTTCGTTCCTTGAAAAAAGCAGAATAAACGCCGCAAAGGGTAGTCAGCCCAGGGTAACCATTTTTGACAGCGACTGGTGGTGGGAAGGGAAAAATGCAATACTTACATGCATCAAATACTGAAAGAGCCAGACAGAATCTTCAGGCAGGGATAGAGGAGAACTGTTCTAGCTTCGAGAACTAGAAGAGTGGATATCGCAGGTGCCGTAGGTTTAGATTATCGTTCGGTTTTTCTACCACTTACTTCACTAGCAAGTATCACTGACATTTCTTGGCGGTTTTATTTGTTGAAGCTTCGCTCCGCTTAGTTTAAGTTCTGAACAGAAGAAGGATGCAGGAAGACTCAGAAACTTTCGACGAACAGGTCAATGATGAACCTCCAATGTTCAAGAGACATTACGAACTGCGATCAAGAGAAAGAAGCAACAGCAATTTAAGCCAGAAATCGAAAGGTTCGATAGACGGCAGCACAGAGGGCGAAAGCGGAGACGATAATGAGGGGACGCAGCTACCGCGATTATCAAGGTCTTCTTCTAATACAGCAAGGGGTTCTGAACCAAAAATACGAAGAGGACCAGTTCTTTTGAGAAGAACTTTAAGCTCTCTTTCCATGGGCGGAAACAGCAACAACAACAACAACAACATTAATAGTCATAACGAAAATAGTAATGCAGATAGTCTTACTCAGCAAGATAACATCGCCGAAGATCCGAATGATGAACTACCTGGGTTGAGACACACTTCAAGTTATCAGTCGTTCACAAATAAGCATAGGCACCACCACAATCCCTTAAAAAAAATTCGTAATTCGAATAATAGTCATAACGATAGTCGTAGTCAAGGGAATGATCATAGACAATCGGAAGATTCCCTAACAGCACATGTTCCGTCAAGAAAACAGTCGTTCGCAGAAGCAATTTTGAAGAAATTTGGAGGCTCTGGTTCTGGTTCTGGATCGAATGCGGGATTTCAGGATAATCATTATAATCATAATAATCATAATAATCATAATAATAATAATAATAATAACAGTAGTAGTACCTATAGTACTCGTGATACCCACAGCAAGAATATCAATAATAATGTTAATGTCAGTCATAACGATATCAATAACAGTTCAGGCAGTAACCATCGTAGGAAATCCATCACTGGTGAGAAAAATATTTACGCATCTGGCCATCTTCAGCATCATAACTCTTCAAACGATAGACAAAATTTAATTCCGCCAAACTTGGGTTCGAGAAGATCGTCCAAAGATTCTATTTCACCTCAGCATATTATTGAAAGTGTTCCTCACAGTCTGCGCCGGAAGGTCAGTACTTTAGTTCATGGTTTAGGTCATGATTTTGACGTTAGTAGCAATCATTTGGATACTCATTCCCCTATAAGAAAAATTACCACATCCGTAGATGCGATGGAGAGTAGGAATATGTCGGACGATTCCGATAAGCCAAGTCTAGGCCGCCATCATACGACAAATCTATTATTATCTTCGAACTCTTCTTTAAGCAGTCAAAGAAGAGATTCAATAACAAGTAACCCCGGTAAGTCGATATCTACGGTCAATTATGGACAACGATCTGGAAGCGACTCAGAATCAAAATTGCGGAATGATACTACTGGAGCTGGCGTTTTTCAATTAGACACCAACTTAGAAAACCTATCAGATATCACAAAACTTTCCAATGCGGAAAGCAAAACTCCAGCTTTCGGAATACATGCCGATACTCCCGATGTCGAAGTTGATGAAGCGAAGGATATAGATAATTTGAATGAGAAATTGGCAACACCGAAACAGTCTCCAATTGGTTCACCTTCTCAATTGGGAAAGAAAGAAAGTTTAATTGGTTCTAAGAAAAAATTTACATTGAATAGAACTTCATCGATGACTAAGCCACAGCAATGGATCGCGCCAGAGAGCTGGGATGTTGAATCGGATATAGAGAATCCAAGAGGCAAAAAAAATGTACATGGGGATTTACTGTCCGGACGTTCTCGTCGTCTACTCAACCAAAGCAAAAGAGGCAAAAGCCCCCAAACTAGTGTTAGCCCTCTAGGTAACAATCCACCTATAGAACCACCATCTGGTGTTTCTAGTTCATTGCATATAAATGCCGGATTTCAATCATTACTGGATTCAGAATCGCAGGATACTGATAGATTTTCGTCAGGGACAGCAACTTCCTCAGATACTGAAAGTCTTGATTCTGAATCACGACATTCAGCATCACCAAAACCTTCAAATGATCCTAACTCGCATGATACTGAATCGATAGTGAATACCATTGTTTCCAGGCAGCAGTTAAATCGAAATCAAGGTGATGAGAAAAATAGAAATAGCGTTGCACTGGATTCTGAAGGAAATGTTATCAGTAAAGAAACTTCTGCAGATGATGAAAAGCACGACAAAGTTGAATATGAATTAGAGAGGTATTACAAAGATTTTAGTGATTTGGATCCTAAGAGACATTACGCTATTCGTATTTTCAATACAGACGATACATTCACCACATTATCATGCACTCCAACTACGACTGTCAGAGACATAATACCTGCTCTGAAAAGGAAATTCAATATTACATCTCAAGGTAGTTATCAGTTATCACTGAAAGTTGGTAAGTTATCAAAAATTTTGAGACCTTTAGCAAAACCAATTATAATAGAAAGAAAGCTTTTATTATTAAATGGATACCGCAAAAGTGATCCTTTACATATAATGGGAATTGAAGACTTGAGTTTTGTATTTAAGTTCCTTTTCCATCCGGTGGCGCCTTCTCATCTAACTGCAGAACAAGAACAACGTTTAATGAGAAGTGATTTCATACATGTTGATTTAAGAGGCATGGACTTGACTACACCACCAATTATTTTTTATCAGCATACGTCAGAGATTGAGAGCTTGGACGTTTCTAATAATGCGGATATATTTTTGCCATTAGAATTCATCGAAACAGCTATCAAGTTATCAAGTTTAAGGATGGTAAATATTAGGGCGTCGAGATTTCCGTCTAATATAACCGAAGTTTATAAATTGGTATCGTTGGAATTGCAGAGAAACTTTATCAGAAAAGTACCAAATCTCATATCCAAATTGGATAATTTAACTATCCTAAATCTCCAGTGTAATGAGTTGGACAAATTACCCAAAGGTTTTGGCCAGCTTTCTGGTCTGCAACTTCTAGATCTATCTTCTAATAGATTTGTCCATTATCCGGAGGTCATTAATTCTTGTACTAATTTGTTGCAGGTTAATCTCTCATACAATAAAATACACACGCTGCCAGTTAGTGTGAATCATCTATCAAAATTAGCAAAGATGAATTTATCTCATAATAAATTAACTACTATCAAAGATTTATCTGATATGAAAAATTTGAGAACTTTAAATTTGAAGCACAACAGAATATCCACAATCAAGACTGGTGCAACTAATCTACAAAATTTATTCTTAACAGATAATAGAATTTCTGATTTTGATGATAACTTACCGAAACTGAGGACTTTAGAGATTCAAGAAAACCCAATGACTTCGATCTCTTACAAAGAGTTCTACCCCATGAGCATGACCAGTTTGTCATTAAGTAAAGCCAAGTTAGCGAGTGTTCCTAGGGAGCTTTTTGTTAAATTATCTTGCTTAGAAAAACTAGATTTAAGCGAAAACAATTTGACGCAAATGCCTGATGAAATCTCCCTGTTAAGCAAATTGGTCTATTTGTCAGTTGCAAGGAATAAACTTGAAAGTTTGCCTACTGAATTCCCGCAGTTAAAAAATTTAAAATCGCTAGATTTACACTCAAATAATATTAGGGACTTCGTTGGTGGGATGGAAGAAATTGAATTGACATATTTAAACATTTCGTCAAACATGTTTGGAAACTCCATTTTATCAGCACCATTCTCTCAAAATATCTCTGCTCAATCAAAACTAGCCAAGAGTCTGATGTTCTTTTTGGCGGCAGATAATCAATTTGACGATCAGGTATGGCCTTTGTTCAATTGTTTCCCTAATTTAAAACTATTGAATTTGTCTTACAATAATCTACAGGATATTTCCAATTTGAAGTTGGACAATTTAATCGAATTATATTTTTCTGGAAATAAGTTATCGACATTGCCTGGCGATATTGTGTCGAAATGGAAGCATTTGAAGACATTAATGTTAAATGGTAACAACTTGCTTTCTTTGCCTGCTGAGTTGTCTCAATTGAATCGCTTAACTGTTTTGGATGTGGGTTCAAATAACTTGAAATATAACATTTCGAACTATCATTACGATTGGAATTGGAGAGACAACAAAGACCTGAAGTATTTGAACCTATCTGGCAATAGGAGGTTTGAGATAAAGTCATCGATAAACAATGAGATAGATGCCGATCTTTCAGATCTGACCGTTCTACATAATCTGAAAATATTGGGACTAATGGATGTAACACTTAATACAGCTAAGGTTCCCGACGAAAATATAAATTTCCGTATGAGAACCACTGCGTCCATGATCAACGGCATGAGATATGGTGTTGCAGATACCTTAGGTCAGCGAGATTTTGTGTCTTCTAGAGACGTAACATTCGAAAGGTTCAGAGGTAGAGACGATGAATGTCTAATCTGTCTACACGATGGGAAAAATCAAGATGCCTCCTATGGTCATAACATTTCTCGTTTGGTTAGGGATATCTACGACAAAATTTTGATTAGGCAACTTGAAAAATACGGCGAAGATGATGACGGTATAATAAAGGCTCTGCGTTTCAGTTTTTTGCAACTGAATAAAGAGGTTAATAGCATGCTATGTTCTGTCGATAACGGTAACGAGGTTGCCAATTTAACATCTGCGGACCTTTTGAGTGGCGCTTGCTCTACTGCAGTTTATATCAAAGGTACTAAGATGTATACCGCCAACATTGGTGATTGTATGGCCATCCTGTCTAAAACCAATGGTGATTTCCAGAGGCTCACGAAATTGCATGCCCCATATAAAAGGGTAGAGTATGAGAGAATAAGGATATCCGGTGGCTATGTGAATGACGATAAACTTGATGGGGTTGTTGATGTTTCTAGGGCAGTGGGATTCTTTGATCTTCTTCCACATATCCACGCTTCTCCCGACATATCTATCGTTACTTTGAACAAAGCAGATGAGATGCTTATTGTCGCTACTCACAAGTTATGGCAGTATATGGATTATGAAACCGCTTGCGATATCGCCAGAGAACACAATTTGGAACCTATGATTGCGGCTGAAGCGATGAAAGATCATGCAATCGCGTATGGATGTTCGGAGAATTTAACAATTTTATGCTTATCATTATTCAAAAATGCGGAGCAACAGAACAGATTTAATTTGAATAAAAATGCACTAATGACAAGAAGGACTACGTTCGAGGATTCGACACTCAGAAGATTACAACCAGAAATTTCTCCGCCAACCGGCAACCTTGCCATTGTTTTCACAGATATTAAAAACTCTACCTTCCTATGGGAACTTTTCCCTAATGCTATGAGGACGGCTATTAAGACTCATAATGATGTTATGCGTCGGTTACTAAGAATATATGGAGGCTACGAAGTTAAAACCGAAGGGGATGCTTTCATGGTTGCCTTTCCCACGCCGATTAGCAGTTTAGTTTGGTGTATGAGTATTCAATTAAAATTACTTTCGGCACAGTGGCCTGAAGAGATTACTTCTATTCAAGATGGTTCCGTTGTCTTAGATAAAAGCGGTAATAAAATATATCAAGGTCTGTCAGTTCGTATGGGTGTTCATTGGGGCTGTCCAGTGCCAGAACTTGATTTAGTTACACAAAGAATGGACTATCTGGGCCCTATGGTGAACAAGGCTGCAAGAGTTGAAAGTGTAGCAGATGGTGGCCAAATAACCTTGAGTAGTGATTTCTACTCAGAGTTCAAGAAGATCATGAAACTCCATGAAAGGGTTGTAAAGGATAAAGAACCTTTGAAGGATGTATACGGAGAAGATTTCGTCGGCGAGCTCATTGAGAAAGAGATTGCAATGTTAGAAAGTATTGGATGGGTATTCTTTGATCATGGTGAGCAAAAATTAAAGGGGCTAGAAACTAAGGAATTGATAACAATTGCTTATCCAAGAAGTTTGGCATCAAGACACAATTTTGTTACCGAAGATGAACAAACAAGAATGTTAAATGAGGATTTTCTGATCCGCTTGAGAAGTGTAGCGAGAAAATTAGAATCAATACTGTCAGCGGTCAGTGGTGGTTTTATTGACGTTGAACATCGTATGAAAGGTGGGGCAACTTTTAATGTCGATGATGATGTCAAAAACCGCATCAACCTTGTTACCTCGGAGAAGGAAACTTTTGCATTCTTTGATCATCTGGTAACAAGGATTGAATCATTCGCGGCTATAATAAAACTTCAACAAGTAATGGGTGGTGGTTTGGACTGCTATAGAGTGTCCGATACTGGGCCAGCACAAAGAAGCATAACAGAACTACTCGATATCATCTTAGAAAAAATAGCAGAATAAAGACATACATATATTGTACTTTATGTTTTGAATACGACGGTGTTTTGGTTATTATTATACAATACTATATAGATATGTGACATGTTGGTATATAATTTATTCTTTCAGACTAAATTTATTTCATTTTTGAGCCTCAAGATCTCTCATCTCGATCTGACTATTACTTTGATCGTTACTTGATCGTACATCTGAAGATTGAATATTTGGGCCTCCGCTTTCAGAAGATTCCACTAGTCCCTCGAAAAAAGTGTCACGTAATTCCTTCCATCTAGTAGTCCAGGTCCCTAAAAATACCAGAATTAAAGACGACATGATCTGTAGCAAAATCCACGATATGGAGGGGAAACGGTGGGTAAAGAGCACAACCACAATAAAATTAATAGCATGAATTGTGATCGCGAAATCCCATGCTAATTTACTGCGTCCAACGATTACAGTGAGAAAAATAACACACAGTAGCGAATCTAATAGCCATAACAGCGAAATTGATAGGCCTAAGCTTGTCGAAAAGGATATATGTTCCCATGAAAACAGCCAGTTTCTAACTTCTAACTCATAGCCAACGACTTTGGCCCAACAATAGAAGAGAATAGATGCTGTGATATAATAAAATATCTGCAATAGCACAATCTGAAGTCCTATTCTACCGGGAGACAAAATATCTTGCTTGAAAATCTCAGACGGCTTTAACTCTCGCGGAATCCTCAAATACCGTCTTACAGACCACATGGTAGTAATGTCGTTCCGTAATGGGCATTGACACTGTAATTGTATTATATTTAGTTTATCCTTTAAAGTAAAGATCTCAGAAAGCTCAGAACTCATTTACTACGGAAATTCTGAAAATTTTTGATAATTATTTGTTTAAGATGTAGTGCGATGAGATTAGGTGCGATGACTTGAGATGAGTCGAGAAGTAAAGTAGCAACGTTGAACTGTAAAGACCAGAAGGCATCTAACATCTCTCCATCTCCTAAAATGAGTAAAGTGGATTTCATTCATAGTGATTTTGTGCTTACTATCAGTGATAGTGAAGAAGACATTCCTAATTTGGATGAATCCGATGAGGAAAGTGTCGATACATCTTTGATCAGTTCAAAAGCAAGCAAAGAAAAAGGCAAGGGCAAGAAGAACAAGAAAAGTATTTCAAAGGATGCAGATCAGAATGGAGAAGATAAGAGTGAGACTCTAAATCCTGACTTTACTTTCAATGTCGATGGCGACGATAATACTAGCCACTTTCAGGGCTGGGAATTCTTTGGAGATAGAAAAGAAGGTGACGATGATAACATAAAAAGGGACGTTGATCTCGATGGGATTATAAAGAGAAAGGGTGGTTTGTCGCAATTGGCTAGGATCGAAGGTGACAGTGAGAGCGAAGAAGAGGAAGAGGTAGAAGAGCCTGGTGAAGACGAAGACGAAGATGAAAATGAAGATGATGATGACGAATTGGCTCTTGATGGTTTTGGAATGGGCTCCAAGAAGCAAAAAACAACTGATGATGCGGCTGACAATGTCGAGGATTCAGAGGATGATGATAAGCAAGCTGTCGCTAACGAGCAAGACATTCAAGTATCCGATGTTGAGGAAAATGAAGACGAGGATTCGCCAGAAGATATGGCGAAATTTTATGCTCCTGAAAATGAAAGCGAAGAGGCCAAGAGTCAGGTTCATTCTAGCTTCAATACTTTGTCACTATCACGTCCTGTTCTGAAGGGTCTTGCCGATCTAGGTTATACCCGTCCTTCTCCGATTCAAAGTGCTGCTATTCCGATTGCTCTATTAGGTAAAGACATTATCGCTGGTGCTGTTACAGGTTCGGGTAAGACCGCTGCATTTATGATACCTATTATAGAACGTTTGCTTTATAAGCCTGCAAAAATTGCATCCACGAGAGTTATCGTTCTAGCACCAACACGTGAATTAGCAATTCAAGGTGCCGATGTGGGTAAAAAGCTGGGCAAATACGTTAATAGCCTTACCTTCGGCCTTGCAGTTGGTGGTCTGAACCTGAGACAACAGGAACTGACTTTAAAATCAAGGCCTGATATTGTCATTGCTACGCCTGGTAGATTCATTGATCATATTAGAAACTCTGCAAGTTTCAACGTCGATTCCGTTGAAATTTTGGTTATTGATGAAGCTGATAGAATGTTAGAAGAAGGATTCCAAGAGGAATTACATGAGATTATGACACTTTTACCGAGTAAAAGACAAACGTTGTTATTCTCAGCAACTATGAACTCTAATATCAAACAACTAGTTTCTCTCTCATTAAGAAGACCTGTGAGAGTCATGATTGATCCTCCGAAGCAAGCTGCTACAAAATTGATCCAGGAATTCGTTCGTATTCGTAAAAGAGACCACCTGAAACCTGCTGTACTTTTCCATCTGATCAAAAAATTAGACGGAACAGGACAAAAAAGAATGGTTGTTTTTGTCTCCAGAAAAGAAATGGCACATAGATTGAGAATTATCCTCAGTTTATTAGGTGTCGGTGTGGCAGAACTGCATGGTTCTTTAAGTCAAGAACAACGTTTGCAATCTGTCACCAGGTTCAAGTCTCTTGAGATTCCTGTGTTAATCTGTACCGATTTGGCATCTAGAGGTCTAGATATTCCCAAAATAGAAGTTGTCATCAATTATGATATGCCAAAAAGTTATGAAGTTTACTTGCATAGAGTTGGTCGTACCGCAAGAGCTGGTAGAGAAGGGCGTTCTATTTCACTCGTAGGTGAAGCTTCTCAAGATAGAAATGTTGTCAAGAGTGCCATCAAAAGTGTAGAAGAGAATGAAGGTGGTAGTACTGCAGTCGGTAGGAACATCGATTGGCCGCAAGTTGAACAAATTAATAAACTTATTGAAACAAATACCCAGACGGTAGAAGATATTCTTACAGAGGAGAAAGATGAGAAAGAAATCCTGCAAGCAGAAATACAGCTACGAAAAGGAGAAAACCTAATAAAACACAAAGCTGAAATTGAATCAAGACCAAAAAGGACATGGTTTCAAAGTGAGGCGGAGAAGAAAAATTCAAAAATGCTGGGAGTATTGGGAAAGAACAAGAAAACCATCAACAGTAAGAAACGTAAGAGAATTGAAGCTACAGAAGACTCATCTCGCTCTTACAAAAAGACCCAAAAAAACCGTTCATTGGATCAAGAGAGGGCTTTTAAAAGACAAAGTAGAAACACAGAAGGTAAAAACAAAAAGAGGGGCAAAAAATAAGTAAGTTCCTGGTTCAATTTTGCATGAATACACATAAATAGACCGCGATGTAAATTAATGAGAAAGGGCAGTGTATATCTTTTTATCGTTATTTTTCAATATCATCTTCGTAAAAGAATTCCGTTGTTAAGCCTTTGAGGGTATCAATGTGATAGAAATCTTCGTCACTTGAACTAGTATCTGGGGCTTCAAATGCTTCTTTAATATTTAGGTTCATCATTTGAACAGTTCTTCTAATGTCGACTAAAGTTTCCATTTGTTCTTTCGTTGCTTTCGAAATACCATTTCTATGTTTTGCCGCAGATACAAGCTGTAGTCCATCCAGCCAGATATATATAGCTTCTTTGGTATCAAAATAGACTTTCAATAAACATTTGGCATTCTTATCTAAAAATTTTACTTCTGTGTAAGTATTTTTTTGAACGCAGCTTATCAAATGAGTGTCCTTTGGTGTGTTATCCATGGCTGCTACTTCTTGTGCTTCAAATCTCATTATGGAATTCATAGAGAATACCAAGGTTTTAGCGACGTCTGTACCCTTTGTGGAATCGGAAAGAATAACGTTACCTTCGACAGCGGGTGCATTTTCTGACATCCTAGTGAACTCTCTAACAAGCAGGTTATTTTGATCAGCTGATAATACCATAAAGAAAATGGATGGAGACCTTATGGAATGATCTACCGGATTCTGGGCGTATACCCATGTGCCTTTTTGCAGCTGAAGGAGTCTTTGATGAAGAACGTAGTCCTTTACTTGATCTGAAAGCATTATTTCGAAATCTGACAGATGTCGAGACCATTTTTTGTAATAGCCTTCTCTTAGGACATCCAGTTGTAGCTCTCGAGCAGAGCGATAGTCTGCAGACCGTATGATATTAAGAGCCAGCGTGACAAGGTCCTCAAAGCGCAACCCCATACCATCTGAAGTAGAGCTGCGTATCTTCTCTAGAACAATGGGTATTAATTTTAGGAGCGATAACATGTCATCTTCTGTTTGCGCTTTTGCCTCAACCCACGATTTTAATAATCTGTCCATCAATGCGTACATAAATAGATTTTTATTGAGGATGAACCCAGCAAAATGTGGTTTTTCATTATAATCCTTCTCAAAAGAATCAAATAACTCGTTTAAATACACTGATACGTGTGAAGCACTTTTGAAAACGGGAAATGCTTTGCCGTCAAAGATTAATTGCTCTGTGAATGTTTTTTTAAATGAAAGATTCGGGTTTTCTAAAAATGCCGTTATGTCTGCTGCCTGTAGCATATTCAACTTCAAAAAATCTTTATGCATTTCATCAGCCTCATCAAAGGCACTTTGTGGTGTGAAACTTAAAGTGAATGTATTGTTCATAGCATCATTGAAGCGTTGCTTTAATGGAGTTGGGTAATCATCGACCGTTACCGCTCTTAGATATTCATATAGTTGCTTCCTAACTGGCAAAAAATCATCGATGATGATCCGTCTTATCTGTTCTTGCGCTAGATGTGGCGTCATGACGTAAAACAGTTTGCATTCCAGTGATATGAGCTTGTATAGGGGAATATATGTGGCAGCCTTTGATGGGTGATATTTGGAAATTGTAACCAAAGAATTTTGTAATTGAGAAATGCAGTTGAAAAAAAGTACGTTGGTTTCTAAATCTGGTAGTTTTAAGGTTAAAATTGCTGCAATCGCACTTAAGATAACATTATCAGAAAGTATATGTTCACACAAACAGCCCAGAGCTTTTTCGAATATTCTTTTTTGATCCAACACAGAAGAAAATATTACGCTTAAACATTTCGAAAATATTTCGGGGCCCAGGTCTTCTATTAGGCCCTTGAAAGCATTCCAGAATTTGGGATCGATCACAGCCTCCTCACACAATACGGAGGTCTTGCAATTCAAGATAAATGCCGGTACCATGTCAATATAAGTCACCTCATTAGCATACTTTATGGGATCACTGAATAATGTATGATAACATTTGGCCGATTCCTGCTTCGAAAGACTACCATTCTGCAGAGCCAGTAGTAGAGTAGCATTATCAAGCACATGTTCAGAGCTCGATGCCATATTTTTCGGTTATACGGACTTGATAGATGTCCTAAAAGTTTGCAGTTTTCTATTATATAATTTGTTTAATGGTCCCACAACTAACGGCTCAGATGATTTTTTCAATTTAAAGGTTGGCAGTACGTTACGTTTTTGAGGAGAAAAAATCACGTACTTAAAAAACATCTGAAAGATCCGGAGACATCTGACCGAAAAATTGGTGCTTTTATAAATATTTAGCATCTCGGATACGATCACAACCTAGGGAACTTTATGATTGAAGATGGCAGATCTTTCAGAGGAAGAATTCGATACAGAATATAGCCTCAGCCAAACGAGTGGGAATGACGGTGCAAAATTACTCGATAATGATAAAACCAATGGCACGATAGGCAGCGAAGATACACTGATTTCATTCGATGATTATATCAATAAAGCGCTGCCTCTTCACTTAAAGAAACTTCTGTCTGAGCACTATGAAGAATCTGATTTAGCTTACTTGTCGATCCCTGATTTACCGATCGACGCGATGGAGAATAATTCTTCTACTGCCTTTCGAAATAACCCGGTACTTCAAAATACTTTACTTCATTTTTTGCAAGGACAACAAGACCAAGCAAGCCCTGTAACTATCTCTGGATCAAACTCATTTTCATCCTGGTCGTTTGCTCAAGGATTTATTGTAGGCCAAATATCTGTGGTAATGGCGGTGATATTTTTCATTAAATTCTTTATCTTCAGTGACTCTTCCAAGCCAAACAATCCAAAGAATCCTTCAGGCTCGAACTCCACGTCACGTCAGTTCATTTCATCTCAGTTGCTCTCCTCGATCATGAAGAGAGGAGGTAAAGATCATATAGATGTAACTGATGATATTGAGGGAGAAAAGTCTCGTCAAATAGACAGTATTCTGGAAAAAACATATTATAATGTAAATACACACTCTCCAGAGTCTTTAGATTGGTTTAACGTCTTAATAGCGCAAACAATTCAGCAATTTAGGGAGGAAGCATGGCAAAAGGACAATATAATAAATTCCTTGAACGGATTTATTCAGCGAAAGGCTACTGAATTACCAAACTATCTCGACCAGATTAAGATTACTGAGTTGGATATTGGAGATGATTTTCCAATATTTTCTAATTGTCGTATTCAACATTCTCCAAATTCTAACCAAAAGAAGCTTGAAGCCAAGATTGACATAGATCTAAATGATAGATTGGCCGTTGGTATAAAGACCAAACTACTGCTTAATTACCCTAAGCCTGGTATCGTATCGTTACCGATTAATCTCACTGTGGCCATCATCAGGTTTCAAGCCTGCTTGACGGTATCTTTGACAAAGGCAGAAGAATTTGTATCTGTAGATTCAACCGAAGCGAATAATGATGCAGGATATTTCTTGATGTTCTCATTTGCTCCCGAATATAGAATGGAATTTGAGACAGATTCTCTCATTGGTGCAAGATCAAAATTAGAAAATATTCCAAAGATCGGTCGTCTGATCGAATATCAAATTAAAAAATGGTTTGTGGAAAGATGCGTTGAACCTAGATTTCAATTTGTCAAGCTCCCTAGTATGTGGCCCCGAAGTAGGAATACCAGAGAAGCAGAATTTGAGGATTCTGAATTTACCAAGGAAAACTGATTATTGAAGGGAGTAAATTAGTATTAGGAATAATTACAGACAATATCACCTGTTTCTTTCAAAGAAAATTGTTCGATGCAGCATTGGATATTATAATTCTGCTCTATATAATGTTGTTCCTTTTTGGCAATTCCTTTACAATCTCCAGGGAGATTAATTTCCGCATCGAGCTTGCCATCAGCAAATGGAATACTGATCATCCATCTTTCCTGATACTCTGGGCTCTTTGTCTTCACATTTTCTGTTAAGGAAAATCTTTCCGGTTTTGCCATATAAGAATGAGATAGCTTAAAATGAGCAATAATCGTTAATATCACCGCGACAACCATACAAGAACAAAGCTTATAATTGTTTGATAAAGCAAAAAGTCCAATCATACAAAATTCCATAAAGTAGATACCTGCATATAGTTGCATCAGAGCTTGTGGATATAATTTTCCAAATGTTTCAGATATATTGAGTCCGCTATATTGAAATTCATATACGCATTTGAGGGAGAAAAATACCAAGGAGAATCCGATGCAACAAAGAGGTAATATAATTGGTGAGATGATACTGTAAATGATCCCGATACTACCCAAAACGGAAAAAATCGGATATGTTGACCCCCATTGAAAAAGTGGTATGTGTTTCATTCGGTATAGCCTTGTGCGCGGACTATATGTCGTAAGTCTATAGTAGAAGATTTCAAAAAGCAGCTCTTTCAATTGCAGCAAGTTTCCCCCCGCATATGCAAGACATCTGATCACTATAAAAGAGCAAAAGAAGTTTGAGCTTTTCGGTAGATCGTTGGCCAAGAGGGTGGGAATTGTAACGGGATTACTGAAGAGTCTCTCTATAAGAAATGAGATACCTGAAGAAATTGTGACCACCAGAAATACATGAACAAAAAGAAATGCGAAAAACCATCTCTGAGTGTCAATCTCAATTTCAGCACCAGTACGTTTGCACCTAAGGTAACCGAAGTATCTAAAAATATAAGGAGCAAACTCTGTCAGAAATACCAAAGTAATAATGGGAACGATACCGGCCAGCACGTCATTTAAAAACTTAGATTGAGTACTCACCTGAGATAGGAAGGGGATAATAGCAGTTGAATATGGTATTTGAGATACCAACGCAATAAAGGCAATGGGCACAATGTAGCCCACAATAATAAAAACACTCAATATATTAGCTGACGCAGCTCTGAGAAATTTCACTGTGGGATTAGAAACCTCCAAATTTTGCCATATTATATCTTTCATATTGGGGGCTATCAAAATATCGCCATAATACTGGATATTGTCATGGATCAATAGCAGGCCTATTATACGCGCCATGTTAGCAGATTTGAAGCGCACGAAAGCCTTGTCATAATACACCTGAGCGGCTGGATCTTTTTTTGTAAAGAGGTACTCTGAGTTATCCCAATTTTGTATCACCGCGCACCTGTTCTTCCATATTCTTGATTTGATTCTGTATCGTTTGAACTTCAAATCAAGACATTCATATTGAGCTCTTATGAAGGAGTCAAATTGAAATTTTAGATTAGGTCGCTTCGAAATCTTAGAATCATCCACCGTTTGCCATCTAACAGCCACACGAAAGTTGAAATATCTATTGATTGTTCTCAGATGAAATAAAAAAACTTCAATTGTCAAGCAAAACTTTTTGTACCATTTTATGCTCTTTCCGCTTTCTTGCTTCATCAAGTTTTTTGCCTTCGAGAAATATTTTTCTAAAACTATACACATTGCAGCAGTCTCTATCTTAATTTCTGTTCTTACCAAATTTTTATATTGACTCTGAAGTTCTGTACAATTTTTGGGCAGAAATCTAGCTGCAAAAGCTGCTTCTGGGTAAATGAGATTAAAGTGTTCCACAAGCTTGTTTCTATCTCCTTTAAGCTCGTTAGGAATGTTATCAAGGTAAATCAAACTCTGATCAGCTCCTTTCTGATTCTTACTGGAAATTGTGTCAATATGCCTCAATTCGGAAATTAGTACAAAATGAAACCATGTCACTGCCGACAGAGCTAAAAGAAAATGAAAAATTAACATTTTCGATTTTCTCTGTACAACGTTCGACATATTGATTCGGTCGAGCCATCTTACCTGGGTGTTTATACCACTTGCATCTTCATTGAAACTAGATAGATAGTGAATCGGTATGAGTATCGGGATATGAATTATTGATAATACCAGAAAAAGAATAACCAGCATCCTGATAAATCTTAAAAAAAAATAGGCATCTAATCCTACAGTATCTTGGTACTTTTCGATAGGCGTAACCGCAACGGGGTACATCCAACCGAAGCTCCCTTTGAAAAATTGACATAACTTCCTTTTAAACCTACTGCACTCTTGTAATTGTACATGTGTTGCGTCTGGATTCTCTTTATGCTTCGATGTTAATCTGGATTGGTAGACGATCTTCAATTTGTGTCTCAATACAGAGAAAAGCAGTACTTGAATTGCGAAGTACCCAGTAGATACAAGTATACTGGAGAGAAAAGTTTGTACAGAAATACCGGACTGTTTATGTGCCGAGCCTGTTCTAGTTGTGTTTAAAAATTTTGAGAATATTGATGAAGTAAAGTTACTCAGGTTTGAACCGGCATTTGATGGCTCTTCAAATCTTAAAATTAGCACTGCAGTGTTATTATCAATATCAAAGTATGTATAGATATAGTCGGATAAGTAATCCACAATTGATGAGTTGCCTGACTGAAACCCTTCCATCAGCTTTTACTGAACTATTTTCGACCAATATTTCCTTGCCAAACAGCTTTGTATTCCCACTAATTTAATTAAAATTTACTGCCTCGTTATTTCAAAAGTTATCATTTTGTGTCATCGGTAACGTCAAAATTCGACGATAATCAAAATAAGCTCATCATTACAGAAGGAATCTTTGACGTACAGATCAGATCTGTGACCCTTAAGACAGAAAGTGCTAATGGCGTAAGATGTCGTTCAGTGGCAAGAAATTTAGGTCAAGCAAACAACAGCTCGCGTATGATCTTTCGCTAGCTGGAAAGTATCAGAAGAGAATGAACGGAAACCCCTTCTTATATTTTGGTTTACCATTTTGTGGATTAATTGCATTAGGATCATTTTGGCTATCCAGCTTCACAGCAGTGAAATATGAACAGCAAGATCGTAAAGTTCAAGAGATGAACGAGGAAGATCTGGTCAAGATGAAAAACAATCAGCATCAGTTCGATTTGAAGGAAGAATACTATCGTCTCCAAGGTCTTGCGGAGCAGGATTGGGAACCTGTGAGAGTTCCCAGAAGGAAGGGTGAATCAGAGAATGTGTGGTGAGCGAAGCAAGGAAAGAAACTAGAGTAGAGTGCAATCTCTTGAATAACTATTTTGCAAATTTATTGCTAGGGTCCAACGCTTCGTCAATGAAGGATAAATAGCGCGCAAGAGATAGTTGTGTTTCAGGGATATCTGCTTAACTTTACTGTTTGTTAAACTTTACCTGGTCTAACTATATAGCCTGTATCATAAGTAAACACTTGTAAGTATATATATATATCTGATATCGATTCTAGGTTCATTCTGCGAGCGTGGCTACTTTTTCAACTTTGTGCTGATCATATTTGACCGCTGCAGTATTTCGGCCAGATGGTCCTTGTTCGCATTCTGGTGTCTTTGGTTGTGAATTAACCATGTCAATTTTTCGTGAGCACTGAAATTTTGACATATTGTTCATGTCGATGGCTTTTGCCTCAGTAAGATCTGCTAAAGAATCACATCCTAACTAAACCTCGTATATGTATAGATATATATCAATCAATGAACTAACATACAGGTTCGTTATGGAAATATTCCACACTAACCATCATAGTGATCATTAACTCGAGCATCTTCTCGTGGTCCATTATTGGTAAATCCTTCAATTCTCCACGTTTGTATTAATAAACCTCGTACTACCTAGGTGCCTAATCATTCGGAGGTATCAGGAATGACTTAAATTTGTGACAATCCCTTTTTTGTGACCTTCGGTGATGAAACCTTACTTGTTTCAATTTTGTCACCAAATGACGAAGCTTATTATGATAGAAACCGAATCTTAACTCTCTGTACATGGGTGGTTGCTTAGGGTTCTGTTTGACATTCGACAGCGAGTGAATTCTAGCTCGAACACTCCTCAGTAAGTTTTATGGCAGGTGATTCAGCTAAATATAGAGCTTACACTGGCGACTTTGGTTGCCTTGAATTTACATGTAATGATGAACATCAATCGCATGGACAAGAAGGAAAGGATTCATTCATATATATTTTAGTGTTCATAGACAAGGCACTTTGGCGTATGCCGCGCATCTACAAATTGATATATACCGTCTGCGCGAGGGAACATAAATGAAAACCGCATTGATTTGAAACGACTCTGCACAAATTCCAATGACACAGCTTGACTAGCTGGAAAATATTCATCAGCGACTCTTAAGCAATATGGACATTAATGAGTTTGCTAACGCTCAAAAGACTCATTATACTGTCTATCCAAAATTGAAAAAGTTGAAAGATGCTGAAGAAAACGTTCCGTTTGTCAAATTATTGGATGGGAAAGAATCAAGTGCCAACGTTAGAATGAGATGGCACCTGTATTTTCTGTTACATTCACATTTCCACAGTCAGGTTGATGCCATCGTAGAAAATATTGAGGCGGATCTGAAGAAAGAGATATCAGATATACTCTTTGCGAAGAATCCGAATCCTACTGCGGGAATTCAAACGGCATGTTTTACAACGTTACTTCTACTGGGATCTGACAGTACGACCAAAATCGAGTTACCAAAAGATACACCAGATATTTTTAATGTGCTGATAGAGCTGACGCCAAAAGAATCACCAAATGTAAGAATGATGCTTCGAAGATCCATGTTTAAGCTGTATTCATATGCAGATTCTCAGTTGCATAGCAATACACCCCAGACTCATGCATCTACAGCGAGCTGTGGAAAATATAGTGAGAAAAATGGCTGTGAGCAAGACGCCGAGGAGTGCGCTAGTAATGATGGCGAAGACTGCCCAGCTAGTGACGCGGATGGTATTGAACAGGGTGGTGTATCTTATGATTTATCACTTGTTGAGAATTTTAGTGCGATCTTCGGCAAAAATCTCAACTTAGTGTTCAACTTCAAAGATGTGGACTCCATTAACTCCCACACTCTTGATAGTTTTATCATACTTTTGAAAAGTGCTTTAAAACGCAGGCATGTTCAGATGAGTTTGGTCTTTAATATCAATACAAATATATCAAATATTGAGAAGAATTTGACTCAATCTACGATAAGGCTTCTGAGAAGGAATTATCACAAACTGGATGTGTCTAGTAACAAAGGGTTCAAGTACGGTAATCAAATATTTCAAAGCTTTTTAGATACCGTGGATGGAAAACTGAATCTGTCCATAACGTTTGTTCAGTTTCTTCTAGATAAAATGGCCAATAATATAAATCACAATTTACAGTTACTCACAAAGATTTTGGACTATTCTTTAATGTCATATTTTTTTCACAACCCTTTCTCTGTATTCATTGATCCTGTCAATGCGGATTTCCTGAATGGCCACTACTTAAAAATGCTAGTGAAATGTCCTACATTCATGTTCTTTGTCGAAGGTCTACTCAAAGAGGGATCGCCTCCAGATGAGATCAGATCCTTAATAAACAATGAGAACTCCACCTTATCGAACTTTTTCTTGGAATTTTTGGTAAGAGAAAATCCTGTTAATGGGTACGCAAAGTATGTTGCAAATTTCTTGCAAGATAAACTTGCTATTAAAAATTACAATTTGATTGAGCTTTATCACCGGCTCTTAAAGGGTGAGCTACATTTATATTTACAAAAATGGCCAACCTGTAAGGAATACATGAATGAACTGAATTTTGAACCGATCGACACTATATTTCAAGAATTGTTCACGCTTGACAACAATAATGGTCTGCTGACACAAGCGATGTTTCCATATTATAGGTCTAATTTAGAAGATAATCTTCTCAGTTGGGAACGCATTCTCCCTGTGTCATTATCTGAATCTCAAACTGACATTGACGAAAATGACAATAATCTAAACAAATCGATGGCACCAGTTGTTGGACACTTTTTCAAACTCTATCGAGAGGCAAATTCTTTCATAAACGTTTACGACTTCTATACAACTTTCAGAGATACTTTGCCGAGGGAAGAAATTATGCGTTTCGTTAAAACACTACGCAAGGATGAGTATAAGGATTTCCTTATAACTAATAATGAGGAGAAGAAATTTGATAAAATTTCTTTGGCGCTATTCATGCAGGCCCTTTTTGACTTCGATCATATAGGAATGATTAAGACGCAGGCAAATAAGAACTCAGATATAATAGAAAAATGTATTTGGAGAGGTATTTAAAATTCAAGGATAATGTTTCGAATTTGTATTTGTATAAACTATTCATTTTTGTTTGCGATATACTATATGCCTGAGTAGAAATTATTTCTTGTCTACGCTCAAGTTTACACTCTTTAATAAGAAGAAACTCATCAAAGCAGCAAAAGTGTAGCACGCAATCGACAGTGGCTTTTTATATGCAACTTGTGATGTGTAACTGTATTTGATCAGCATTTGACCCGCTTTATTTATATCCACCATGTTTCCGAAGTTGCAAGTTATTTTAATGTGACCCTTATTTAAATCCAAATAGGACTTTTGCGTGTCGACTTTAACCGCTTTCATGGGGACGGAAGAATCTACTGCCTCAATAGTTGCACCCTCTGGTAGAAATACTGAAATCTCTACTTCTTTATACATAGCATCTGTAGGACCGTTCAATAATGGAACAGCGAGAATGTATGATTCTTCTGAGGTCTCGCGTAAAAATTTAGATAGTTTATTGCTCCAGCCCACAGTGAAGTTATATTTCCAGCCACCAAAAAGTGGGTATCTTGGCTTAATATACAGATTATCACCTAGTACACGGGAGGTAGTAACCATGCCAACCAAATCAGTATAATAGTGCTCAGAAGACTCTTCGGGAAGGTTCATCTCGAGAACAGCACAGTAATGGCTCAGTTTCATATTTTTTTGATCTTGCATTAGCTCCAATCTAGAAAAGCCATCCCTTAACTTGGCAGAGCGATTAATCAACTCGTAGTATTCTTCGAACTGGAGCGTGGATGCCCAATGCGACACCCATATGTCTCTCTTCAACTTTAACACCTCGATGAGAGGTAAATTGTGTAAATAAACAATGTCTAGCTGGTTTTCATTTTCGAAAGGTCTGACATCGTTCAAAGAAGTGAACTCATATAAATCATCTTTTTGTGTTCCTAATAGTTTTTTATCGGTAGGAGGGCTTGGCTCTGTAAATTCAGTACTTCCCAAAAGCTGTAACGTTGATTTTTTTGTATGATAAGCAGAAAATGGGAGTCTTGTAGTCCTTAAACGCAGGTATTGCTCGTCTTTCAACAATATGTGTTCGGGATATGGATTACCGTGATTTGTATGTGAATATTTTATTGTCAGAGATACCTTCTCCTCAGGTTTTATTGCCGATGGAAGACTTATTAAACCATAACTTACAACTGATCCATCCTGTAGTATCGACTTTGATTGAAGTAGAGAGGATTTAACATATACATTTTTATTCGCAAGTTGAGCTTCTAATGAAGTTATCTTTTCAAATACTTCTTCCGGAATCGCAAGAAGATATTCACTTTGCGGTTCATCTGCGACATTCTTGATAGTTACTAGAAATGCTTCAGTGATGTAAGCATGCTTAACATCAACGAGTTTTTTATAATCGGTATTCTCCCAAACAGCATCAGGAATAAAGGACTCACAAACGCCAATTCTGAAAAGAAGCGTAGCCACTGTAATGCACCAAATAAACCAATTTATCATTATTGACCTTTAAGAGATACTTTAGTACCTCAATGGATAATCTCACTGTTTCAAAACTTTAGTTGTCTAGATTAAAATGTTTTCAATTTGAAATGCTTATTCTCGACCGTGTCCTTTCGCCAACTCTTCTAAGAAGGCGCGCTTCATGAAGGGTAACTACAAAATGACCAACAACTGGTACATATAGAAGAGGAACTGACATCAATTCTATGGTACGTTGGAGAATATATTATGGATGACCAGGGCTCAACCGAGTCTCTTTTAAGAAAGTATGAATCGCCAGATGGAACGGATAGCAGTGTATCAACGCAAATATTGATAAATGAGAATGCTATTTCCAACTCGACTGATTCTTTAGTCAACGAACGCATTGAGAAACTGCTCGATCGAGTACATTTAGTAGATAATGCATCTACTCTTTTGGATTTATCCAACAGCTCTGAGAAAAGCACATCTTCTGTTCTCGAACAGGCTCTCTTGGACGAATTAGAAATCGCCGAGCTTGCAAAGAAGACACAAAATAATGGTCAATTGGATATAATTGCTCAAGAAAAACAGCAGTGGCATGTGTATGAAGAAATCAATCCGATTTTGGCAATTTTATTTAATAAAATTCAGGTATTTTTACTGAGAAATAGATTATCGCTAGATTTTTTGAAGATTTTCAAAAGCTACATGAACCATATCACTAAAAGTGGAATGAACCCGTTAGAAGATCAGTATTTCCTGGAGCTACAGAATGAGCTAAGCGATAGCTTTGAATTTGGTCCTGTCATGGAAGAAATACTGAACAAATTTCTACTTCGACCTGAAAATCTTATTATGAAGTTGACGCTGTTCGAGCATAAAATGACATTGCGTTTCTTTCAAAGATTTTTCAGTACTTGGAGGTTAAGATGTGAAATGAAGCTAAGTCTCATCCAACTTGAAAAAATCTGGGATCAGTATATGCAACGAAAATATATTTCGCTATGGACACGGAAGTATCACTACTTTGAATCTGAATTAATGGGTCAAGGAAGGGAATTTAAAGTTTTCACACTGCTCTCCTTTGCATTTGACAAATGGCTAGGTATGTTCGACACAAATGGCGCCCGAAACGGTTTGGCTGACCATTTCTTCCTGGACCACGTTTTCCGTAACCTCAAGAAGAATATGAAAGTTTTGAAATGTAGGGAAGCTAAGGCAACTATAAAATTTGACCAAAAGTGTACGCATCATGCACTAAATACTATGAAGCTCAAGTTTGCTGAGAGTGAGTTTGACATCGCTAAAACTTATTTGAAAAAAAGACAATTTGAAAAACTTGCGATAAAGTTTCATCAAAACAAGCTATTGGAAGCCCGTGGTGTATTTACAGAGACCGTCTTTACACTCGGGCCTTGTTTGAAACGGTGGCATGAAAAAACCCAGTACGTGGCCGCCCATTTAGATCAACTGGCTCATTTAGAAGCACATTTCTGCAAGCAAAAAACTTTCTCCTTTCTCAAATCTATTAATGAGAGAAATCAAAAAGAACTACGACTTTCAAAAAGGTTCGACTTGTTACTGGTTCGTTACACTTTTAAACATCAATGGCAAAAACAATTTCAGCAACATATCAATTTGTATAATTTCTGGGCGATTCAAAATCAAAGGTTTAGTAAATCATTTCTAGATATGTGGCAAGATCGTTTAATTGCAAATCTTCGGGCATATCACTTCTACAGGAAACAGTGTTCATTTCAGGCATTGTCGCTATGGAAGATTCGCTTGAATGCTAAGATTTGTATCAAAGAAAAAAGCAGAAAAACCTTGGAGAAAACATTCAGAAAGTGGATATTAGCCGCAAGACAAAATAGTAAGCTTAACGAGTTTGAGCAACGCTTTCCGACAAAAGAAGTGTTTAAAACATGGCAGAAAAAATGCCAAAGCCAGCACAATTCTACGGGCTTGGCTTTGCATCACTACGAAGAAAATTTGTTGAGGAACGCAATGCACAAGTGGGCTGAGGAATTACTACTCGTAAATGAAATGAACGGAAGATCAATTATATATGAAAAGATTAGAGCTTTGTCAACTATCAAACGTGGAATAGAGCATATCAGGGATGTTAATGAAATTGAGGAAAATTATGAGCCCCTTTTATTGTCCAAGAAGCGGCTTTGCAGGTGCCTCTTATATTGGAAGGAAAAGGCGATGTTAAGTAGGTCTAGGAAACTGTCTCTCCTGTTGAGAGATTATGAAATAGCGGCCGAAGAAATAAGTAAGCATCGTTACTTGCAATTATGGGGTCAGAGATTTGAATTTTATCAATCTGAATGTGCGTTGAAGTCAGTACTAAAATACGAAAGAAGTCTTGAAAGACACACTTTCGCAGACATTATGTCAAAAATGGCAAATAGGGCAAGGCTTTTAGAAATAAGTGACGAACTTAGAAATAAAAGTATCAGGTTGAGCATGTTTTATACCTGGCGGGCACATCTGGGGTACCTTAATGAGTTGACCAAAAGAGCTGAAACCGAAGTTAACAAAAGTAACCTTTCCCTTTTGCTTGGCTATTTGAAAGTATGGAGTATGCTAATTTTAAAAAGTAAAAGAAATCATGAGACAGTCCAGATTTTTAGGAAGAGGTGGGACCGCGCCGGCGTTAGAGGCTTGTTGTTGCTTTGGAAGAATCGTGCTGATTATTCATTAAATACAGATGAATGGGGAAACGAGGAAGTCAAAAATCGTGAAAAAAAGCTGGAGCTGGGCTACAATTTGGTCACACCCGTACGATATACCTCCTCAAGGACCAATACAATCCCAGGCTCGGAAGGTGTCAAACAATATCGTATTGAAGCAATGAGGTCGCACTATAGTAAAGTAAGGAGAGCGATACCGAGTCCCATAAAATCTTCGACAACATTAAATTCAATTGCGAAAAAAAAGTTCTCAGAAAGCAATACAACTGCTAGCTGGGCTTCTCATTCCTCACCACCTCCAAGAATATCTCTGGAAAGAATCAATAAAAATCTAGCCTCTAAAATTGATAACATCAATTTCGAGCGAATACCATATGTCAAACTTGATCCATTTATCGAACCAAATGGCTATTCCGATCCTGTGCTTGATAGATCCTTGTTAGAACTAGAGGAAGACACTCAATTCGATGAATCACCTACCAGGAGAACCTAAAATAAAGTTTTGAGCGACAAGAAACTTGTATTTGTGCACATGTTACCCGGTCGATGGATGTTCATTATGTCGGTGGCAAAAAAGGGAATCGAGCTAGTAGTCGCATAGTATTTAGAAATCTTGAGAATTGAATCAATCTAATATCAGGCGTAGTTTTTGGGTTCATTGTCTTCTTTCTTTAGGACGTAACTCATCAGTGGCAATTGTTCAGAAAAAACATAACCTTTAGGTGGAAATGAATGGAATCCAAGTGGATGTGAATCATCTAAAGAAGGGCGAAGTTAGTCTGGGAACATCGATGTATGTAAAGAGATTTTCAAGGATTTTTCATCACCTAGATGAATTGTTATACTAACTGAGACTATGTTCTTATAACAGTATGGCTGTCACTTTTGCAGATGGTGTGATATTGGGAGCTGATTCACGTACAACTACTGGAGCATATATTGCAAACCGTGTAACAGATAAATTAACTAGAGTCCATGATGACATTTGGTGCTGTCGGTCGGGATCGGCCGCAGATACACAAGCTGTTGCTGATATAGTACAACATCATTTAGAGTTGTACACCGTACAGTACGGAAAACCGTCGACAGAGACGGCCGCATCAATCTTTAGACAAATATGTTATGAGAATAAGGACGCTTTGTCAGCGGGAATCATTGTTGCAGGATATGATGAAAGAAACAAGGGTGAAGTATATAGCATACCGTTAGGTGGCTCGTTGCACAAGCAATCTTATGCAATTGCTGGATCCGGTTCCACGTTCATATATGGATACTGTGACAAAAATTTCAAGGAAAATATGACCAAGGAGCAAACTATAAGCTTCATGAAAAATTCCTTATCGCAGGCCATTAAATGGGACGGCTCTTCTGGTGGTGTTATAAGAATGGTTGTCTTGACAAGAGATGGTGTCGAACGTCTAATCTTTTATCCTGAGGATTACGAAAGTTTATAAAAACGATCAAATTATGTATAGATGTTAAATAAGCTTTTTTCTGATCGTCTGAACTTGCATTCAATTCTTTTAGTGTTTTTTTTTTGTATTTTCAAGTTCTTGGAATAATGATATATTTGCCGAAGGTTCGTTGAATATCAAATACAGAAGGGTAGTCGAGAATAAATACTTAGCGTTTGCAGCGGATTTTAAGTTGATTGGGGATGTCACTGACGCAATTCTTAGCATGTTGTCTACCTGATCAAGAACAGTTTGAGATTTTGCACTTACAGAATCCAGCTAATGAGACTCATCCGATCATAACAACACATCAAAACACGAAGAACTTGATCCAAATCACAATAAAAAACCAACATTTCTTCACTTTATTTTACAAGAAGAAAGCCATCTTTGCACTGGAAATTTATGTTTACATTACGCTGTTCAGTAGCAATGTCAAGAATGCCGATGCTGAAAGAACAATATTTATTTCGAAAGCTGACACAAACGGCTATTGTGATTGCCATGTAAGCTTTAAAAAGGTTACAAAACAATTAATTTTATACCTTTTATCAATCGATCCAAATTCTTACCTTCAGAGGGTGATACCGAAACATCGAGCGTACCACGATTTGGATGATCAGTTGATCACAAAGAAAACAGGCGCTATAGGTGCATTACGTATACTAGCCCGAAGACTCGAGGACAATAAAGAAACATCGATAATTTGTGATAATAATAAATTTTACAAAAAGCTCGAGTGTGGACCAAATATCATTACTAGCATATGCTTATTCACAAGGCCATCGCCCCAATATCTCTTTGCAGAATCATCAAAGAATCCAAAGAAACATATACTGAGTGGATCCGACCTACTCAAGTGGTGGTTGAGTGTTCTGGATGAGATTGTCGTTGAGGTATTCGATGAATGTACAGAAGCTACTCTTCGAATACCTGGAGAAGATAAGTTAACGGTTAGCCAGTACCTCAAGAATCTGAAGCA
Source organism: Zygotorulaspora danielsina (assembly GCA_030572985.1). Classification (NCBI taxonomy): domain Eukaryota; kingdom Fungi; phylum Ascomycota; class Saccharomycetes; order Saccharomycetales; family Saccharomycetaceae; genus Zygotorulaspora; species Zygotorulaspora danielsina. Next base: position 768,849 of record JAJMCL010000002.1, read on the forward strand.
TGGTAAATGGAAATCAGGCGACATCTTTACTGATCATTCGAGAGAACAAAATGAGTTAGCTGTTTTCACAATACCTCTGTTCCCTGATGATCCTAAATCACGTTTCTTGCATCAACTAGTTCATGAAGACCGCATTAAAAGTACCAGTGTGGCAAACTTTTGGGCTGAACTCCAGGAGCGTCAAGAATTTCGACTAAGTGTTACCGTGTCTGTGATAGGTGTCAGTGGTTTCACGGTGAAACCATCTAACTATAAACCAGATGATCAATGTGATGTATTCTTGACATCATCAAAGAAACAGTTCAAGAGTATCAAGGCTTACATCACTGGAGAGGAATACGACACGGTCGAAGGTGCGGAAGAAGCATACTTGAACGTACGGGCATTCTTGGAAGACAGATGCGACAGAAATCTGGTTAAGGTTACTGGTAATGACCAATATCCAACGCTCACGAAAGGACTGAAGGAGAAAAAAAGAGGGATCATGGTAACGACATTATCTGTGCGCAAAAAGCCTAAGAATTGAATTTTCTTATCCCTATATAATTGTATGTATTAGTCTGTAAACAAACAAAAGTATGGTATGAAATCAAAACATTCGTATAGATTAACTTCTTACCGCAGCCCTTCAAACTGAAAAATTTCGATCGGTCCCGATTGGACCTTGTGATTCGTTACGGCATTGCTTTAAAAAGATATTCGATCACCAAAATAACAGAAGTTTGAAGTACACTAAAGTGGTTAATTATCCATATAGGTCTCTCCAATCCAAATTAGCTGCCTTGTAAAAGTCAGAAACGATCGGTCTTACCTTTCTGAAGAAACCGATCGCAAAGTTGAGTACTCTATCGCCTAAGATGGCCAGCTTAGAAGATTTGATACCAACAGTCAACAAACTACAAGATGTTATGTACGACGCAGGTATTGATACTCTAGATCTGCCAATTTTGGCCGTAGTAGGATCTCAATCTTCCGGTAAATCATCAATACTGGAAACATTAGTCGGGAAGGATTTTTTGCCAAGAGGAACAGGTATCGTTACTAGAAGACCCTTGGTTCTCCAGTTGAATAATATATCTCGTGATTCTCCGCTCATCACAAATATTCCTTCATCTGAGTCATTGCCGTCAAATGGGAAGTCTGGAGTTGCTAGAGAAAAGCTCGACAATGACGAAATGACCTTGGAAGAACATTTGAGGAAAGGTGCCCCTGGATATCAGAAACCGAATGACGAAGAGTGGGGCGAATTTTTACATCTACCTGGACGTCGTTTTTATGACTTTCGTGATATTAGGAAAGAAATAGAGAACGAAACGGCCAGAATTGCCGGGAAGAATAAGGGTATTAGCAAAATTCCTATAAATCTGAAGGTTTTCTCTCCAAAAGTCTTAAACTTGACATTGGTAGATTTACCTGGCATAACAAAAGTTCCAATCGGTGAGCAACCTCCTGATATTGAAAGACAGATTAAAAATTTGATTTTAGAATACGTCGCAACTCCAAGCTGCATAATTTTAGCTGTCTCGCCTGCCAACGTCGACTTAGTCAACTCAGAATCACTAAAGCTTGCAAGGGAAGTGGATCCTCAAGGGAAACGGACTATTGGTATTATAACGAAACTCGATTTGATGGATTCTGGGACAAATGCTCTTGATATACTTTCAGGGAAGATGTATCCGCTAAAACTTGGATTTGTTGGTGTAGTGAACCGCTCTCAACAGGATATACAATTGAATAAGACGGTTGATGAAGCTCTGGATAATGAAGAGGAGTATTTTAGCAGACACCCAGTTTATAGGACAATTGCAACCAGGTGTGGAACTCGCTATTTGGCGAAGCTTTTGAATCAAACTTTAATGGGTCACATTCGTGATAAGCTTCCCGATATAAAAGCTCGATTAAACACTCTGATAGGTCAAACAGAACAAGAACTGGACGCATTTGGAGGAATGGGATTGATTACAAATGAGAATAGAGCTGGTCTTGTGCTCCAACTGATGAACAAATTTGCAACGAATTTCATATCCTCTATCGATGGTACCGCGTCTGATATTAGTACCAAAGAATTGTGCGGTGGAGCAAGAATCTATTATATTTACAATACTATTTTTGGCAATTCTTTGAAATCCATTAGTCCTACAGCAAACTTAAGTATATCTGACATAAGGACGGCAATCAGAAACTCCACAGGACCAAGACCATCACTTTTTGTCCCTGAGCTTGCGTTTGATTTACTGGTTAAACCACAGATTAAACTTCTGTTGGATCCATCACAACGATGCGTTGAGCTAGTCTACGAAGAACTGATGAAAATTTGTCATAACTGTGGGACACCCGAGTTGTCTAGGTATCCGAAATTGCAAAGTATGCTCATTGAAGTAGTAAGTGAGCTGCTAAGAGAACGTCTAGGTCCAACACGTTCATACGTTGAAAGTCTGATTGAGATACACAGAGCATATATCAACACAAATCACCCCAACTTTTTAAGTGCCACTGAAGCTATGTCTGATATTATTGCTAGTCGTAAACGCAAAGATCTTACCAGGGACCTAAAGGAAAAACATCAAAAAAAAAATCTTGTTTTGCAGTCTGAATCTGGTGATGAGGGTACACACGAAACTTCAAAGTCAACTTACAATTCACCAAAACTTCAATCAGAGTCTTTTCCGGAAAGTGAAACTGAGGAGGATACCGATGATGGCGATGCACGATCTAAGGACTCCTTTTTGAAATACTTTTTCGGAAAGGACCAAAGTGAGGAATCTGAAAACCCTCATACACAAGGAAATGTTGGCCAAATCTCCAGTACCGATAAAGACATCAGCGGTCAAACATTGATTGACATAAAAAATATGCAGATCAATAGTGATATCAAGCAAGATCTTGTTGATTATGACGATAAAGTGCCTCCTCTCACAGAAAGAGAAGAACTTGAATGTGAACTTATCCGCAGACTAATAGTCTCGTATTTCAATCTTGTGAGAGAGATGATACAAGATCAAATTCCCAAAGCTGCCATGTGTCTCCTGGTTAACTTTTCCAAGGAGACTATCCAAAACAGACTTGTAACAAAGCTCTACAAGGAGTCGTTGTTCGAAGACCTTTTGCAAGAGGATGAAACTTTGGCACAAGATAGGGAAAAGTGCGTTAGTCTTCTTGAAACCTATAAAAAAGCATCGAATATCATTGGGGGAATCTTGTAAATACCAGTACAAATACAAATACAAAATATCTATACTATAATTGATCACCAATGCTTTATTTCTAATAGTTTTATCAGTATATATATATGTTAGATAAACAATATTCACTTAAACCGTAATTGATGATCAACATTTAAGCGTTTGTTTGAGCCGCTTTCTAATCAAAAAAAAAACTCCTTACCACCTAAGACACATGAGCCTGTTAGTCTTCGAGCAAAACCTTGTTTTTCCTTCGGAGTAACATAAAAAACATCTTCGGAAACCAAACACGCCTAATAAAAAGGAAAATATAGCTATATTTTTCTTTTTATAAATTATTATTATAAACAATTATTCTTATATTAGTAAAAGCTTTTAGAATAGTTGTTTATTAATAGGTTACATTAAATTAAATTATAATTGTATCACATGATTTCTTATTCTTTTATTTTTCAAGTGATATGAATTCATAATATCATGATTATCGATAATGCTATTTTCATGGGAGGAAAAACTTACATAAGTGCAAATTCTTTATACAGGATTTATAGATGTTCTTGCATGGTAAACACTGATAGGCTGTGTGTTCGAGTTAGAAGAGTAAGAGCTCTCGAATCGTCTTTCTTGATAATCGTTAGAGCCAGCTAATGAGTTCGATTCGACATTATTACCGTGCAGCAAAGGTGTGGCAACATCAGCATTTCCGGTGCCTACGGAAAGGTTAGTGGCTTCTTCCCCGCCACGGTTCTTTCCTACAAAAGTTAAAAGAATGCAAAACAAAAGGGCAAGAACAGATATGGCTCCCACAACAATTCCGATTCCAAGAGCGACACCAGGAAGTTTCAAGCGATATTTATTCGGCCTTAACCACTCCAAGGATATGGGCCTGTCGATCAGAAAGACACAGGAATTCACATCAAATGAAGAACAACCTCTTTTTAAAATCCTTACCTCATTGTCATTTCCATTCTTCAGTTGGAGAAGATAGTTGCCGGGAGAGCTTTCTCGACATGTTAACGGTTCTCCCGCAGTGGTATTGATTGGATTCTTACATTCTAGAAGATTGTTCGTTGCGTTCCCAGGAATAATATGTAAGTTTAACCAGTCATACAATTTGGTAAAGTTTAGATCAATCTCGTCTATCAGTAGAGAATTTTTTGTTGGTACTAACAACGAATATGAGCCACCATTATTTAATATAGGAGCGAAATCATCGAATTTGTTCAAGAAGTCGATAAATATAGTAGTTCCTGTTGTTCCGATCAAATCTGTCAATGTAATATCGAGATCATTCGAAAAGTAGGAGCGCGTGAGAGGATGCACTACTCCTTGGCTAAAAAAAACGTCTAAGTTCTTTTCCAACTGAATATTCTCCTTTATAGAACTCAAATTCAAAGAAACCTCTTTGCATTTCTTCTCATGTCTTAAAGAAATCGAAACATTTTCACCAAGCATATTGCTCGTGCAAATATCGATGTTGTCTGAATTAGTATAGATTAAGCCTTTGAGCACCAGGTTCTTCATCATAAGTTCGATAGCCGTAATATTGCGCTGAAGATACTCTAAATTTAGATCGAGGAATTCCCATGACTGGAAGCATGGTAGAAGGATCGTGTAGCCTTCGTTGTTTGGTGGAAGATCTAATAAATTTATTTTCCGTAGTAACTCCAATGATTTTGAGCAATGATAAAATGGATTCAAGGATGAAATAAAATCAGCGGGTAATTGGAGTACCTCTGAAATGGTATAGATCAAGGTTTTTCCAATTTCGAAAGGCTTTGTATGCAGTATTTTATATTTTTCGTTAAGCGTGTAGCCATTGGAATTTTTCGTTATCCTTAACCTTTGGCAGTTGCCGCCTAACCTTTTATTAGAAGAACAAAATGCAGATTTGAAAATTTTGCTCGAAGACTGTATACCTGAGAACTCATTTTCCAACCATAGTTGACTCTCCATGAAGTGATATAGGAGATTTGATTTAGCATAGCCAAATTTTTCACTTGAAGTTTCCGGTACAAAAATGGTGATTGGCGAGTTCAAACTTTCATCCCCAATCATTTTTTGTAAATTTCTGAAGTAAAGTTCTCGGACGAAATCAGAGCTATTCATACCGTGTAAATATTTTTCAGCATTAAAGTGAATTGACTCTGCCAAAAACTGAATATCATTGAAGCAATGTGCAATACCTCTATTGAATATAATATTGGAGTTAATTGATGGAGTAGAATTGTTGACTGAAATCGTTGAGCCATAGTTATTACTCTTGATTGAAATTTTATCGTCGTTCAAATTTGTCGTTGAATCGGGAACAACATGAAGACCGCCGTGTATATCATGAGTTACAATGTTCTTCCAAAAAATTAGTCTATCGTCGTGCCATGCTTTTCCAATATTTTTGGTCAAAGAACTAACCCTGCGAAAAGTGTCAAGAATGTAATTGATCTCCAATTGGTTGAAGTACTTATGGAAATTGTTATCTGATGGAACTAATATCGTGTTGTTATTTACAACATATTCATAAACATTCTCAGACCAGACACTTTCAAGGAAATTTTTGAAGAGACTAAACTCTCCAGTATGTCCTTCAAGATTCTGCAAAAACTCTATTAGGGACGGTGGATCGTTTATTAGAGTAGATATTCCGTGTACTGTAGCATTTTGAAAATTTGGTGACAAATCAGGATCAACAATCATGGCATCATTAACCCAGATAATAGAATTCTCATTTGAAGTAGATTTCTCTAGCAGCACCGGGAATCGAACATTCTGATCAAGTACGGTTACTCCGAAATCAATCATCGAAGTTTGCAAAACATTATCTCTCAATATATAGTTGTCTAATGTAAATGCCGCTTCATAATCATCAATATCCACATTGACAAATGCAGAGTTCACAGGTGCCAATAAGGTGTAGTTTTGCAATTCGTTTAGAAACGGCACAGAACCTTGTCTTTGAAGCAGTCTCAGAAATCTTGAAAATTCAGCATTCTCTGATAGTATATCTATAACCGTGGTAAATGGAAAGTCGGCGCTATCACTTGCACTAACATGAACTAGTACCCCTAGTAGCATGATGCTAGTTAAACATACCGTTGGTTGGTACCAACCGCCTACAAATAAACTTGATATCATGAATACTTCTTAGAATTAGTTTCTGAACTTCATGAATATCTAATTCGCACTATACGTACATACGGAATCAAGAAGTTGAATAGTGATCATAGTTTCCTTAAATGCTTCAAATATCAAACGTTGCCAATTGTTACAAGGATCATTTATGACGATATACCTATATTTGGTCGTGAGCTCAATCATTGATCTAATATAGCTGTTAGTGAGCTCTAGCACCCTAATGATCAAGATATATTTTTAATCAAGAATATTATGCAAACCGATCCTTTAAACATATTTTTTTTCTCAATTACCGTATACATGATAAGCTTCTTTGCCATTACAATTGATAAGGCAAAAATAGTAAAATCGGGGACATTTTATTATACCCCGAGGGAAAAAAGCTCGTCGAGATTTTTATAATTTCGAGTGCAAAACATAAAGACAACCAAAAATATAAGAGTAAAGATTACGGTAGAAAAAGGGAGCCTTGAAGATTCAGAGTTGAACGAATTTATTTTGCATACCAGCTCAAAGCGACTTCTAGAAGATATAGTTAATCAGTATTTTGTTGTCGGGTGTGTTGTTTAACCTGAAGTATTAATGGAGGAGACCTCTGAAGAAAGGCCATTGAATGGTAATAGTGCAAATGGTGATAGCAACAGCAATGCTAATACCGATGAAAATTTAATTAATTCATACCAGCCACATATAACTTATGTTTCCATACCATTTAATCGGAGCGCTGAATATGCGAACGAGGAAGACCTCTCTAATAACGTAGGGGCATTCCATACAAGGAGGCAATCAATTTTAGATCAACCTATCGGCTCATTTCGAGGCGTTAACTCATTGAGTAGATTTGCGACATCACTTCGTAGGGCAAATTCATTTAGACACATTGATGTTAGACCAGATATTGAAAGAAACTACTTTGAAGATTCAAATGATGAGCTGTATGATCCCGATACAATGGCGCCATCACATGATGGAAGGAGATTATCAGTAGCACTTAATAAAGCTGGCGGTATATCTTTGCGTCCATCGATTAACAACTTCGATAACAGCGGTAGATACTCTGGCGCAGGAGAGCCGGACGATTATGGATCTACTGGGTTTTTACATCAACATGATAATAGTTCATTATATCGTCCAGCAATTTCTATTTCAGACTCTATCGCAGGGATAGGAAGTACATCAGGTGGAGGTCAGGGGGCAGATGTTGAATCTGTCATGGTAAAAAGGGTGGATAGAGGAGACGGTGCTGTAGTAACAATACTTGCTGGCCAATCAACGGCGCCACAAACGATTTTCAATTCTATAAATGTTTTAATCGGAATCGGTGTGTTTGCATTGCCACTAGGTTTGAAACATGCTGGTTGGATACCTGGTATTTTTTTATTGGTCTTGCTCGCTAGTGGAACATTTTGTAGTGCAGAACTTCTCTCAAGATGTTTAGACACCGATCCTACTATGATGTCATACGCCGACCTGGGTTATGCTGCATTTGGTAGTAAAGGTAGGGCACTGATATCATGCTTATTCACATTGGACTTGTTAGGTTGCGGTGTATCATTAATTATATTGTTCGGTGATTCATTGAGCGCCTTGTTTCCCCAATATTCGTCGAATTTTTTCAAAATTCTTGGATTTTTCGTTGTAACTCCACCAGTATTCGTTCCATTAAGCATCTTATCCAATATTTCATTTCTAGGTATCATGTCAACTATTGGAACAGTTCTTCTCGTAGTATTTTGTGGCTTTTGGAAACATGATGCGCCTGGCTCATTGATTCAACCGATGCAGACCCAATTTTGGCCTTCAAGCTTCAAGAATTTCTGCCTTTCTATCGGTCTATTGAGTGCATCTTGGGGTGGACACGCAGTTTTTCCAAACTTGAAAAGTGATATGAGGCACCCAGAAAAATTCAAAGACTGCTTGAAGACGACTTACAAGATAACTGCTTCAGTGGATTTCGGCACAGCTATAGTAGGGTTTTTGATGTTCGGAGGAACCGTTCTTGACGAGATTACCAGAAACATTTTATTGAGCGATGGTTATCCTCAATTTGTTTATGGGCTGTTATCTGTTTTAATGTCGATAATTCCAATTGCTAAGACTCCACTAAATGCAAGACCCATTATCTCCGTTTTAGATATTATGACAGGTGTTCAAAGCTTGGAAAATAAACACGAGCTCGGTAGACCATTCATAAAAAAATTTATGGCTATCTTTAACCGTATATTCATTAATGCTCTTTTTGTCTTTATTGCAATATTGTTCCCGAAATTTGATAAGTTGATCGCCTTTCTAGGAGCTGGATTATGCTTTGTCATTTGCTTAATTCTGCCCTGTTTTTTCTACATCAGGATTTGCAAAACGACAATAAAACCATGGGAAAAAGCCCTTTGCTACGTCGTGATTGTTTCAAGTTCCATCTTAGCCATCTTAGGCGTTGGAGCAGCTATAGTTTCATAACTGTATAGAAGAACATAAACCAAGATATTATCAATCGTTTTCAATTACAAGCTTTTCTTATGGCGCAACCTTACATGTGGTTGAAAAAAAAAAAACGAAAATTTGAAATAGCGATGAGATGCCTCAAACAAAAGGCCAACATCATAAACTACAAGTCATACTCATCTAATACTATAATATACGAAAGACATGTCGGCTTTCATTGAGAACTTAAAAGTTAGTCCGGTAGATGTGATATCCCAGGATTCATCTGTGGCTTTAGGTTTGGTTAAATCTCACGTTGATGAAGTTATAAATCTTTACAAGAAAAGTGATCCTACCAAAAAGACTGATTTTGAGAAGATTACTGTCCATGGTCTCGACGCGAACCAGGTGTGGTGGCAAATGAAGATGATACTTGATGGTGTAGAGGGTGACTTGATGGAAAAAATACATGATTTAAGAAATGTGATTCAGCTAGCTACTAATCATACGGACGACAGTGAAGATGGAGATTATTCCGAATTTCAAGACCCAAAAGATGAATTAAAATCAAAGAAATTCGAGTCGGATAATCTAGAAAGTCCGAGTTATTACGAGGACAATGATCAGGAAGATTCATTAGAAGATATAGACTTTTCCTCGAGGGAGGAAACTTTAGAGCAACTCAACAATAGAGAAAGTGAACAAGACGAAGAAAGTGAACAAGACGAAGAAAATGATCAAGGGCAAGTTGAAGAACAGGATGAAGAAGATATAGCTTCTGAATCGGCTCAGAACTACGATGAAAAGAAGCCTCCAAGTTCAAACGATGAATCAGCTGTTGGAGACAGGCACAAAAATAGGTCAGATAAATATGCGCTTAATGATGAGTTCTTCAATTTTGAGGATTTTAACAGACAAACAGTAGAAGCAGAGAAATCTAATGGTATAAACGAATATGATAGTGAAAGCGTTGATTATTTCGATGAAATTCCTTCGGATGAAGAAGAAGAAGCTATTTATTATGAGGATTTCTTTGACAAGCCACAGTTTACGGACTCTGAAAACAAAAGTCAAAAGAATAACCAAAAGTCAACTAAGGATTTGACAGATGCTGATTACGAAAATGCGGTTAGCTCAGCCAAGCTAGATTTGTTTGCCGACGAAGGTGAGTCTTCTGACGTGGACTCTGACTCAAAGGGACAAGATGAAAAACATTCATCGTACGAGAAACAGCAATTAAGCATTCAAAGACAAATTGAAGAGCTTGAGAAGGAAGCCGTCGCCGAAAAGAAGTGGACATTGAAAGGTGAAGTTAAAGCTCAAGATCGTCCTGAAGACGCCCTCTTGACGGAGGATATCGAATTTGACAGAACTGCAAAGCCTGTTCCAGTCATTACTTCTGAAGTTACTGAATCTTTGGAGGAAATGATTAGAAGAAGAATTAAAGACGAAAGTTTCGATGATCTTCAGAGAAGGAGTTTAATAAGCTTACAAACACGTTCTAAAAAGCCTCAATTTGAGCTTAGCGACCAGAAATCTTCTAAGTCTCTTGCCGAAATTTATGAAGACGATTATAAGGATGTACCGCATGATGCAACTATTACGGAAGAGCTAAAAGAATCCCATGATGAAATATCTGAGTTATTCACCAATATTTGTTATAAACTAGATGCCTTGTCATCTGCACACTTCATACCTAAGCCTCCACAGAAATCCCTTGAAGTTAGAGTGCAGACGGATTCAATTACAATGGAAGATGCCCAACCGCTAAGCTTGTCATCCGCCTCTGCATTGGCTCCTCAAGAGATCTATAAGGTTGGAAAATCTGATAATCTAAATGAATTTAGACTAAAGGATGGTACAGTAATGTCGAAAGACGAAATAACTAGAGAAAACAAGGGAAGATTACGTAGAGCCATCAAAAGAAAGAGATCTAAAGCAATTAGAGAACAACAACAAAGACCGGTTAAAAAGAGTAAAAAGGATACTGCCATCGAAACTCTTTCCAGAGCCAAAAACGTCACTGTTATCGACAAGCTGGGGGAAAAGAGTGACGTTAGAGGGAACAGCCAAAACTCCTCAACAAAGAATAATCACGGTCATCAAATCAAGCTTTAGATAATATAAACATAAATATTCAATAAACCAAGTTTTCTAATACAGTTGCAATATTATTTTTCAGATATAACTTTACGGCTGATTTTGGAAGATCGTATATAATACAAAGGATGAATATTTCGCTTTATACTGTGTGATCATGCCTGGACCACTTTTCTACTTCGTGACCTCTTTTGAACGGTTTGCTAGAGAACGAACACCTTTAACAACGACGGGACAATAGTGGTGAACCAGGATGTTGTTTTCCCAAAGAATTGCACCCTCTGGGTTACTTCTGAAGATATTATCTACTTCCATGTCAAAATTTCCATTAGCCACTCTATCTTCTGTCGAATATAATGCACCCACTTCCGGATATCTATTAATCAACTTTTCTAAAAATTTTAATAGAGCAATTGAAGTTTTCTCTGGCGTTTGTGCGATGCACATATATATTCTTTTGGTAAATGCAAGTGCTCGTTGTTTAGTACCTGATTTAGATCTGAAGAAGATATGATCTAGGGCCTTAAGCAGCAACTCGGCTTTCGTAGAATAGTTTACCAGAGGTTTCAGTATTTCATTATTAAGCGGATCTGCAAGACGCAGTGATTTGTGTGAGAGTTCTAAGTCAGCATCCAACGCTATGTATGGTAAAAGAGCATAAAGTCCATCGACAAAGAGCGATAAATCAATATGGACTTTCATTTGACTTTGATTCGATACTATGGAAAATGCACTTACAATTAGAAGTAGAGTTTTTCTGATCTCTGTAGGCGACAGGGTATCAATCTCGGCATCTTGAAGGAGTTCTTTCATCACTTCCAAAAAGTCTCCTAGAAGTTCAAAATTAGCCATATTACCAAACTTTACCAAACCCTCCAAGACCGGTGCCACAAGTCTTGAAGCCTCTATTTTCAAAGTATTCAAATACAAGGAGAGAACTGATTTCAATATCTCTCCCTGATTCTTTTCTCTCTCTTCAGCAGTAACTGCTTGTTCTGCTTTCTTCATTTCTTCCTCGATGAGCTTCATCTCTTTTCTAGCTTTCTTTTGCTTCTTCGATAAATGAACCCTATCTTTCTTCTTTACTCTCATTCGTGAATCTTCTTCTTCCTGCTTCGTATTAGGATCATAATCACGCAATATATCTAATGAAAGCAGGATATTCAAAACTGACTCTTCGACATTGTACTTCCTATTTTTGATAGTCTTACAGAGAGCCTGTACGATATCGAAAGATATTAAACCATCGTCATCCTCATTTAGAAGTAATTCCAATGTCTTGATTGTCTTTGCAGCCATTGGATCAGCGGATAAATTTGGCTTGCAGACACGGCGAATCAATAATGTAAAGACCTCTCTTCTAAAATTAAAATGTGCAGCATTAGATGCCAACTCATTGGCAGCTTGAGTGGCAAGGAGACCTAATGAAACTCTGATACTATTTTCATTATTTGGAACCTTTGCCAAATTCTTCAAATTTTCAATATAGTTCTTATAACTCAAAACAAGTGTCTGCTCAAAATTCCTAAGCTTTGCGACTTCTTTAGAGACTTTTTCTCGCTTCTCTAATTCAGTAAGAGGTCTTATTTTATACCCTGGTATGATGCTCTTGAACACTGGTACCAATGCCAACATGGAAAATTTACAAGTGTTTGGATTTCTTGACTCTGCCATCTTGCAAAGTCGGGAAACACAGGATATGTTTTCTTCTGGTTCTTCCATAATCTTTTCTACCAAATCTGCAATTTCTTCCTTCAATTGAATGATCTTCTCTTCAGTATCTGGTTCTTCATTTATTTGATCCTTATCATCAACATCTGAAGTTTTGAGCTCAAAGCCCTCTTCCTGTGAAGACATATCTGACTCCTCTTCATAGTTAGCAGGCTTTTCCGGCACCTTCTTCAGCATTTTTCTCTCGACTTTACCATTCACTTTAATGGGAAGACCTTCGATTAGACCTTCTTCATAGCCTTGTAATTTTCTAGGCCTCATCTCGTAATCTTGCTCTTCATTTTCCCACAGTTCAGTATTTCGGTGATCAGATATATCTTCGTAATATCCACTGCTATTATCTTCTGGAAGATCTGCCGCTTCCTGGAAAACATTATTATCCAAGAGAGCATCTTGCTCCTTCATACGCTTGGCAGCACGCACTTGCCCACCTTCCTGCGATCTCTTCTTTCTTGCCATTTGCCACTAGTGATTGGTTCACACTAAAACTGAAGGAAGTGCTTATTTGTCAGGCTCTAGATGAGATTATACAAGATGCGATGAGCTGCCTTGAAAGACTAAAATTTTCCACCAGAAGCCGTTCATCGCTTCCGGCAAACAAAAAAAAATCACAGATGGAAGGTTTGATAACTTAAGGAGCAGGGATGTGGATAGAGTATTTATATCACATAGAACTGGTGAGGTAAACCGGGAAGAGTGGATGATGAAGTTGATCAAAGTTGATCCCAGCACATCAAAAAATTCAAGAATAACGTCCACAAGTACTTGCCTTAAAACTGTAAATAAGAGCAGCAAGTCTGATAAAGCGGAAACTGGTATATTTAGCAGCTCAGTAAAAAACGACATACCGATAATATTCCATAAAGTCCATTCGAATAAAATCAGTGAATGTGCGCAGCCGAGTGAGCATCAGTCTTTATCTGACGCTTTTAACAGCAAGTTTGGGAAAGAGGTCGCAGTTTCACAGCCAATTGATGACAACTTACTACACCCGAAGAACACAAATCATACTCCTTTAAGGATAAAAATTGATCCCAAGTATCACAGTATGCAGTTAGCTGCTAAAAAAAATTCTCCAATAGCGACAGATAACAGAAATAGGAGAATAACATTTATCTCTTCGTCCTCCAAAGGCTCGACAATACCTATTTTCATCTCCGATAATCTTCAATCGTCAACTTTTGCTGCAAAAAAATCAATCTCTAATGACGAGTCGTCAAGTTTTCCCTCAAATAGCTTCTGCGAGGCCCCTCTACCATCAAAGCCATCGTCATTCTCACCGAGAACTTCAAGGAATAATGCATTCAGTAAGCCCTCTAAAAAACTTTCAAAGAATCAGAAACGGGTAGGCAATTCAGCAACCAGTGAGGAGATTACAAAGAAAATTAAAAAAGAGATGAAAAGGCAATTGGTGGCTTTCAACCAGCTGCGATGTCAATGTGACGTCTTGAGTGGCGATGCTGGACGGCAGACATTATCAGGGACTGCTTCCTTAAGAGGTAAATTTAGTTCTGATACTAGAATAAAACTGAATAAAAACAGACTAACGACTTCATCAGATTTCTTCACCGGGACATTCAGAGTCAAAATAAGAGGAAGGGAAAAGTTATAGTCATTACGGCTACTTATTGATTTGATAATGATTTTTTATCCTTACTAAATGAAATTTTTCAAAAATTCAGCTCGGCATGCAGAGCTGTATTAAATTTTGTCTTTCTCCTTCGACTGAAATCTATTGATATTTAATTAAATATCGAAATTGTACATCTTTCATTATATGTTATACAAATGAAAAGGCTAATTCAATATAGGATGGATAATGAACAGCTAAAAGAAATACCCGCACAAATTTGGACGACTGAACAAAATCCTAGCAATGAATCTAACTTTTATCAATATTTAGGCTAAGTTTGATTTAATAATATGGCTATTAGCTAAACTTAAATTAATATTTGATTTTCTAAGTGTCATATTCTATTATTGTATATATTACATGTCCTTGTATTTGGTTATTAGTAGTACATATATATTAAGTGACTTCTGGGAAGCCGCATTGATACTTATTGTAACCAACTAAATCGTTTTCGAATATGACTTCCTTGAATCTTCCAAGGACTTCAACCTTGACTTTAGGTATAGAAAGCCCCACGATTGAAAATCTGATTTGCGATCTTAAAATATCCAAGTGAGTCCTGAAATCTCAGAGCTATTTTAACTGTCTAGACTATGCTTATTAAAACCAAACATAGTCGATATCAAGATTAATATTCAAAAAACACATTTTGGGCAGTTGAAATCAAATAAACTTTTTTCCGAACCTCAGCTTAAGATTTATTCTTTGGAAGGCTTCATGGCATTCCCTACCGCCGAATCAACGTCCTGGGCAATCAGGAAAAAGAAGTTATTTTCCGGTGTATCTCCATCGAAACACACTTCAAATTGTTCGTTCTAGGGCAAGTATGATTCCATATTTGCATGTGAAATACTCAAGGTACTGGTTTGTGACTTCGCTCAGGGTTTGTTTAATAAGGTGTCAAGACTGTTCCAACGATTCTTTTTGTAAATTGAGAATGCTATCTGCGTAGGATCGGTAATTTTACTGAAACGGAAAACTTTTTCCCCAAATATTCTGTCGGCTAGATGACTGTGTCTACCTACGATTTAATATATTGTCAGCACTTTAAAAAGATGCTTGCTTACCTCTACTCAATATAGGGATTCAAAAAGATGGTGAAATAAAACTATAGGTTCTGTAAAATCTTGAAAACCTCTTGTTCCATCGTTTTAGGCAATTCGTTTTTCTCTAATGCATCACCGCATAATGACATAAAGCTTTTTACTCTCTTGATGGCGGTTGGACCTTCCAAAATTTTCTCTCTCATACAACCTTCGAAAACTATGCGTGCAAATTCTCTTTCCCCTATAGACAAATAAGCTAAAATGAGAGATTCTGCTATCAATCCGCGTTGTGAAAGGTTCGTGTGAGGATCCTTCTCGTCACTGAAATGATCTATGCATTCGTTGTAAATCTCCAAAGATTTTTCGATATTGAATCTTGATTTTACCAGAATCAGTATCCGATATATGTTGGCCAGCATAAATGTGCTGACACCATCGGGTACGAACGCATCGGCATAACCAAGCAAAGTCTCATTCGATGTCCGATAGCCCTGAAAACTCAGTGCTAAGAATGTTTCAAACATAAGTTCATGAGAAAACCGCGGGAAACTTGTCAGATATGAATGATATAGCTCCAAACTTATCTTCGTATTATGTTTATAGGTACCAAATATTCTCAAAAAAATTCGAGCAACGTTGAAATCGGTCCGATCAATTTTATCTGCTTGAAGCTTATCAAAAATTTCCAAAAATGAAGGGGCCGTTTCATCCGGCCCTGTCTTTACATAGTAGGTGCTCCAGTTGGAAGGTATATTCGCTGATAATCTGTTGATTTCACATGCCAGTTCCCTGGCAGCTCGAAGTTCGTTTTCATCTTCTACTATGACAGAATTTTGTCCTAGTATCTCTATCGCTTTGTAAAGCAATGTCTTGCTCTGCTTCAAAAGATCAAATGAGAATATAGTCAACTGCAGTATTTGTTGATGCGTCAATACATTACAGCGATCTTCAAACACTTTAAGAGATGGGAGGCCAAATGACATGATCAGCGGCAGTAGGCAGGAACGGTCATTCTCAAGTGCGTCTATTACTAGTTTTTCGAGCATTTCTGCTTTGACCTCTTTTTTGTCAGCTATATTCTTCAGTAAGAGTGCAGACTGTGCAGCTCCAGCTAAGCCGAGTCCGGGTACATCATCTTGATCTTTATCAGTAGGCGAAATAATACTTTCCAATGTGGTAACCAGCAGCTGATCCGGAATATCGGGCAACGTATTACCGTATTTGAGAAGTAGCTCCCAAGAGTCAGAAACCCTGCCAGGATTATCCCTTATGATTGCGATAATTGAATTATAACTTGGTAGCCTTCCTAAATCTTGAAGCTTCTTAGCATGAAGGGTGCTTATTCCATACTCATGATTACTCAGATTCTGAATAAGAGTATTATGAATAGATGATGTAGCTTCTTTTGTTAACCTAGATTTTGACATTATCTCAGTCAATGCATTAGAGAGCTCATAAGGATCTAAATGATCAAGCTGTTGCGGTAGTTGGTTCCGTAAAGGCTCAAGACATTGTTGTTTGAATATATTTTCGTAAACGTCCACCAAACTAGGTTTCTTGGAATGTAAATGCTTCACACTCTGAGAGAATATTCTTCTGGTTGTCGACATACTCCACCTCTTGATGCTTTTTACCTAGAATGAGATTTTCCGAGACTATTGTTCGGTAAAAACTTTTCATGCGTAGAATAAATAACCTTGTACTTCTTTCGCGGCGGTTGTTGCCGATGAGATTTAATTAACTGTGACAAGATAGTATCACTCTCTTCTCAAACCAATATATATTAACTTCAGCACTTTAAACTAATCAATACATTACAAAAGTGTGTGAACTCGACCAAAAAAGATCAAAGGATTCGGCACTATACTAGAAAACAACTTAAGAGACTGGACATGATGGCAATCAAAAGTCCCGTTCTTTGGCTCAGGGCTTTGCCCTCGTAGACAGAGATAGAGGACTGCGAACTGGCTGGAATATGCGCTAATGACAATGCACTAAATGCGCTTGTAGTTCCAACAATGGTAATGCTCCCTGCTATGCTCTGTGTTACTGTTTTCGTCATGACTGTGGCATTCTGCGTCTGTGTTGTGAGATAGAAGGAAACTTTATTGGGCAATGGAGTAGATATGGTTGATGAGGGGTACATGTTTGAAGAACTGTTGGCCAATGTTGTGAACTTGAAGAAGGTAGAACCTTCAGAGATATGAGAACTTATCGGGATACTTGTGGCAGCTATCGTGTTTGTCTTCGAGACAACGGGAGCTATTGAATCAGAGGATAGTATTTCGGTCAGGGATACACTTCCAATTGTCCTCATAGACTTTGCTATGCCTGTCGAATTTGTCGCTGTTATCGCTTGATGCTTCGTTGTTTCAGTAAGGTTGACGATGGGCGCTGACGAAACAACACTGTCTGTATTCTTTTCAGATGGCGTATAGGATTCTAAAGTTTTAGAACTAATTGCGAATGATGTGAGCGAGTGTGCGGTATCACCGGTTCTTGGCTCCGTTGGTAGACTTGATGCGAGAGACTCATGGCTTTCAGAAATACCTGCTAATGGGATGGAGGATTCAGAAAGTATTCGATGTGTACTTAACATCTGAGAAGAGGACGTGCTTAGGTCAGCTCTTACTGAACTGTTGACCGTTTCCGTGAAACTGCTAACATAATTGGCAGAAGATCCGTCAGTTGACAGAGTTGACAGAGATGGAATTTTGCTAGTGAATATACTTGGTGGTATAGTGATAGAAGATTGCAATGAATAAGAGGTGAATGACTTTTCTTCCAACGTAGTTGTTTTAAATGTGGAAGTCATCGATACCACATTAGAGGATGTGGACACCATTGATGAGCTATTCGAAATATATGATGGGGTCACATTACTGGAATCAAATGTCTCCGTAGCAATGGGAACGCTGTCCGATATAGAAGTAGTCAACGCCACGCTGATTACAGATGAGTTGATTTCAGACGAACTTATGCCTGAGGCCGATGGAGATAAAGTTATAGTCAAATTTGGAGTGGAAAATGTTGACGACAAAAATGGGCCGGTAGTAGTGGATGCCAAAGGTGAGCCAGTAGTAGACGACAACGATGAGTCAACAGAATTAGACGATAATGATGAGTCAACAGTAGTAGACGACAACGATGAGTCAACAGTAGTAGACGATAACGATGAGGCAACAGTAGTAGACGATAACGATGAGGCAACAGTAGTAGACGATAACGATGAGGCAACAGTAGTAGACGATAACGATGAGGCAACAGTAGTAGACGATAACGATGAGGCAACAGTAGTAGACGATAACGATGAGGCAACAGTAGTAGACGATAACGATGAGGCAACAGTAGTAGACGATAACGATGAGGCAACAGTAGTAGACGACAACGATGAGTCAACAGTAGTAGACGACAACGATACGTCAACAGTAGTAGACGACAAAGAGGGGAATGAAGTCGAGCGGGCAGAAAATGAAAAGGAGTCTGATGTAGATCTAGTCAGAGTTGACAAAGAAGTTGATGTAAGCACAATTGACGTTGAGGCAGATAATGGTCTTGTAGCAGAAGATATAGATAAGGGCGAGGTTGATGTCAAGTTTGAGGTCAAAAATGTTGCAGAGGAGCTCAATCTTGATGTAGATGCGGACGACAACGAACTGGGAGACGACGTTGAGTTTGCTTTAGATGATACGATATTTGAGGTTGAAGGAGATTGGGAAGATGATGTAGTCCCGGTCAAAGAAACAGATGAAGGAGACACCAAGCTCGACCCGCCGCTGCTATTACATACGGAGCACGAAATAGTGGTAGTGGTAGTGGAAGATGAGATGCCAACAACTGTAGGTGTCCTGACGTAGAATACTATTTCCTCTGTGAATACATTCTGGCTGCCACCTTCTGTTGTTTGGGTGGAATATGTGGTGGTGTAGTCTCCTGTCCAACTCGTAGTGGTTGTAGAAAAAAATGTGGTATAACTAGAAAGCTCTACAACGGTAGAAAGCGAAGTCTCAGGAGCCGTCAAAGAAGTATTAATAGATGAAGCCGCCACGGAGACTGTCGAAGAAACTGGGAAGGGTTTAGTAGAGCTATTCGTCAAGGAGGTTGAAGATATGAAGGCTGAGCTCAAAGATTTGGAGATGGAAGGTTGGATACTAAATGTTGAATTCAAAGATGATGTCTGCTGGGGACTTTTTGACGAACCGCTTGTGACAGAAGCTGTTGCAAATGCTTCACCTTGATATATAACATATTCTACCACGGTCTGAAACTGAGTACTATAGGTTGTTCCGTAGACGGTGTCAGAGCAGGTGTATTGCATTTGAACATCATGTTCTATCGTGTTGATTCCCTCCGAGACGGATTGTAAAGCGTTTACCCAAAACATTTCTCCGGCACTGGCCTCTTTAATGGATATTTGTAAAGTGTTTGATATACATGATACCTCTGCCTGCGCATTTTTGTAGTCCAATGGTAAAGACCAATCGTTAAAGCTATCGGCCATGTAGCTTTGAATAGATGAACAATCTAAATTACAGCTATTATTAGTTTTATCATAGTTGATAGTCTGTGATCCTTCAAGTAGATAGCCGTTGGGGCAACCCATTCCCAAATAATAGGTTTCTAAACTATTGTAAGTAGTTGTCCGTCCAATTGTGTAAATATCACTGTCAAAAATGGCTTGATCAAAAGTTATAGCGGCTGATATTTCATCTGTCAGTGGTACTTCCATGGTGCCGGCATATAACAGTCCAGCATCGTGCAGTTCAGGTTCATATATAGATCCGCCGCTACTGAAACTAAATGAGAAGGTAATTGAGCCAGACATATCAGAGTAAGAAGACAGGTCTGTGATAGCATCGCATCTAAAGATTGTTGAATCATATAGATAAGCAGCCTGTTGGGAGACATAGCATTCAAAGGCTTCAACGCCATCATTCAATGATATAGTTGTACTAGAATTATCCCCATCAAACTTAATACGATAAACCAAAGGGAAACTCATTATAAAGTAATCATTTTGATGAACCGTTTCGGCAATATCGAATTCGAATGAAGCGGTCCAGCCCTCATGAGGATAGTTTAAGGAGGTCAAAGGAGAGTAGGATAGGTTGGAAAAAGAGATGGTGCTGATTTCATCAGCTAACACAATCCCCACGAAACATAACAGGCAAAATATTAAACGAATGACAAACATATCTGAACGGTTATTCAAAGAGGAAATTGCTTTATGTTATCTGAATTCAAAAATATCTTTCACCTATAATGAAGAAAGGACATATCGCTAAAATAAAAGCCTAGTTAAACCATGTAATCTTTTTATAACATTTAGAAACACTCCATTAACAAAGATGATGCTCTCTCTTACGTACCATTCCCATCGAATATTAGGAAATAGTTGAAATCGTTTCAATTGTTTCACAATTAAACCAACCACCTGCTAGTGCTTTTCTCTGGACTTAAAGTTCCCAATTCATGAATGATATTGTGATCCACAAAACACAACCCAATGGCTTAAGAGACTTGAAACAGGGTTTTCCAATGTACTGCGGTTGCTTGTTTATTTTTAAAACCATGATTGAAGATCAATCCAGGAGATAGAAAGGCATATAATATTATTGGGCAATGAGAGGCTCATGGGAACTTTCCAAAATGAGCCTTCAATGATCACACTTTTTGCAGAAGCGCTGTCTAATGATCCACTTTATTACTGTTCCAATGAATCATTAGGTAATTAAAGGCAGTTATGTTTCCTCAATCATTCTACTTTTCTTTCCATTTCAGGTCATCAATGGACCTATCTCTGACAGGACGTTCATGTTTTCCCAAAAGCAAGGTAGGCCTCAAAAAGAATGCCTACAAAAGATATTCAGTAAGCTTGAGAATTAAGTAAATCACATATTATGTCAATGCACATATTGACCTGTCTAGCAATTCGCATATACATCGGACCGGATATTCTCAACTTACTTCTTTAAGCTGAGATGCAACTTGGAGCTCTTCAGTGACAGTACAATTATAAATCGGGTACATGTTACAATTCTACGCCAATGTATCTGTAAAACACGTATTTATATTTCTGGAGAAGGGTGTGCCATTAAACCTGTGCGCCAATGCTCTCCACCGTACATACCGAATGCCAGCATAGTATATGGTAATTGAAATCACGAACAACAAGGCAGTTTTAACTCCCAGCTAGGTCGTATGAAAGGCCCGCCTCTGAATAAGAATAATGTAAAGTTGAACATGACAGAGCAGAGCCATGTTTAATCAGTCGGATGAGACCTGACTTGAATCTTGGTGTAGTGACGCGATCGCCAACAAAATTTCTTTTTAAGAATCCTAAATATATCTTAGGAATATGAACTAAGTTGCAGCTCATTCAAAGCTTGCCAGGATACTATCGGACTCTCCAATAATTATTATCGAATTCTGTTTAATTATTCTTACCGGGGTCTATCATGTGATGCATGGCATCAAAATCGGATAGGGGCCCCCATCCTATTTTTTGTCCGAAAAGACAAAATAGCGATATGCACTTGTTGAGAACTATTTAGCTAAGACAGCTGGCGAGTTGCCAATATACGTCGATCTTTTCAAGGATTTTGTCAGGGTTTCTAGACGCATATAAAAAGTGCACAGAAGTCTTCTACGGGTTTATTTCAATCGACGTCGCTCAAAATGTCGGACCATAAAATATTCACCAGGTACAAGGCAAATGAAATAAGGGCAGAATTACAAAGCTTCGAAGTAAAAAAATCAAAGGGTAGTGCAGCCAAGCGAAAAAATGGACTGAGAAAGGTAATTGCTAATTTGACTCTTGGGAATTATAATGAAATGGCCTATTTGTTTCCCGATATACTAAGATTTTGGAAAATTGAGGATGATCTGGAGGTAAAGAGGATATGTCACGAGTATGTGAGATCGCTTGGGGTTGTTAATGCTAAATGTGCTATTGAGGCGCTGCCTTACATTACCAATGATTTGAAAAATAGAAATGAAAAGATACAGATAATGGCTTTGAAGACTTTAGTTGCCGTACCGTCCCCCCAGTTTGTTGCAGAAGCTTCGAAGATAATACCTACGTACGTTAATCGTCGATCTGTACCTCCAGATGTTTGCAGAACTGCTATTTATGCCTTGGAGCGATTAGATGAAGTAAATCATGATATAGTAGCTGATTGTTTACCTTTTCTATTAGAAATGATTGAACGTGATAATCTTGACTCAATAATCCACGTTGCTGCATTACATACACTGCATTACATTCACGAATCCAATCCAAACTTGGAACCGTTGAGGCTAACTATGGAGGCAGCTTTTAATTCATTGGACCTTTTATCAAGTTTGAATGAGTGGGATAAGGCTATAGTATTGGACGCTTTAACTATTTCAGCGGTCCCAGAAACTCACGATGATGCCTACGAGATGATTGATATCGTTTTGCCCCAGCTACAACACGTGAACACATTTGTTGCGTTGAATGCGTTTAAATTTATTGCATATCTTTTAAATTATGTGGAACATGTCAACGAAAGCTTGATCAGGAGGTTTTCGAATTCAATCATATCATTACTTAACAAACCACCAGAACTACAGTTTCTTGTTCTACGAAATGTTATTCTCCTTCTGTTAAGTAGAGACGTTCCTCTGCTAAAATTAGACGTTTCATATTTTTTCATTGAATTTAATGATCCTATATACATCAAGGATACAAAATTGGAGTGTCTGTATTTGATGGCTGATGAAGAGACATTACCACGAATCTTGGAGGAATTGGAGCAATATGCAACTGACATTGACATCCAGATGTCGCGGAAAGCGATTAGAGCAATTGGTAATCTCGCAGTAAAACTGGATGAACATTCTGCTGCAGATTGTGTCATGGCATTATTAGACTTATTGGAGTTTGGTGTTGATTATGTGGTTCAGGAGATAATCTCGGTCTTTAGAAATATTTTGAGAAAGCATCCGAGCCAATTTAAATCAAGCATCAATGAATTAGTCAAATACACAGATTCTGTTCAGGAACCAGAATCCAAAAATGCCATGATTTGGATCATCACCAATTATTTTGAAAATATGCCCAATTACCTCGAGATATTCAAAATTTTTTCAACCAGCTTTTTAGAAGAAACTCTTGACGTCCAATTCTCAATATTAAACTCCAGCGTCAAATTTTTTGTCAGAGATCCTAATCCGGAAACAGAGAGTATATGTATGCAAGTCCTAAAAAGCTGTACAGAGGAGATTAATAACCCCGATTTAAGAAGCAGAGCATTCATGTATTGGAGTTTGCTATCACTGGCACAGACGGAAAAAGGACATTTACTTTCGAATGAATCGGTGAAAAATATTATTGACGGTGAACTGCCCGTAATCGAATTGAACACAAAACTTGATCCTATAATCCTGGAAGAACTTGAATTAAACATTGGATCAATCGCATCGATATATCTGAAACCTGTTTCCCAAATATTTAGGAACACTCGGCCAAGATCACTGTTACCAAGCCCTGCATTAAACAAGAGTAGAGAGCTCCTAAAAGTTCTAGATGACACTGCAAGTTGGAAGAACTCTGAGTCTTTAGACACTTTGCCTGAAATATTTAGTGGATCGGGTAGGACAGAAAGAGTGTTCAACCCGACACGAAAGAAGTCTATGATGAACGACTACGACAGACCAGCCGAAACTGTTAATCAATTGAAGGGTAAAAGAAAATCTAGTTCAACAAGTCCATCGAAATTATCTCGTAAGCCATCAATGCTTGTTAGAAGATTATCGATAAGAAAACCGTTCACCTCATAGTATTGCAAATTGCAAATTGAGAAACTGTATAGAATGAGAATCATCGTTTTCTTTACTTAGTATAATAAAATTTTTACAGAACTTTTCTTATTTAGTATAGTTTTCAAGACACTGCAAAGCTCCTTGGTATTCTCACATTTTAGCAAAGTATTGTTTTTTGAATCCAGATAGCTTGCATCTAATATGATATCAAGTTTATCTTTACCTTGAAAAAATAAATCCGTTGTATCTAATATCTTTTCCATCCTCGTTGGCGTAGCAACAAAATATCTGATGGAATGCGATTTGATTTTGGACTTTTTATCAACAGTCAAACTTTGTTCGACTGAAGCAAGATCGTCCTTCAACTTGTTTTTTGCAAACAACTTTAGACAATTCTTGCTCCCATTCAAGGCCCTAAATATATCAGCAACTCTCATGTTGGACATTGAAAATATTACACACCTTGGTGCTTTCGAGTATTGTGTCATAAAGCTTGCAAAATTCGTCAGATTGCGTACCTCTTCATAATTTGCTGTAGAAAGGAAATCTGATTTTTTGAAATACAAATCGTTCAATTCCAACGGACTCAGATCCGGATTGTTCTCACGGATTGACTTCGCAAAAAATTCTGCGATATCTTCTGGAGAAGATTTTGCTATATTCCTCTTTTGATCTATATCATATTCCATCTGCTCCCGTTTCCTCTCGTGAATTTTAGAGTTCTTCAATTTCTTTTGCCTTTTAGAAAGGGATTCGACATCACCCGCTACTGTTCCCCTTACTCTTTTTTGAGAGTTTTTACCCTCATCGCTTTCACTGCCATTATCACTATTATACATAATATCTTTAAATTCATCGTCAGCCCCATCTGCACGATCATTCTGAACCTCAGCTTCAGACACATATTCGAATTCTAGGTTACCATCTAAATCATCAGGATTCGACATCTTAACCTGAATTGAAGCTTGTTTAGTATCCAATTGAAAACAGATGAGATGGGCTTGGACGAGTTTTTTTTTCATTTTGAATTGATGCACAGAGGGGAGGCTGCGTCATGTGATTGCTCGGAAGTAAATTAAGGCTATCTGAACTAATTAATGTACATATCTGAAATTCCTATTTTCTATATCTGTGAGATCCAGGAATTGGTATTTTTCAATAGGTTGACCTTCTTGCTCACTGTCTCTCTTTTCATTCTCCTTCTTGGAGATATAACCAACGTACAATTGCAATGGGACACAAACACATTGGGTTACCAACAAAGCAATCTTTGCTGGAACATACCTTGGAGCATTATTCACTCTGAACATTTGGGGCGCAACAATGCACGAAACATTATAGACGATCATTGTAATTGCATTTCTGAAAACTCTTTTTGAATAGCCGGAAGTATTACAAGAATTCCAAATGTAAATATTTGTAATTGTACAGGAGCCACTGTAAAGCAAATACAGTGCCAATAAATTTCCAATCTTGTTAGACAATGGTAACGCTAACATTACTATGGCGCCAATTATAGCAGGAATGTACATCGATGTTGTAACAAAGGTGATTTGTCCCCAACGAGAGATCATTTGGGTCGTTATGATGATTATCAATGCAGTGATTGCACCAATTGGCAACTGTAATAATGCTGTCTCCTTTGAATTAAAGCCAAAAGTTTCAGTGATTGTTACAGAGAACGTACCGATTGCACCAGTAGAAATCTGCGAGCAACCGGTAATTAGAAGCATGGGCCAGGTCAACTTATCACGTAAAAATAGCTCTTTTACTTGTGCTTTCTTGAACTTTTTATTCTCGAGGCCGGTTTGGTTATCTCTTATATGTTTGACCACCATGACTTTTTCATCTTGGTTCAAAAACCAAGCATTTGTAATATTATCAGGTAAATATAAAAATGTCAATACACCAAATGCCACAGTAACCAAACCAACAACTAGAAACATGATTTGCCACGAGGTAAATTTATCTCCATGATAATGCTGAAATCCGAAAGATATTAAACCGCCAATGATATAACCAGTGCCTGCTTGTGTAGCCCAAAATCCGATCCTTGCACTTTGTTCGGCCTTGGTATAATACATACCACTAATAGCGATACAGCCTACCGCGCTGGCAGATTCAAAAATACCCAGGAGGGTTCGAACAATCATTAACGAAGCATAGCTTTTACAAGCTGAGTGACAAGCTAATGCGATACCCCAACAGGTAATAAAACTTGCCATAACCTTTGAGATTGGGAACTTTTGAATCAAATACGTAACAAATGGCTCCATAAAAATGTAGGCTGCTGAAAATATTGTGCTCAAGTTTGAAAAGTCGTTGCCTTTCAAATTATCCTTTATCCCCATAGCTGCAGCATAGTTAAGCAATGCTTTATCCAGGAACATTAGTAGATACGTGACACATAAAAATGGTAAAACAAAAATGTCTAGTTTACGCAAAACATTCTTTGGTAAATCACTTGCTCCATAGAAAATAGCATTACTCCTCCTGCATTTTTTACCGGCATCTGAGACTGTGGTGCTGAGAGTGTTCTCGTCGTCTTCCAAAACATATTCCTTGGCGTTGGCTTCCTTCAGGAACTTTAAAGCAACATCTACATTATCCTCATCTAGCGAAGTAGCATCAACAGACGATGATGACAGACTGGCTACGCCTTTTGTCTCATGGTCAGCTGTCTTTGACTGCACTTTTTCAATATCAAAACTTGGCATCTTTGCGCTCTCGTTCATTTTATGAGATACGGCAGCTTATGATTGAGATGAGGTTGACCAATAATTTTGCAAATCCTTTATTTATATACCTGATGTATGCCGGAGGAACCGTAGATCAAAAAGGTTCCCTCGATCTCTCTTACTGTCCGTAGTAAAACCTAAATCTTGTGCTCATGCCATACATTTAGCCTTCGGCCCACTTTAACAAGACACCAAACGCCTAGCTTGACTACTGAGATTCAACGAAATCAGAGGCTATCGGCCGATACATAATTACCACATTGTTTCTTATAGACTGCAGTCGTTTCATTATTAGAAATCGCTAAAAGTTAAGATCTTTTAATTCCCTTAAAGGTTTGCAAACTTGATGCAATTTTTAACATGCTTTTCAGTAATACCAATTTTGACGAAAAAAAATGGAAAGAAAAAGCAAAGTAAGGGCTTTATGTTCTAACCCTAACGAAACTGTCGTATTGAATATTGGCTAAATTCAGAAACAGAGTAGCCGAATTAACATAACAAGTGAGTTCTGTGTAGGCTGATTAAGACTCGCAAAATGGTAGATGCAGCAGCTTCAGGTTCGGATGATGATGAGACCATTAAAGTGTCATCCAGAGACGTCAGGAGGCAGAAGAAACAGGTTTTAGATAAGGCAGATGAGCAAGATGGCAGAGATGAACTTGGTGAAGGCAAAAGGCATAGCCGGGAGAGGAGACGACATGGGAAGAAAAAGCTTTCGAACAAGAACCTACAAGGTGTGAATGGTGGGTATGCTTGGGAGGATGAAATCAAGAGAAGTTGGGATCTGGTGAAGGTCGATGATGATGGTGATATGAGCGCTTTGGCAGCAAGCATCATTGAGAGTCGAAAGAAGAGGACGGCACAAAAGAATGTTACGCCATATCAAAGGGGGATTATACGGACAATGATCCTTGTATTAGATCGTAGTGAAGCGATGTTGGAGAAAGATATGAGGCCGAATAGACATGTGATGATGGTACAGTATGCGATCGACTTCGTTCATGAATTTTTTGATCAGAATCCCATCTCTCAAATCGGTATAGTTAGCATGAGGAATGGGCTCGCCCAGCTAATTACGCAGGTCAGTGGTAATCCGCAAGATCACATAGATGCATTAAAAGTCATGAGGAAACAGGAACCAAAAGGTAATCCATCCTTACAAAACGCATTGGAAATGGCGAGGGGATTGCTGCTACCGGTCCCAGCACACTGTACTAAAGAAGTCCTTATAGTATTTGGTTCGTTGTCCAGTGCTGATCCGGGCGATATTCATCAAACCATAGCATCCTTAGTTCATGAGTCAATTCGTGTTAAAGTAATCGGTTTATCGGCCCAAGTCGCCATATGTAAGGAACTCTGCAAACAGACGAACTACGGTGATGAAAGTTTCTATAAGGTTCCCCTAGACGAGAGCCATTGTAAAGAATTGTTTGATGAAGCTGTTATACCATTACCTGTAAACAAAATTAATAAAGGTTTTACATTGGTTAGAATGGGGTTTCCTACAAGAGTTTTTGAAGAATCACCAACATTTTGTTCTTGTCATTCAAAACTAACTTATGGTGGTTACATATGCCCCAATTGCCATAGTAAAGTCTGCTCATTACCAACAGTATGCCCATGTTGTAACTTAATGTTAATTTTATCCACGCATCTAGCAAGATCATATCATCATCTAATGCCGTTGAAAACATTCAAAGAGGTTCCAGCCAATGAAACCTTCCCATCTGAGAATTGCTCCAGCTGCCAATTGAAATTTCCAACCATAAAAAATTATAGAACTGGTGAACTGTTGACAAGTTCGCGTTATAGATGTGAGGATTGTCAGAAAGATTTTTGCATTGATTGTGATGTATTTATTCATGAAACCTTGCATAATTGTCCAGGCTGCGAAGCAGAACCCATAATAATATAGTGGAACATTCAACCTTAAAACTTCTGACCTGTTACAATAGATACATACGTAATTCTATATAGCTATTACTCATTTTTACATTTAGATACTGGCAACTCCCATTCATTAAATCTTTTCATTTAAATTATTTTTCTTCAGTTGTTAATCTTACTTTAAATCCCATTTGCAGTTGATTTCCTGCTATGATGTCTAGTATGCGGTTTGCTTTCACTTAATTTTGATTGTGATGAAGAGTTACTGGAACTTCTAATCCTATGACTTGATGAAGAAGATTTCAATTCCGGTTTTATTGGTAGCTTAGGAGATGCCTTCATCGAAAATCTCTCAGTCATTCTACTTTGTCCTTCTTTCCAGCCATCAAAATCAATCAATGCTTGCATACATCCCCATTCATTGATTTTTTTACTTAGCCAATGTAAATTGACTGGTTTTGTTAAATAATCGTTACAACCTGAAAGTAGAGCGTTAGTTTTCACAGTTTGTGAATCCGATGCTGTGAAAGCAACAATAATTACAGGTGCTTTTTTGGTAAACTTTTTTTCGTTATCTTTCCCAGATGATGCTCTATTTTTCTCCAAATCACGAATTTGCCTTGCTGCCTCAGTTCCGGATAAGACAGGTAATTGTAAATCCATGAAAATCAGATCTATACCACCTTCTGCCCACTTATCAACAGCCTCTTGTCCATTTTTTGCAACTTTATATGATATTTTGTGCTTTCTCAAAAAGGAGCATAAAATTGTTTGATTAATGACATTGTCCTCTACAATTAAAACAGTAATATTCGGAAAAACCTTAGTGGTTGTTGATGTTGCATTACTATCGTTAGGTATATGTCTTTGTGAAACCTGCTCTGCGGTATCAGGTCTTGACCTTTGAGAACTGAAATCATTGGTACTCGTTGGAGAGAATTCAAGTTTATTTCTTTCAGATTCTAGTAAAGGATGAATTAATCCAACTTCATTCTCATCTAATGGGACATATGGTGGAATTTTTAAGGTCAGTTCGGGTTTAGCACCCACTTTTGGTGTTGAAATTTGAGATGCAGATGATGCAGATGGATCTTTGTAGTTATTTTCACTAAAATCTACATCGCCAGTATAACCCTTCGGTAGCAATAGAATAGCAGGCTTGGGATGATCTGAGTTCTTTTCAGTATCATTAAAGCTTTGTGATTCTTTCAATAGTTGTTCTTCATCGGTAATAAACTTGAATTCTCTTTCGGCTTCTTCTTGCTCCGATTGGCTGTTTAACAATTCAGGTGCCGCAGGCTCTTCATTTATGTTCAGATCTGGCGGTGGTGGAGTATGTAAAGAAAACTCATCATCTTTAGCTTCAGTATTCTCAGTTTCTAGTATTTGTCTGGCAATCTCCTCATTTGTTGGGAGAAAGGTTGCTAAGTTTAGCGTCCCTAAGGGTGTTGGAGGAATATATGAGTTTTCGTGATCTGTTGCGATCACAGCCAATGCTTCTGAGGATTTTTGTGATCCCAAATATCCAAATAAATCAATATAAATATTCACCACTAATTCATCCGGTTCAAAAACAATCTGTTGCTGCTCATAATTTGCATTGGGCGGCTCGCCGTCTGTGATCATTCTGAAATTTTTCTTATAAGCACCATTATATCTACCCCGTGCATTATTCAAAGGCGGTATTATATTTACTGACGTGGGACTGTATTCGCGTCTAAGCTGTTGATAGCTGTGGAAATTACTATATGGTGAAATAGAAGGATATCGCACCAAGGGTGATCTCGGTATGACTGAAGCTATCCCAGAGCTGTTTGATCTTGAGCGTTGCGGACTAACAACGTTGTTCGAGATGTTTATGGGTTTCGAGTTATTAGATCTATCGATCGAAAATGGTGGCGATGGCGTCGTATTAGGTGGTAGAAAGCATTTATTTCTACCTAAAAGCGAAGTCGCTTCCACAGGGCTCGCAGCATCTGCACGATTTTCTTCAGGTTCCATCTTGATACCGTAAAATCCAATAGCAATCGAAGTATTATCAAGAAAATTCGACCACCTATTAGAATTCAGCTTCTCCAAGAGTCGAGTTTTCAGGTCATCGACGGTATCCACTTCGTTGAATTGAATTGCAACAGGCTGGTTGATACTATCGGAGTTATCATCTATCTTCAACCAAATTTTCCAAGCCAAAGCACAACTCAAAGTACTGAGACCCCTGTTTGCATCTGTTGGAGATCTTGGCTTCACTTTCTCCGCTCCAGCAATATCATTCATCTCACCCTACTCTTCTTATTTTCGTTATTACGGAAACTCCTCTGTAAAGGAAACGAATTACTAAAATATGAAATGGGTATACGGTCGCAATGCTCTTAATCTCAAACTTTCTTTCAGTTTCTTCAGCCTGAAAAAAATGCTTGTGGCTATTAACTTCGACTTTTCAAAGAGTTAGAGAAGTTGTCATCTTATATCGAATATTATCCTTGTCCGGCGAGAAGCGCTGTTTATTCGTGAACATACTTCTCGCTCCTGATGAAAAACTATGGTGAGAATCCGATAAGAAGCGGATGGATATCTTGAAGAAAAGATGGCGGGTCGTGTGTGAGACGCTTTTATATGTCTAGTGTAATGCCTGAAGGCATTGTAGAGGTATCAGATTCAAATGACTTTTTGACGGAGCAACAGTTGTGTCGATATCTTGTGCAGTTCATTCTTGAGTCTAGGGGTGTCTGCCACGAAAATGCACTGCTGTACGCAGTAATGAAGTTACATGAACGATGCTTGAACGCTGATGAAAGCGCCAATTGGTCTGCTGAACAATGGCAGTCGCGATTGAACGAGTTAATTAACAATTTGAACATCAAATTGAGTCTCCTCGATTACAAAATCGTCAGAGTGAACCACGGTCTCGGTAAGAAATGTGTTTCGAATAGATTAAGGAGGGTAGAAACTGCAAGCTTCCCTGACAGCACCCGATTCTACGTGTATGTGAATTGTAAATCAAGTGATGAAATGAAGTTGGCTACTAGGTTGAGTTCTCGAGAGATTCAATTTGTCAAATGGTCGTTGGAGCAAATCGTTTTGGCAGGTTCACGGCTGGAGGAGGGTCCAGTAGATGACATTTATGAGCTGCCGAAAGTAATTGATCATATAAGGGAAAAGATCGCAGGCTCTGATCTTCCAAGTTGGCAGAGATACTGCTCATTCACTGTTGGTTCCATAGAATTATCCAAATTTGATCAACTGAACGCTTTAGAGATTGAAGATTTGGTAGGGAGGCTTTGCGAGCTGAAATGGCTTTACAAGAATAGTCTCGGACAGATCGGTCTGGATATAAAAGCTATAGTGGAGCTCGAGGAAAGTTTAGTTGATTCCTTCCAGTTGGCACGCTGTCCAATATGTAATACTCTAACATTGCAGGGCGTAATGCTTTGCAACAATGGAGGCCAAAGTCCCACATATTGGCATGTAGATTGCTACCAACATTACATTACCCATGTTGGAAAGGAGTATTCGGGAACATCATTAATTACAAACGGAGTATACCTCATATAACAGCTATTTCATATATTTACAAGATGAGTAGGAAGAAACCATAATAGAAAAGGGACACAGAGTATCTTTCACTGCTACTTTCTTAAGACCTTTTTTTCAATGAAATCCTTTGCCTCATTAATCTTTGTAGCTAAGTATGGCGAACCACCTTTATCTGGATGGTTAGCCAACATAATCTTCCTGTGGACCTCCTTTAATTTTTTCTGCGTGAGCTTATTCTCTGTCAAGTTCAGTATTTGCATGGCTTCTTTCGCGTTCATTTTAGGATCAAACCCACCTTTCAGAAATGTTGTACCACCTTTACCACCATTTAGTCTCGTTGTTATCGATTTGTATGCTCCTGCCATAACGTATAAGGTAAAAAATGCTCCCACACCAGTCCAGATAGGGTGCCTACCCATAGAATCTAGCGCATTATCAAAATAGAGATCCATACCAGATTTCTTAGCCGCCAAAGTCTGTGGATTTGACATCTGGATGCCATTAGAATTGCTTGAAGCACTGGAGCCCAAATTATTCTCCCCGGGTACTGGCATCTGCGGAATTTCTATCGCTCTGACATTATTGTTCCCGTCACTCATCCCACCAAAATTCACTTAAATGTCCTAGCCGGCAACAACTTCTGAAATTTGCTATTTTTTTCTAGATTTCCTTTACAATTTTATTTTGTTTTCAACCTTTTCAGTGAAAATTTTTTTTTCCAGTAAGGTGAAAGTGAAAAGTCGAAAGCTCATCTTTACCTCATCGCTAGAGAAAAAGCTAAGAAAGTTTTAATTTGGAGGTCTTTCTTGGCTCATCTTTATATTCTGAAGAAAGCTGCAGTTGTTATTTTCGAAGTCATATATTTTAACAGTTTAAAGGTCTTTTTAAGATGAGAATTTATCAATGTCATTTCTGCTCATCGCCAGTTTACCCAAGTCATGGTATCATGTTTGTTCGTAATGATGCTAAGGAATTCAGATTCTGCAGATCCAAATGTCACAAGGCATTCAAGCAGCGTCGTAATCCACGTAAGTTGAAATGGACAAAGGCTTTCAGAAAAGCTGCTGGTAAGGAACTGGCTGTTGATTCTACGCTGACGTTTGCCCAAAGAAGAAATGTTCCAGTGAGATACAACAGAGAGCTAGTTCAAACAACATTGAAGGCTATGGAGAGAATTGAAGATATCAGGGAGAAACGTGAAAGAGCATTCTATAAGAACAGAATGAAGGGTAATGATGAGAGAGACTTCTTAAGAGACAAGGAATTAGTTGAGTCTAATCCTGAGCTACTAAGAATCAGGGAGGTTGAAATTGCTCAAAGATTGGCCGAACAACAACAGCAAGTTGAGGAAGATGAAGCAGAAGAGAATGAAGAAGAAATGGAAGTTGATAGTGAAGAAGAAGAAAAAGAGGAAGAACAAAAACAAAAGATCTTGTTGAAGAACAAAAAGAAAGCATCCAAGAAAATTGCATTCTAAGAGGTAAAAAAACGAGATCAAAATGGGGTTTACTTAGATAAAAACTAAAAAATGTATACTAGTCTTTATATCTGTCTTTCTGTAAGGACAATAATTTTTCAAATGATTTATTCCCATCTCTTGACGATAGTATCATTGGGTAACTTTCTGAAAATGCCGATAAATCCGCCACCAACAACTCTTGAACCGACTTTTGGCCTCATAACAATAGCATCCAATCCAGATTCTCTTATGAGAGACTTTCTTATATCCCATTCCCTCATACCGCCCCCACCTGATCCGGGCATTAGTTCATACGTCCCCGTTAAAGTTAATTTTAGGCCATTCGTCTTTACAAATGACAAGCAATCCCAAATTTGAGTGATGCTCGGAACGAATACTATCAAGGGACAGTCTAAATGCAGTGCATCTGAGAGCTTGGATAGCTGCTGCTCTGGGGATGGCATATCGACAAAAATCCCATTTAAAAATTCCTGTTCAGATAGTGCCAATTCTTCACGGTAATATCTCGCTGATTCACTATCCAACCAATCGTTAGGGCTGCTGGTGAGATGAAATTCGATATCGTGCCAGAAAATGCCTTGTTCGTAATGCTTAACATTTTGCATACCGACCTTCAGATGTTTATCGCTCCTGTCAAGTGAATGTAGAACTGCGCCTCTCTTTAGATCGTTAAGACCATCATAGTAGCAATTGGAACCATGGAGAGCCCTCAGTATGTTCAAGCTCAACGAGCCGTGGCCTGTACCACACTCCAAAAACTGTTTTGGTCTTTCCGCAAGTCTCAAGCCGGGCCACTTTAGAGAACGCTCTTGAAGTTTTGCCTTTAAGAAACAGTCGTAAGCGTTACTCAAATCCAACGACTTGTACTGTGAAGGCGGGCTCAAACTTACAATTCCACAATCATCAACGTACCGTTTAACCTGCGGATTATCCACAAAAATATCACTCATCTGAACAATAAGTCCTGCATCCAAAGAGTAAATCGGCTGTGCTTCACGTCTCCGATTCGTAATATACTCCTCAAGCGTCGGCTTGGTCAGTATATACTTGTGGTCATTCGAAGATGCCACCAGCGATCGGTATTGTTTCCCAATGATATTCTCGTGTGCTATGGTACCATTACCACTGTTCAACTTGAGACCCTCTTGCAATTGTTTTGAAAGATGAAAAACACTGCTCGGTTTGGATAAGGACCTCGCCAAAACTATATCAAACTTTTCAAATGCAATTTTCATCTCAAAAGCTCGCAACCCTCTTTCGAAATTGTAAATGCTCTCAGCGACCGTATCTCATCAAGGGTCAACAACCGAACGTCCAAAGCTTCGTACATTCTTATCCCTTTGAACGTGGTAGTCCCAAGATACACGTCAATAGCGCAACCGTTTTGCAATTGCTTGGGCAATCGCTGGTAAATGTCGGAGCCCACAATAACCTCAATTGAAGTGATTTTTGGCCCATCACTGCGGCTGCCACAAAGCTCTGGTAGATGCCCGATTATTAACCGACAAACATAGTACGTGTCCTGAGTAATTTCTTCTACCTCTAGTAGTTTCCCGAAAACCCTGTATCGCGAGGACGCCGATAAGAATGTTTCTTCAAGATCATCAAGTTTACAGACGACTCTGCTCATCGCATTACGATTAATCACAGTTAGAGGCCGCACCCAACCAATCACTTCCCTGCCCTGCAGTAGCTCAGACTTCCTTCGCAGAGTAACTATTTCAATTGAGTTCCCTTAAAGAGCTTTTTTTCACCCGGCCTTCTTTTCTTTTCAGTCTGTGAGTTTGAACTTCATCAATTTTACGGACTTTTAAATGAATTATATACGCTGAAAAACGTTTGCAAAGATGTTGAAGGCCAGATATGGTTGAGAAGGCGCATTCTGAAGCCATTGGTTGTAAAATAGGCGGCTAGAGCATGGAGCCAGACCGTGGTCTAATTATAAGGGTAGATTCGTTCGCTATGGGAAACTCAATGATGAGCCTGGTTGTACAAGTGCTGTGGTAGAAAGGTATATAAGCGAGTAACTTGATCGAGATTATAGAATGAGTTATTGTGAGCTACTTTACTTATATTCTTTTCCAGAAGACCAGATCAATTCATTGATTCTACTAAACCATTAGCAGTTAAAAGAAAAAACAATGTCAACTAACAAAATTTCATTCTTATTGAACTGGCAACCAGCACCTTACCATATCCCTATCTACTTGGCACAAACCAAGGGGTACTTCAAGGAACAAAACTTGGATATGGCAATCTTGGAACCTACCAATCCATCTGATGTTACCGAATTGATTGGTTCCGGTAAGGTTGACATGGGTTTGAAAGCTATGATCCATACATTGGCTGCCAAAGCGCGCGGTTTCCCGGTTACCTCTGTTGCATCCTTGTTGGATGAACCATTTACCGGATTGTTGTACTTGGAAGGTAGTGGTGTCACCGAGGATTTCCAATCCTTGAAGGGTAAGACCATTGGTTACGTTGGTGAATTCGGTAAGATTCAACTAGATGAATTGACGAAGCACTACGGTATGGTCCCAGAGGACTACACGGCCGTCAGATGTGGTATGAACGTTGCCAAATATATCATTGACGGTAAGGTTGATGCTGGTATTGGTATCGAATGTATGCAACAAGTTCAATTGGAAGAATACTGTAAGCAAAAGGGTAGACCAGCTACAGATGCTAAAATGTTGAGAATTGACAAGTTGGCTTGTTTGGGTTGTTGTTGTTTCTGTACCATCTTGTACATTTGCAACGATGAATTTTTAAAGAAGAACCCAGAAAAGGTTAAGAGATTTTTGAAGGCTATCAAGAAGGCTACCGACTATGTTCTAGCTAACCCTGAAGAGGCTTGGAATGAGTACATTGACTTCAAACCTGAATTGAAGAATGATTTATCTTTCAAACAATTTCAAAGATGTTACGCTTACTTCTCCAGCTCCTTGTACAATGTTCACCGTGACTGGAAAAAGGTTACTGGTTACGGTAAAAGATTGGAAATTTTGCCAGCTGACTATGTTTCTAACTACACTAATGAATACTTATCATGGCCAGAGCCAGAAGAGGTTTCTGATCCATTAGAAGCTCAAAGATTGATGGCTATTCATCAAGAATCATGCAGAGATTGTGGTGGTTTCAAGAGATTGGCTTTGCCAGCTTGAAGAAATGATATCATTTATCTCAACTTTTTTATTTACGACTACTTTTTATAGCTTTTTTTTTTTTTAAAATTGAATTCTTCTATTTCAAAATCATTGTTTTTTTTTAAAGTAATCCTGCGCATTTTACCAGTTCTTCAACAATCGCTTGTCATTTTAAAAACATTAATAATTTGTTAATATTTTCAAATTTTGGCGGAGTTCAGTCTTCATATTGATTTCTACCATTTAAATTAAAACAAAAAAAATTTAAATATGTGTTAGAACTGAGATATAGGAGAAAGAGTCATAAAATCATGACATGAACGTACTACAAGCCTGACTGATAATGAAAGGATATCGGTCATTGGTGTTCCGCTAGACGTCTCCATTCAGGTGACATGTCTTCAGTAGCTGTGCAAAGCGATATTTTCATTTAGCACATGCTCAGGAGATGCTGTCGTTCCTAGTTTACGTATGATGAAAAAGTTTTGCTCACGATATCGTTTACTGTTATGATTCAATGTAGTGCAATTTTTGGAATATATAAAGGAGACTTCATATGTTGTTCCCGAGTTTATGTTTTGTCATAAAGAGGGGGAGGCAGTTCGTGGACATTTAACAATTCACGAACTCGGCATATGAATTGTGTAATATAACCTAAATGCTTCAATGCTTTTATCAAATGATCTAACTATTAGAGCCTTTCAACAATATGTTAAATACTGGATTAACATTAATCTTGGAGAGGAAACAAACATATTCATTATTATATTGTGTCTCATAAAAAAAACGACAACTGCAGGACTCGAACCTGCGCGGGCAGAGCCCAAAAGATTTCTAATCTTTCGCCTTAACCACTCGGCCAAGTTGCCTCCTATATCTTGTTGTTGCACAGGTCTTCAGGATTCTATTCAGGATTTGCAAAGCGGGATTGAAATGCTGAAATACCGAACTTCAAAGACAGTGGTGAGCTCTCAGTATGTACACACTTTTTCATTCAGCATGGCCAAAAAAAAAATTGTTGGAAGTACATAATCGAAATGCTTTCGTCAGTCTTACAAAATTACAGTGGTTATATCATGTTAAAAAAAACTATTGAAACCTGAATTTCGAAAGTTAAGTTTTTCTGGCACTTCATTCAAGTTTGGAGCGGTAGCTTTTCCAAAAAACTCGTCCCAAATAGATTCTGTTGTGATCTGAGACATTATATCCATCACTTTTTGTCCATCTTTTGCGGGCAAAGAATTTCTCGATTGCGTCTTCCCATTATTGGTGCCAGTTCCCGTCGCGGCAAGCCCCGATGGTATTATTCCATCCGGCGAATTTTTGTTTGAAAAATGGCTTCTGCTAGATTCTGGGTCTGACATTGCAGTATTTTTCTCCAATTCATCAAAAAATTCATCTAACGGCACATCACCAATCTGTTTTAATTCACGTTTGGCTTTGAGAATTTCATAGGGATCGTCCATCATCGAAGCGCGTAAACTATCTGTCGGTGAATTATTTGTAGAAATAGGCATTATACCACTGGGCGAGGTAATATGTACTCGCGCGCTCCGGTTCGAATCGTGATTTTTAGTATGATTAGGGCTAACTCTAAATTTTAGCTTGAGAACAGCAGCAGAAAGTACTTTGTAGAAGATGAAACAATTTTTAGCGGCTTCGCATGTGCCAATCAGTTCTCTCAAAACAAATAATAATCTTGTCGTATAATCTTCTGCCGTTTGTTTGCCATCATTGGTGCCCTTCTCTGAGTAATATATGACGTACAAATAAGTCATACCTGCCATAAACAGATTATGCACTGTCACCCATGTATAATTGAGTTTTTTTTTGTGACATAGAGTAAAATAGCAATCTATGGTTCCCTTGGTGTTTTCATAAACGACTTCGAATGCTTTCTCGCTCAACGACAAGCTCTTCGGTGATAGTCCATATAACATTGTCTTCGTATTATAGTAATTTAACTTGAAGTATTCTGTGTTGAATTTACAATTCATTTTTTTGTATGTTTTTGGGATTTCTTTATGAAACCAATTATCCAATGCTTGATCCATTGCTTCTCTCCAATCATTTAAGTTTGCATATTTTCGTGGTAATTCGCCATGGTATGCGTATAAAACTGTTACAATATCAGCTTGAATCCTTCTGACTTTGAACATTGCTAAAGCAATCACTTTTGATGTTGCCATAGATGTCTGAACTTTGGAATAGTCATTGATATTATCATTTAGTGTTGTTATCAATGCATCATCAAGTAGACTTGGATACGAAGCACTAATGTTTTCCTCAGGAATTCCAAAAGGTCGTCCAAAATAAGAACATATTTGTCTATCTAGTGAATAGACGCACCAGAACAATCTTCTTCGAAGTTCCCTCGTGAATGGGTCATAGTTTCTGTTCAGTTTCTCAGCATGAAGACCTAAATCAACTGTTAATCTCAATGCAGATCCCATTGTATACCAAACACCAGGAATGTTTGGTCTCATCAAAGAGTAAGTCGCTAGCAATAAAGTGCCAGCTAATGCCTCCATTCGATCTGGAGAGCCGTAGAGGGAATTCGAAAATTGCACAGCTCTCCTTTTCAAAGAAACAACGAATTGAATATCTGACTTCAATACTTGTACAGAATGTCCTATAGTGAATACCATATTCAAGAAAAAGAAGGGTATTCGTAACCTGTTTGGAAGTTTTATTTCTTTCACTTCTTTGTTGCTCAACTTTGAATAGGTGTAATACCATGGTTCCTCTCCATCTTGCATATTATTAGAATCTACTCTTTCTGTTTCATCATCACCTTTGGGAAGTTTAAATGAACGGTTTATTTCCGTGTTATCGGAAGCCAGAGAGAGATCAGAGTCCCAGGCTCCATAAATCGGTTCGTAGTATTTCTTGAGGAAAAACTCTCTGTGTAATATTGGTAACTGGGAATTACTGTCAATAAAATATTGCGAAATCAATGCATTTGCCACTTCAGGTGAAGGTAACCATAAAGCTTCAAAATCTCGTGTTGATTCTGTATCGGCATACTGTGCATATTTTTCCTCCCTCTTACCGATTTCTTCATCAGACTCTTCGTTGATAAAGTCTGGTCTGAAATTAACTGCAGTAAATACTAATTTTGCGAAGGAAATACCCGATGAATCTCCTAAATAAGAGTTTGAAGCATTATTCTTCATTGATCCTATTGCAGCGACATTCTTACTAGATTCATCAAGTTCGATAGATCTTGTTATCGAGTCTGCGGAGAGTCGAGTCCCGGGTGATGAATCTGGAACAGATCCACCCTTTGGATCTGATTTGCCTACCTCATCTTCATCAACGAGAAGTATATTTCCAGGATTACTGACTCCCCTTTGCATTGAAGTTCCTTTATTGATCAAGTATCCCGCCAAAACATTATCATACGGTACCCGATGCTCCCCTCTCATTTTTTCCTCGTAAAGTGAGAGATTGCATGGTGTATCATCACTTGTTGCTGGGATGTTTCCTTGCACAGTGGTTGGATCAACCCCGCACTTCCTCAGCCTATTCATCATAGCACTCAATCTGTCTTCCAAAAATATTACATATGATCTAGGAACATCCCTACCAGTAGCAGGATCTAATGAAACGCACGGCACCCCTGCTTTGGCACATTTCCGACAACTAGGAAACTCCTGATCACATTTGATCTTCTTCAAGCGGCACCGTTTACACGCTGATATAGATTTTGTTATGCCGGCCATCGCTAGCGTTTGACGCTTTTTCCCGCCGTCGCTACCACTAATTGCGTTCGTTCCTTGTTCATCAACAGAATTAACTTCATCATGACCTCCTCTTTTCATAACTGTATGTTGATTTCGCTGCCACCTGCTACAATTTGCTGCCAACTGGGTACCGCCACCAAATTATCTTCCAGATCACGAACAAAGAACACTCAGTGCGCTCAAAACAATGAGATCAGGCTGCAAACAATTCTATCTTTCTCTGTTCTGCCGTAATGCGATGTCGAATTTTACACCTCGGAAATCTCCGAAATTCAATTTCTGATTGATTGAAAGCCATCAAGAGCCCCAATCATAAACAACGAGCACTTTAGCTGGCGATTAATGGCTTAGAAAGTTACTTAGAAGGCAACAGTGGCAATAACAGAGTAATATCTGGTGGTATGAAAGTTGGAGTAATTCCGCATCAGAAAGATGACGTTGTCAACAGCGGTAATAGTGGTCCCTCCGGGGTAAGACCTCGATGGCCATCTGTGCAGAATACTCACAACGTTGAGATAGATGGTGAGACGCTAGAGTTCAACAAATTGGAAGAAGTGCCGCTGAATAGAAGAAACTTTATCTACAGACCTTGTGCAGCCAATCCATTGTTCCGAGAGTTGGGTTACTGCTGCACAGAATATGCGTTTGAAAAACCTGGAATGAATCTCATGGATCGTTCTGATGGAATCTCAATTGCAGAGCACTGCAACGAATATGTAAGTGTGAAAGAGTCTGTTGGCTGGAGGACAGCAAGATGTGATGTGTGTATAAAAGAGGGTACGACGTACTGGGAAGTAGAAATTCTGCAAGGTGGTCTTTCTGACGATTACTCGATTGATAGCGATACTTCTTTGCAACGCAAGAAAGATATGACGAATGTAATGCCACACGTGAGAGTTGGTATTTCCAAAAGAGAGGCGTCTTTAGAGGCGCCAGTTGGCTTTGATTCCTACGGTTATGGAATTCGGGATCACTCTATGGAAAGTATACACGAAGGAAAAATTAATCAGACTCTGGAGTCACGGACTTTGAAGCATGGTGATCGACTGGGATTCCTTCTGAAGTTACCACGACTGGAAACTCAAATTGAACAGGCAAAAGAATTTACTCAACACAGGATAGATGCGTTGACACAACACAACATTAATCAGGAAGCTGCATTACACGAGCCCTCCTTCAACGCTCATGATGACCATGTCCATTTGAGAAAAAAGTTCAAAAAAGATGCTTCAAATAAAGAGTTCCAAAAGGCATTATTACATGAGATCGATTATAATAACGTCATAAGGGATCATATTGCCATCCGCTACAAGAACCAACTTTTTTTCGAAGCCACAGATTATGTTAAAACAACAAAACCAGAATACTACTCACTAGATAAAAGAGAGAGACACGATTACTACAATTTGGAAGAATCCTACTTATCAGTTACCCTAAATGGGGAACCTTTGGGTATAGCGTTCCAAGAACTGAAGCCCTTCTTGCCACCTTTCAGCGAGCTACAATATAAAGAGAAATTTTATTACGACTACTGGAAGAATGGGGTGAACTCAATTCCAGATTCAGACTTGTCCTCGAATGCAAATCAGCCTAATGGCACGATTTTAAGAAACAAGTATGTTAATAATAACAAACTAGGCTATTACCCCACGATAAGCTGTTTTAACGGTGGCACCGCGAGATTAATAGCCGATCGATCGAGCCTTAAATATCTTGACGAAGCACAAAACGCAAAACTTCTAGATGCACTCTATGACGAACAGGTCGCAGAGGATATTGTCTGGGACATTATAGATGAAGTAGAGGAGGAATCGCTGGCCCAACAAGAACAGAAGACTGTAAATAGTACTTAAATCTAAATTACCTTTTAAAATCAGACGATCACATCTCACGTTAACAATATAAAGGGATCCGCAAGGGGAGCGGTACATACAAAACCGTGAACTCAAGAAAGAATACTAATAGAAAGCAGCTAGCAGCAGAGCACTTTCGAGTGTTTGGTGTACAGTTTTGTTGAGTTACAGTTGTTTAGGATACCTGTAAGTATTGAAATAGGATGGTTGATACGGATTCGAAGGGCAATTTAATGCCGAATTATGATCGGAGTAAGAAACCTGACTTTAAGTTGGAGATTCTTGTTTCAGACCCACAAAAGCGTTCAGGAGACCAGAACACTACGTCTTCCTACGTGAGTTATCAAATATCGACAAAAACTGATAATCCTGCGTACCATAAGTATCATGAAGGCTCTGACGGAATTATTGTTGTTCATCGAAGATATAGTGACTTGCTACTGTTGCACAACATCTTATCGAATGATCATCCTACCTGTATAATTCCGCCACTACCGGATAAGAAAGTTTTCCAATATATTGCTGGTGACAGATTTGGCCAAAGTTTCACTCAAAAAAGATGTCATAGCTTACAAAATTTCCTGAAGAGAGTTGCTAATCATCCTATTCTGGTGAAATCAACTAGTGTAATGATGTTTTTGGTCAGTAATGATTGGGACGCATATAGGAAAAGTTTATCTGGCCATTTGCAGCAGTCAAACAAAGATGAAGTTACTGACGTTTTCATGAATGCGTTCAAAACTGTACATAAACAAAGTGACGAATTTGTTGAGATCAAAGAGAAGAGTGACAAACTAGACCACAACGTTGCCAAGATTGATAAAATTTTTCATAAAGTCGTTAAAAAATATGATTCAATTTCAGAAGATTATTCGAAATTCGGTTCGAACATCCAGGATTTGCAGGAGTTATGCACTGGGGAGAACGAAATGTTAAGTCAAAAATTAAAAGTTTTTAATGAAGGTATAACACAATTGTCATTTGGAATCCGGGATTTGAGCAAATATCTGGATTTTGAATATATCGTTGACCTAAAGGACTTGGAACATTATATCGATAGTATGAATCAGTTGATCAAATTGAAGGATCAGAAGCAGATTGATTACGAAGAGTTAAGTGAATATCTTACCAAGTCGGTGAACGAAAAAAATAACTTAATATCTGGCTACGGTGGTAGTAATTTCTTCACTAATAAATTGGAAGAACTAGCTGGTATAAATCAAGAATCTGCTCGTCGTGAAAAGATTGATAAACTTGAGACCAAGATAAACTGTCTGACCACCGAACTAGAAAGTTCTAAAAGAATAGCCGATGCCTTCGAACAAGAAACTCTGAAAGAGGTTACTCTTTTTGAAGAACTCAAGACGAAAGAGCTAAAGGACTCACTAGGTAACCTAGCTGATCACCATATCGAGTTCTACGAAAGACTGCTTGAAGTTTGGGTAAAAGTTGACGAAAACCTATAATACATCATCACATCCATCGTTACTTTTGCCTTTTACGTAGTCATATCATTGTTTAATCTTCTTACTTCTATGTTGAACAAAACTATTGCAAAATGCTTCCAGTTCATCTATTATTTCATGACTCGAATCATCTATTAGTGACCAACGAACGGCTTCTTTCACGTCGGTTCCCTGGCGAAAGTGACTCTTCTGTTCCTCACCAAATTCTTCAATAAACTCATACTCCTCTAGGTACTTGCCCCACTGCAACAAAGGGAATGTCTTTTTATCTAGACGACGCTCAGCTTTGTTTTGCGGATTTGGAGACCGTTCATTTGACCTCACGTAGAAATATCTCAGCAACATGATAGCCTCTCGCCGCATGACCCCAGGAATACTCATGTATGGCACATCTTGACCACCGCCACCTGCTGCACTACGATCCCTGTTGCAGTGCAGCACTGTACCATTCCCACCGAACCTCTCATTAGCACATCCAAAGACTACTTTACTGATCCCCAGCTGTCGCAGCCCAGATGCACACATGATGCAAGGCTCCACCGTAACATAAACCGTAATCCCGCGAGCTATCCTTTTAAGCTCCGAACCACTGCCTACTATTGATCGCAGCTGCTCGATCGCCATAAACTCTGCATGTGCTATCCCCGTCAGTGATCTATTGGTGTCGTTCGTCCCATATGCGACCACCGACCCCAAGGGTTCATAAACAAACACGCAAGCTACCGGTGTCTCTCCCTGATCAAGAGCATGCCTGGCCAGCCGTACGGCGAGCTCCATCCTGCTGCAATGCCTCTCCATCGGTCGCATATGCCTCCTTGTGTCTCTTTCTACTACCAATACGTCAGCTTTCAGAGTGGAAAACCGCATCAGAGCTCATCGCGCCCATTTTACCCGGACAACACTTCTGCACAGTTTGTTCTTCGAAGTTTCTGGAAGTGGCAACGTGTCAAGA
Source organism: Zygotorulaspora danielsina (assembly GCA_030572985.1). Classification (NCBI taxonomy): domain Eukaryota; kingdom Fungi; phylum Ascomycota; class Saccharomycetes; order Saccharomycetales; family Saccharomycetaceae; genus Zygotorulaspora; species Zygotorulaspora danielsina. The sequence goes on from JAJMCL010000002.1 coordinate 813,683, forward strand.
ACGACACGTCAATGGAAGAATATGTGTAAAATAAAAAAATATATATATCTCGCTAGTTATGTTTCAGTCAGCAGCTTACTACGTAGGGAAGTAGGTTTCGGAAACATCGAGGATAGAAATATCAGCATGGCAGTCGGATCAAGTAATAGCAATAGATGGCTGGTTCCATTAGCGGTGTTTTTCTATGCGTTATTTGTGGTTGTTCTACCATTTCAAAATTCTAATCATGGGTCGAGGGCACTCGCCAGAGCAGAGGATGTTGATAATTACGGTACCGTGATTGGTATTGACTTGGGTACAACTTATTCCTGTGTAGCCGTTATGAAAAATGGTAAGACAGAAATTTTGGCCAACGAGCAAGGAAACAGAATTACACCATCATACGTGGCATTTACGGACGAGGAAAGATTAATCGGTGATGCAGCAAAAAACCAAGTTGCAGCTAATCCACAAAATACAATTTTTGATATCAAAAGACTTATCGGTTTGAAATATGATGACAGATCGGTCCAGAAAGACATGGAACACTTGCCTTTCGATATCATCAATAAGAGCGGTAAACCGGCTGTTCAAGTTGAAGTTAAGGGTGAGAAGAAAGTTTTCACTCCAGAAGAGGTTTCTGGTATGATTCTCGGAAAAATGAAACAAATTGCTGAAGATTATTTGGGTAAAAAAGTTACCCATGCAGTTGTCACAGTACCAGCATATTTCAATGATGCTCAAAGACAAGCCACTAAGGATGCTGGTACTATTGCAGGATTGAACGTTTTGAGAATTGTTAACGAACCCACAGCGGCAGCCATTGCGTACGGCTTGGATAAGACAAAGGATGAACATCAAATTATTGTCTATGACTTAGGTGGTGGTACCTTTGATGTCTCTTTGTTATCCATTGAAAATGGTGTTTTTGAAGTCCAGGCAACAGCTGGTGACACCCATCTTGGTGGTGAAGATTTCGATTATAAGATTGTTCGCCAATTGATTAAAACTTTTAAGAAAAAGCATGGTATTGATGTTAGTGATAACAATAAAGCATTGGCCAAGCTAAAAAGAGAAGCCGAAAAAGCAAAACGTGCATTATCCAGCCAGATGTCCACTCGTATAGAAATAGATTCATTCGTTGATGGTATTGATTTGAGTGAAACTTTGACAAGGGCTAAGTTCGAAGAACTAAATTTAGCCCTCTTCAAGAAAACTTTGAAGCCTGTAGAGAAAGTCTTAGAAGATGCTGGTTTGGAGAAAGCTGATATCGATGATATTGTCCTTGTTGGTGGTTCAACTAGAATTCCTAAAGTTCAACAGCTGCTGGAATCATTCTTTGATGGCAAAAAAGCTTCTAAGGGTATTAATCCAGATGAAGCTGTTGCATTTGGTGCTGCAGTTCAAGCAGGTGTTCTATCTGGTGAAGAGGGTGCCGAAGATATCGTTTTATTAGATGTTAACCCGCTAACCCTAGGTATTGAAACCACTGGTGGCGTAATGACTTCTTTAATCAAGAGAAACACTGCTATTCCAACAAAGAAATCACAAATCTTTTCCACTGCAGTTGACAATCAACAAACTGTTATGATCAAGGTGTTCGAAGGTGAACGTGCAATGGTTAAGGACAACAATTTACTAGGAAATTTTGAATTGACTGGTATTCCACCAGCACCAAGAGGTGTTCCACAAATAGAAGTTACTTTTGCATTGGATGCAAATGGTATTTTGAAAGTCTCGGCAACTGATAAGGGTACTGGTAAGTCTGAATCCATCACCATTTCGAATGACAAAGGTAGATTATCGGAAGATGATATCGAGAGAATGATTGAAGAAGCAGAAAAATTTGCTTCCGAAGATGCATCATTCAAGAAGAAGATTGAGTCTAGAAATAAATTGGAGAATTATGCACATTCATTAAAGAACCAAGTGAATGCTGAATTAGGCGAAAAATTAGATGAAGAGGATAAAGAAGCTCTATTAGATGCTGCTACTGATGCATTGGAATGGTTAGACGATAACTTCGATACTGCAATGAGTGAAGATTTTGATGAAAAATTTGATGAATTATCTAAGGTTGCATATCCAATTACATCTAAGTTATACGAGAATGCTGGTGGTGAAGCAGCATCAGATGATTACTTCGAAGATGAAGATGATGATGAAGATTACTTCGAACACGACGAATTATGATTTTTCACTACCCATTGATTAGCATGTTTATATATATCTATCAATTTAGAGAAAGCAAAAATAAATAAAAAAATAAATATATAATCACCATAAATGTATTGAAACTCCGTTTAATTAAGAATACAAAGGTTACATTCATTAAAGGCTGACAAAGATAATCTCGTATTCTGAGTCTCCCTCTGCAGAAAGCACTATCACATCGCCTGATCTGAGTTCTACATACCTTGCTCTCGGCAATACTACTCCATTAAGTGAAGTACCATTGGAAGAATCCAAATCCATAACGTAAACCTTAAGACTTGCCTCTTTCCTTCTGAACTGTATCACACAATGTTGTTTGGAGCAAGTCTCTTCTGGTACTCGAATATCTGCTACTACAACTTCTTTCAACTCTTTATCAGTATCTTTCGCATTTAAACTCTTCCCTAGGGCACGCCCCACTATGTAGTTACTTTTGTCATCCAGATTGTATTCGCCGATCGCTTTTTCCTGTCCTTTCTGATATACCATTAATTGAAACAAACGTCGTCTTCTCACTGGCACATTCAGTTCGTTCCAATAATCCCTAGGACATTGGGCATCAGGAGGATCCACGTGTTTTAACTGAACCCCTTCCTTGTTATGAGATTCCAATTCTAATAATCCGGATGGTTCAAATACCGGCAATATGATGGTTGTAGGCCCTCCTTCATACCTCGATTTCTTGGAGCTACTGAAAGGATTATCAGATGCTCTCTTTCGAACTCTATCCATCCCCGAGACTCCAAGCTAGTATTGCCTAGCGCCTTCAAAGAACTGAAGATACTATGTAAGCTATTTAAAATCGGTATTAAACTTGTTGTCTCACTTTCAACGTGCATCTCAATCATTTTCTGAAAAATTTCAAGCTCATCTCATCGCACATCCTCTCATCATCAGGGCTCAGGATATCATAACCACAAAAGCCCTTGTGTTAGCAGAGTTTCCTGTTAATAGCTGGTATAGTAGGACTAAAAATATAAGTACCACTACAATATGGCAAAGGGACATAGGGCTTCCACTGCTCAACGTAAAGAATCTCGTAAGAAAGAAGTGGAATACATCAAAGAATTGGAGACTGGAATTGAAGAATTTGACTCGGAGACCAATAAAGCAAGTTTTTTCAAAGATCTACCCATCAGTAATGCCACTTTGAAAGGGCTACAAGAGGCGTCTTTTCTCAAATTGACAGAAATTCAACGGGAATCGATACCAGTATCTCTGAAAGGTCACGATGTGCTAGGTGCAGCCAAAACAGGCTCAGGCAAGACTCTGGCTTTTTTAATTCCGGTCATAGAGAAATTGTATCGTGAAAGATGGACCGAGTTTGATGGGCTAGGCGCTCTGATCATCTCACCGACAAGAGAACTTGCAATGCAAATATATGAAGTGCTAACAAGGATCGGTACACACACGACTTTTTCTGCTGGTTTAGTGATTGGAGGTAAAGATGTTAAATTTGAGCTAGAAAGAATTGCAAGAATAAATATTTTAATAGGTACCCCGGGCAGGATATTACAACATATGGATCAAGCGGTGGGGCTAAATACCAATAATCTACAAATGCTGGTGTTGGATGAGGCAGACAGATGTCTAGATATGGGGTTCAAGAAAACTTTGGATGCAATTGTGGGCAATTTACCACCATCAAGACAGACTTTGTTGTTTTCTGCTACGCAATCACAATCATTGGCTGATCTGGCAAGGCTATCATTAATAAATTATAAAAGTGTTGGAACTTCAGATTTAAAGAATGGTGTCAATGGATCACAAAACGAAATAAGCACCCCAGAAAGTTTACAACAATCTTACATTGAAGTTGAATTAGCTGACAAACTTGATACCCTATTTAGTTTTATCAAAACTCATTTAAAAAGCAAAATGATCGTATTTTTGTCCAGTTCCAAACAAGTGCATTTTGTTTATGAAACATTTAGGAAGCTACAGCCAGGTATATCACTGATGCATTTGCATGGGAGACAAAAACAAAGGGCGAGAACCGAAACTTTGGATAAATTTAGTCGGGCTCAACAAGTTTGTTTAATCGCCACTGATGTTGTTGCAAGGGGTATAGACTTTCCTGGTGTCGATTGGGTTATCCAAGTCGATTGTCCCGAAGACGTTGACACTTATATTCATCGAGTGGGTAGATGTGCACGTTATGGTAAAGAAGGTAAGTCTTTAATTATGCTCACGGTTCAAGAACAAGAAGGTTTCTTAGCAAGATTAAAATCAAGGAATATTGAACCTAATAAATTGACCATAAAACAATCCAAAAAAAAATCAATTAGGCAGCAATTGCAATCGTTATTGTTCCAAGATCCTGAGTTGAAATATTTGGGCCAAAAGGCTTTCATTTCGTATATCAGATCTATTTACATTCAGAAGGATAAAAAAGTCTTTAAATTCGATGAAATACCCACAGAAGAATTTGCCAGCTCGTTGGGATTGCCAGGTGCTCCCAAGATTAAGATAAAAGGTATGAAAGCTATTGAACGGGCAAAAACTTTGAAAAACACCTCAAGACAATTATTGTCACTATCAAAACTTGGAGATGACGGGGAAACTTTGAAAGAGGAGCCCAAAAAAGTTCGGACTAAATACGATAAAATGTTTGAACGTAAGAACCAGACTATTCTTAGCGAACATTATATGAATGTCACAAAAGGTGGTGCACAAGGAGATGAAGATGAAGATTTCATGGTCGTCAAACGCCAGGGTCATCAGCTGGATGAGAAAGAGTTGCCAGAATTGGTAGTACCCACATCAAAGAGAGCTCAAAGAAAAGCTTTATCAAAGAAAGCATCTTTATCTTCAAAAGAGAATCCTTCTAGAATGGTATTCGATGATGATGGGATTGCTCACCCAATCTATGAACTCGAAGATGAAGAGGAATTTCGCCGGAACGGTACTGCAGAAAGTCAAAAGAAAGAATTTTTGAACAAGGAATCAGCTACAATGGCGGAGGTTGACGTTGAAGATAAAAAACTCGTAAAGCACAAAAAGCAAGAAAAGAAGAGGAGACAATTGGAACTATTAAGGAGAGAAATGGAAGCTGAATTGGCCGATGAAAACGATCACGATGAGGTTCAAAAAGAAGATGTAGCATATCTGGGCACAGGCCATTTGAGTGATGATATGGAAAATGACAGCTATTCTGATGACGATTCACAACCTCGTAAAAGACAAAAATTCAGCTACAAAGAGGGCGCTGAGCAACAGGGTGAAAACGATAACGTAATAGAAGTACAGGAGCCACAAACTTTAGAAGATCTTGAATCTTTGACTTCCAGATTAATATCAAGCTGATCTTATCTTAACACTTAAGCATTCAATAGACGTTTATATACAAAAAAACAACATTTCGTATCCGATGATCTCGATAAGTTTCAGTTTAATATTGAAGTCCTTGCAATTGAATCTAAGGAATAGTAATGGAGTCCACTAAAAACGCGCCTAGCTTGCTCTCTCAGTGTCTGGAACCTGTCATGTCATCCAAATCCGAGACACTTTTATTTTTATCGAGACCCTTTTTAACAAAGAAGCAGCTGCTGAAAGCTCAAAGTAATAATATCCCAGATCGTCGGGCATATAATCAAAAGAAGCTAGCGATAATCAAGTTTTTGAGCGATATCTGTGTTCAATTGAAATTCCCTAGGAAGACCTTAGAGGCAGCAATATATTTTTACCAAAGATTTTATCTTTTTAACAGGTTTGAGACTGAATTATGCTATACAATTGCTACAAGCGCAATTCTATTGAGTTGCAAACAAGTGGAAACGATCAAGAAATCCAATGAAATATGCAGTCTCTCATTAAGGTTGCGTAACGTTACGAAAATTACCGCAGACATATTAGATAATTTCAAGAAAAGAGTGTTCCATTTTGAGCTTCGACTGCTGGAAGCATCATCCTTCGATTATAGAATCAACAACTATGTTCACATAGATGAATATGTCATCAAAATAGGCAAAGAACTTACTCTAAATGAAGATACTTGTTATCTGGCATGGATTATAGCGTATGATGCTTTAAAAACGGAGATAAGTTTAACCGTCCCACAACATACGGTATCCTTGGCTGTATTGAAGGTTGCCTATGAGTTATTGCACGAAAAATCCTGTTGGCCGACAATTCGATATACAACCTTTGAATCAGACGAGAGGTCTTTCAACGAAGCTTATTTTGATGTGTTGAATTTCTACATCAATTCTTTCGATGCGTGTGATTTGAAGAGCAACTTGCCCAAGACGCTGCCAACGGTAAGTATTGATACCTTCATAGAGCTGAAGAAAAAGTCAGGTCGTGAATATGGTCTGATAGATCTGTTTCAAAGAGATATCGACAATGATTTGTACCTAACTGCGCAGCACGACTCTTCTAATGTACGAGAGAGAAGGTACGTACTTTCTAGTAAATCAATTGGAGAAGAAGTTGCATCGAAGAGCCAAAAAGAAAATTAATGGGATCTATTACTGCATAGTATCTAACAAGTACAAATATCTATTCTTCCTTAGAGGATCAGCTCCAATTAACTGTTCCAAATATTTTTTCTTGTCAAAATCCGTGTCTATTCCAATATTTTTAAGCATATCATCTAGTACAATTAGTATCTTTAAGCACCAGTTATTTTGTTTCCCAGAGAAATCAAGATCATCCCGGTTAATCATTATGATGTTGCTCTGCAATTCCAGCAATAACTTGACATACTCTGGATGGCGCACAGAATCTCTTACAAATTTAGTATTTATGAACCATTTAATGTAAAACCAAACAGATTGATCTTCCGCATCCGTAAACATTGCATTTGTGATATACGAAAACTCATCATGAATAAACTTAGAGCTGTCTTTGATGTCATTCTCAGCAAACATACTAGAAAGAAGCACTGTTCTTTGATGCCATGCGGAGAAGTTTGAAATATTCTTATTTATATTTTTTGTCGTATATGCCAATTCTTCTGTCGTTCTTGTTGCACCGGTTATTTGCTCTAGTTTTTTCACAATTATCCTTCTGTAAAGCCAACCATGGAAATTTCTTGCATCCAATTCTAAAAGCTTACTCACCATAATCAGCTCATCTTCCCACACCTTGATGGATGTATCCAAATGATGTTCAAGAACCCACACTCTGTGAGTCCATATCCAGTAAACTTTTGGGAAGTGCTTCAATTGCGATAAAGTGAACAAAAGCTCATTGTTCCAGAACTGAAGGTCTAGTTGATCTTTCAGGTGCATTATGATGTCCCTGCGAAAGTTCCAGGCAACATTATACTCTGGATTATCTTGCAAAACTCGAGTTGTTTCTTTTAGTGACTCTAATGTGTATACGCAACCATCCTTCAAATCTAACACGTTTGCGACCAGCTTGCGATAATCGGCAATCTTTTTCTTGTCTTGAATTCTTTTTTGTTTCAATAACTCTTGGGTCCACTGCCTCCTTTTGATGCCATGCTAAAATAACGATTCATTCATCCAAGTTAGTAAAAAGCTCTTTTAATATGTAGTAGATATGATATATATATCCTCATAGCTGTACGAACCATTTATAATTAGTTTGGATAACCGCCGGATTCAGGTTGATTGTATCGTATCAGGGGTTGAACTTTAGAGAATATAGCGAGGAAAGGCTATCAAGCTTTTGATCATCTCAATCCACAAGTACTCGGAGGCCTCAAAAGAACAAGAAAAAAAAAGATGTCTCAATCCATATCGCTCAGAGGGTCCACTCGTACTGTCACAGAGTTCTTCGAGTATAGTATCAACTCTATATTGTATCAACGAGGTGTATATCCTCAGGATGATTTTGGTACCGTGAAGAAATATGGCTTAACATTGCTTAAAACGCAAGATGACGAGTTGAAGTCATACATACGAGTTATCCTATTGCAGATACATAAGTGGCTCATAGGTCAAAAATGCAATAAATTAGTTTTATGCATTGTGGATAAAGACGAGGGTGAAGTTGTCGAAAAATGGTCGTTTGATGTTGTTCATCTTGGCAATGAAAAGCCTCCGGAGCAGGACAATGAAACTGTAGATGCCAGCGAAACTCAAAATCAAATAAGGGCTCTAATAAGACAAATAACCGCTAGTGTCACATTTCTCCCAGAGCTATCCAACGAAGGAAACTATACCTTTAATGTGCTAGCTTATACTAATGCGAATGCGAAAGTGCCATTAGAATGGAATGATTCAGAAAACAAACCTATCAATAGTTCGGAAACCGTTCAATTTAAAACCTTCTCCACAAATGATCATAAGGTTACCGCAGAAGTGAGTTATAAATATTGAATTCCAAATGCATATAGACTTTTATACACCTCTATTAAAGAATCTCGCCCCCGATACCAAATTCTTTACATTGAGCACCGGAGACACAGGAGATCTTGGTTGCTGTTGCTGTTGCTGTTGCTTCTGTCGGTCTAATTGAGCCCTGGGTGTTGATGCAGTCGGCATTGGAATCTTCAACTCATTTTTGATGAATTTTGACCACGCAGGTTCGTTTACTCTAACCATGTTATATTCAAATTGTTGAAGTGATTTCGGATCCCATTTAAAAAGGAAAAGGTCATTTCTAGAGGCATCATCATTAGATTCATCCGAATCTAAATTGAACGGTGTCCAATATTGCTTCCATAAACTTAAATCCCATTCCAAGCCTTTCAATGCCAATATGAAGGCCCACACTGACGTATTGCTATTCGAATTTGTAAGATTTTTGTAAGTTTCGTAATAATCGTCAGCTGAGTCCAATGAGGCCACCAATAGTTTAAAAAATTTAAGTATCAGCTCCAAGTTGGCATCTATGTGCTTTTGAACTCGCTTCTGGGCGGTGCCTTGCCTATTTTGCGCAACATTGGAAACGCTTTGCAAAATGGAGTGAAGGATCTCTCTCAAAAGCTCTAAATCTAGTAATAATTGCTCACCAATATTAACAATAGTATTTGGCTCGAACTTCCTAGTAATATTCAAATTGGCGAAAGGCGCCGGTCTTTGCAGTAAATTTACAATATACCTCATATAATCGTGTGTAACTAGATCAATTACTTTATCCAAAAAATTCCATGCATAAACCTCTCTATTAAATTTGGTAATAATAAGCTCCAATGTTGAACTTCCATCAGTCACATCGCGTGTTGTTGAGAAGCAAAGGATGTTTTTCAGACTAACCATATATCTACTTGAATCCTCTACAGTAATATGCAACCAATCTGTATTGTTAAATTCTTTCCAAACAAACATTAGATCTAGCGGAAGGACTCTATTCAAGAGGATGCCTATTGCACTCGCCAACACCCCGTCATATTCATTTTTGACTTCGGCAAAAACTTGTGAGATTCTTTCGCTTTGGGTACTAAATTCTGTTAATTTCTCTTCCAGTTGATCTACTGTGGTTGAGCAATAGTCTGAGGTATTGATAAGTGAAACTGTGTACTTGATTGTTTCTTCTTTATTTTGAACTTCAGCTGATTGTGGCAGAAGTAATGGTTTCAAAATGTTGTTTAAATATTTCGTTAGCCATTTGGTGAAAAAATTGGCCAGTAAAAGTAGTATATTCTCATCCGTGTTATTTTCAATCAGTTCAAACGTTTGGCTCAGTACTGATCTGTAGGTTCTGAAAAGGTCTGCACTCGAGGAGATGATCCAGGAATCAGACATTGTGAAATCTAGCGCATTCGAACTCATATACGTCAATAATTTATCGTTCATCATTTTATCCTGATGAGTTATCCATAGTGAAAGATATGGTTCGAAACAAGATGATAACCTCAAGCTCTTCAACTTGTTTGAGAATCTAACATCGATATACTTTTCAAAATCTAGCGTGGCTTGCAGTGACCCCATGAACAAATCGATCGAGGATTCTTTACCATTGAATTCTCTTTGCAGTAATATTTTTAGATCTTTTTGCGTCATCTCATAAAATCGAATAGTGAGTTTCAGTGGCATATCCCATTCCTGTGGGAAAAATTTGCTAAACTTCGAATTGAAATTATTAAGGGTTTTCTTAAAGAAAATGTAGCGTCTGGATAGATTTTCCAATGTACCAGCCTCATCATCTGGCGTAAAAATTTCGTTTAATTCGTAAAGCAGTTTGTCGATGGACCAACGAATGATTTGAGATTTCCCACTGGGATCAGACTCCAAGAGGTCACAAGCACCCTCTTTTAATTGCGCCTCCAACTGGTCCGCTTCCGCCAGCTTTCCCGTTATTACCTGGAGATATTTCTGCTTTATACGTTCAAATGTATCTGTGCGCAGTCTTCCTATCGATATCAGCAGTCTGTTGATTTCATCTACTGATTTATAGGCCTCGAAAGTGTTCTCTGCTAAAGAGCACATTATCTTATATGAGGAGGCAGATTCCTTGAACATATCTCTCAAAAGTAAGCTTCTACAATGTGTGTAGCTATCAGTTAATATCTTAATATTTTGAAAGAGTGTTATGCATTGCGTTAAGTTCTTTTTGGCGTTATCTAAATGAGAGATACCTTCGGTCAATTGCGAGATTGTTGATTGTGTTGTTGATGCGAATGTTCTAGTTGCCTCAATATCCTCGAAAATCTTATCGAACTCAAACGTTTCGCTATTCAGTTCCTTGTTTGCAACGGCTTCTTGCTCTCTATCTCTATCAATTTCATTTCCCAATGCCAATTTGTAGTTCCTTGTGGCGCAAATCAATTTATCTATATCATCAATAGAACTTTTAGCTGATAGAATTGTGGTGATATCCAGTGTGGGGTCATACGTTAGTGCACTGGGAATCATTATCACTACTAGTATGACTGATGGTACCTTTTGGACCCACTAATATATTTACAGGGACCTTTAGGGCTTCTCCTTGTCTTGAGTGGAAACATCAACGAACGAACTGAAATATGTTTAACCAGGATGTTCTCTAAACAATAAATTAAAAAAAAATGTGCTCTAGGGGAGGTTCGAACTCTCGACCTTCAGATTATGAGACTGACGCTCTGCCGACTGAGCTACTAAAGCGTTATAATTACATGTCGAAGGAAGAAAAAAATATATCAAATAAAAAAATGGAACATGTGATTGAAATATCCTAATTATAATGGTTGCAATTCTTGAAGCTGTCAGATAAATAAAGCATTAAACAGAGGGATATATGGTTTATTTGAGCTCAGTTGGGGGTTCAAGGAGGATCGGTGCTGTCTTTTCACTTTTTATTTTTAAAATTTTACTTAGAAGGTGGCAAAATGGAAGAAAGCGAGGCATTGAAAAACTTGAAAGACAGTCAGCTAAGAAGAACATAGGCCAGACGGGATAGACTTGAGGACTATATTAGTGGCTAATTGACATTTGAAACACTTGAAGATGTCACTTAAATTACCCCAGAACCCTAACAGCGGACTATTCAAGCAGGGATACAAGAGCTACTCAAACGCCGATGGACAGATCAATAAATCAATTGATGCTGTTCGTGAGATTCATCAAATGTGTCTCACTTCGATGGGACCATGTGGCCGAAACAAGATTATCGTAAATCATTTAGGGAAGATCATAATTACAAATGATGCGGCTACTATGCTGAGGGAATTGGAAATTGTTCACCCTGCTGTGAAAGTCTTGGTAATGGCTACTGAGCAGCAAAAGATTGATATGGGCGATAATACTAATCTTGTGATGGTTCTAGCGGGAGAGTTGCTAATTGTTTGCGAGAAACTGATTGCATTGGGTCTATCAGCGGTAGAGATTATTCAAGGTTTCAATATGGCTAAGAACTTTACGTTAAACGAATTGGATAAAATGGTTATTGACGAGATTACCGACAAGACCTCTACCCAAGAATTGATTAAAGTTATCAAACCGGTGATAGCATCAAAAAAATATGGCTCTGAGGATCTACTAAGTCGATTGGTGGGTGAAGCAGTTTCTCATGTTCTGCCAAAAAAAGGGCCCTCTGTGCCATTCTTCAACGTTGACTCGATTAGAGTTGTTAAGATTATGGGTGGCTCATTATCTTCTTCTAGTGTTATTAAAGGTATGGTATTCAATCGTGAACCGGAAGGTCATATCAAAACATTACCAGAAGGCGGCAGATACAAAGTTGCAGTATTCACATGTCCTATCGATATTGCAAACACTGAGACAAAAGGCACCGTACTATTACATAATGCTCAAGAGATGCTTGACTTTTCGAAAGGTGAAGAGGAACAAATTGACAATATGATCAAAGAAATTGCTAATATGGGCATCAGATGTGTCATCGCGGGTGCAGGTATTGGTGAATTGGCATTGCATTATCTAAACAGAAATGACATCTTGGTTTTGAAAGTTCCAAGCAAATTCGAACTGAGAAGGATATGTAGAGTCTGTGGTGCTACCCCATTGCCAAGACTTGGTGCACCAACTCCTGAAGAAATTGGCATAGTGGAAACAATAAAGACTATGGAAATTGGCGGTGATAGAGTTACTGTATTTAAACAGGAATCTGAAGAAATAACTCGTACTTCAACAATTATCTTGAGAGGTGCCACTCAAAATAACTTAGACGACATCGAAAGAGCCATCGATGATGGTGTTGCCGCAATCAAAGGGTTACTAAAGCCAAATGGTGGAAAACTGCTACCTGGTGCAGGTGCTACAGAAGTCGAGCTTGTTTCCCGAATCACCAAATATGGTGAAAAAACGCCAGGTTTACTGCAGCTAGCGATAAAGCAATTTGCTTTGGCTTTTGAAGTTGTGCCACGTACCTTGGCAGAAACTGCCGGTCTCGACGTGAACGAAGTTCTACCAAATTTATACGCTGCTCACATCGTCGCACCATCCGAGTCGGAAGGGGCCGAGCAAAACAATGATTATCTATACAAAGGTATTGATATTCAAAACGACAGCATTGAAGGCGTCATAGATGTGAGAGAAGAAGGTATCTACGATATGCTCGCACCAAAAAAATTCGCTATCAATGTTGCGACCGAGGCTGCGACAACAGTGCTATCCGTCGACCAAATTATCATGGCTAAAAGAGCAGGTGGACCAGCTCCACCTCCACAAGGTCCAAAGCCTGGCAACTGGGACCAAGCAGACTGATATAATAGCCATATTTTTCATTTATTACTTGTAGAATATAAGATTGTATAGTCGTTTTCAGTGATGGATCATAAAAAGTTTTGAACAGTGAAAAAATAACTGATGAGATGAGATGAGATGAGGTAAGATGAAGATTAGCCCAAAGAAAGATACATAGATAGAGGTATTTTCCAGGCATTGTAACACTTAATAAATATGGCCAAGGTCAGGGGAAGAAAGCAATTAAAGAAGGAGCAGAAGAATGAGTTTGCGCCAGCAGGTGACATCTCGGTAAAACTAGATAGAGCTGAGCAGCCAGAATATAGCAACGAGGAGGGAAGCGAAGATCCTCAGATGTTTTTTGGTATCTTGGATCGCGAGGAGCTAGAATATTTTAAGCAAGCAGAAGCTACATTATCTATGGATGCCTTCGAGTCGACGGAAGAAAAGGAAAGATTTGTCACTAATATTATTGAAGAATCTCGGGGTAAGGAACTTAAGCTGGTAACTTCACAGATCTGTTCTAAGCTTATGGAGCGTATTATTTTAGCATGTGATGACTCTCAGCTGAAAGCGATATTCAAATCTTTCAACGGATTCTTTTATAACTTATCGTGTCATAAATATGCTTCACACGTTATTGAGACGCTGTTGGTAAGAAGTACCGCCCTACTTGAAAAAGAACTATTGACGCCCAGTTTCGATTCTTCGAGCATTGAACCAAATGATGATGGGGAAAGTTTCGGTACAATGGAGAATATGTTTTTGTTTATGATCAACGAATACAAACCTCATGTGAAAACTATGATTAATCATCAATACGCTTCTCACGTATTGAGGCTGTTGATTTTGATCTTATCATCAAAAAAATTACCAAATACGACGCAGAATAATTCGGCTTTACGGTCCAAGAGGTCAAAGATTGCTCGTAAGATGATCGATATAAAGGATAATGATGATTTTAATAAACATTATCAGACCCCAGAGTCTTTTAAACTCGAATTACGGGACTTTATTGGTTCATTATATAAGGATTTTACTAATGGAGCAACTGCTCGATCTGATATTAGTATGACAGTAATAACAAAGTTCAGAGAGTACTGTGTTGACAAAGTCGCATCGCCTGTGATACAATTGATCATTCAGGTGGAGGGTATCTTTGACAGGGATCGATCATTTTGGAGGTTGGCATTCAATACCAACGATGAAAAGGATCCAAAAGAGGAATCGTTCATGGAATATCTGTTGTCGGACCCTGTTGGATCGCATTTTCTTCAAAATGTCATTGGCTTTGGCCGCGTGAAATATGTGGAAAGACTTTATCTTTTGTACATGAGGGACAGAATTGTAAAATTGGCCAAAAGAGACTCTACTGGTGCCTTCGTTTTACAGGCGTTACTGACGGTCCTAAAATCTAAGGAAGTTAAGCAAATACTAGACGCTATTGTTCCAGAACTAAGCATGCTGCTAAACTCTAATATCGATTTTGGAACTTCCATAATAGATGCAAGTATCAAACAAGATAACTACAAAAGAGAAGAGGTTATCGAACAATTAGTTGCCAAATATTATCGTAGGGAATCAGCTGAGAAGAATATATTGGACAGCTGTTTACAACTAAGTTCATCTACCTTAGGTAACAAGAGAGATGACTGGCCAACTGCTGACGAGAGAAGAAGATCTATTTTCTTAGAGAAACTGATTGATTATGATGACAAATTTTTAGCTATTACCATAGAAAGTCTGCTTTCATTGCAAGAGGAAAGATTCTTACAGATGTGTTACCATGGTGTTTTTTCACACGTAGTGGAACATGTCCTTCAGCCTAAACGTGTCGACACTATAAAGCGGAAACGTATACTGAATATCCTGTGTAAAGATGTGGTTAATTTAGCATGCAACGCATATGGTTCACACATTCTAGATAAGTTGTGGTTGTTTACTGCAAAATTAACGCTTTATAAAGAACGTATTGCAGGATCAATGAGCGAGGAAACAGAAAAGATTAAAAATAGTGTTTATGGTAGACAAGTTTGGAAAAATTGGAACATGGAATTATACACTAGAAAAAAATGGGACTGGAAAAGGATAGTCAAAGAACAAGAATTGGAAATATTTCCCGACTCAAAGCCATTGCAACCAAAAGAACACTCTAACAAGGGTAAGCGTTCTAGGGATAGCAGCGAAAATAGTTTCCATGAATCTACAAAACGTGCGCATTGAACATTTAATTAGAAACAATCTTATATTACTGCAATAGAACCAAATATATAGTTATTTAACTGATTAATGAGCAAATCAATTTTGAAATACTCCTACCAAGTTGCTGTACCTCTTCTCAATTTCAGGCCAAGATATCTTGCTAAGTCATTGAATACATCCTCTAATTGATCAGCTGAGTACTTTTTTAGTTCTTTCTCAACCTCCGCATCTGAAATCTCATCAATATGGAAATCCTGTACTTTGCCCTCTAAAAAATCTTCAAAAGCTTCTTGTTCCTTCAGACTTGGTGGTAAAAGTTCGTAAAACTTAGCTAATTTGAACAATGAAATGTCTGTTACATTTTCGAAATCCTTCAATGTACGTGGGAAGAACTTATCTTCAATAGAAGGGATATCTCCATCTGCATTAGGCAAAGGAGCTAAAAACTCTCCGTGTCCCGTTTTAGTGGCATTCGCCATTCTTCTCACGGATCTCTCTTCAATTGTATCTAATTGACCTTGCAGCTCTCCGACTAACTGCACCAAATCTTCATTGGTAGCCAGATCTGCAGATTCAACTTGTGGGTTACTGACTTTGGAACCAGAAGACTGTTTACTGCTCCCAAAAGAATTGACACCATCTCTTTGTTTTGAAACTTGAAGTTCTAAAACATTTTGCCCTGTTTTTGAGATCAAAAGCGTTTGACGCTTAACCAATTCTTGCAATTCAGCAACTTGAACTTTCAGTAACTCTAATTCAGAAGACATGATTCACGTACCAACTTTTTAAGCGATGATATATAACCAATCGAATAACTGATCGTTCAAACCGAAAGCCATTCAGGGTGTTTTTCCCTTTAAATTAAGGAAATATTTGCTTTTGTTCATTTGCCCAAGCACAAGCACGTGATATGAGCCACATAAAACAAACCATCTAACTACAGAAGTACATACAATGTACACGAAATATACCTTATATCGTCTGTCTATAGCTTTAGGTTACTTAGACTACTTGCCACTTTGCCAACATCTTCCTTCTTCTGTTTTGCAAGCCTCTCACGGTTCCTTCTCTGTGAAAGTTTACCTTTGCTTACTTCATCGGCAGCGAGTTTTAATCTGTCCAGCTCCTCACTCTTCTTTGCCAGTTTACGTCCACCTTTATCAAGTTCATAATTGTCAAGAAAATCGTCCAAGAGTGACTCAAAGTCTGAACGTTCTTTGGTCATATCGAACAACTGGTAGTTCTCTTCGAAATCGTCTTCTTGTTCTTCCTTGTAGTTATCATACCCTGCGATGACCTGATCGTATTTATCATCTAGTATTGTCATCGTTTCTGTGCGTGCAATAGCACTGGAACTCATCGAAAAACCAGAAATGTCGGACATAGCACCTTTCTTCTGACGATCCTTTCTTTTCTTGTTGCCAGGTGTTGACTTAGTCTTTGAATCGAACTTCGGTAGGTCACCCAATACATCATCTTCGACCTCTTCTTGTGGCTCTAGACTTTCTAAATCAAATTCATCATCTGATTCGTCCTTTCCGTGCCGTTGTTTCTGCTCAAATTGAAACCTTGTTACATCTGCTTGATAATCAATATCCTTTAGATCATCGAAGTTTTGAACGTTTTCAATGTTTTCAAGTTCTTCACGATAATGTTCATCTTCGTAACCTTCCAAATCATCTACATCCCATTCATCCAATTTAGCCTCGAATTGTTCTTCATCCTCTGCTTCACCGCTGCGTAATAGTTCCGCAAATACATCAATCTCATCATCGTTAGTTACTGCCTGGCTTTCCTTTGTTTTATGTACTACAATGTCCTCATTCACTACGTAAGCCTCATCTTCTAAAGCTTCAAGCACTTCCCGTAAAGCTGGGTTCATGTCTGGCTTGAAGCCTTTGATGTCGTCAGGGACATCTTGTTGGTGTATCAAATATTCCGGCTTGGCAATACCTCTTTGGAAAACAGATGTCACAGCCTCTACCTCTTGGTATGCAGGTTCTACAAATAGATCTTCAATATTCTTCTTCTTCAGTTTTGTGCCGTCATCTTTGACAGGAATAAAGATGGAATGTGATGGATCCTCACCAATTGGTTTCAGATGCTGTGTATAATCGTACTTGGAATCATCAAAATTTATACCGAATAATGCTGCCTCTCCCACTTTTCTTTCACGTTCATGAGAAACATCTTTAAGAGGAGATGGTGATGTTTCGGTAATATGGCCATGCTTGTCAAGAGGAACTAACACATGTGCAGAAGCTCCCTCGTCGTAAAACTGTGGGTCGTCGTGCGGCCTATGAACCACGGCGTACTTTTGTGCATTTTTCTTACTGAATCTCTTTGACATCCTGCACGTCTATCACAACAAGGTGCTCAATCGATGGTTTGAACACTACTAGAAAGACTTATTACACATTTTTCCGACTTTTAGATGCTCATCACATCTCATCTCATCGCCAACAGGCCAAAATTTTCAGTCACACTTGACGGAAAGTAAAGACTACAAGTAATAAGCATAAGTGTATAAGGTACGATTAAATAGCATAAACGGTTAGAAACCCGTTCGCTGGGCCTGATAAGTTTGACATAGCTCCCTGGTAGCACTAGTTTACTATGTTTATTCTTTCTATGATCAAAGACCTGGTGAGAATACCGCCCGATCAGTTTCATCGAGATACGATATCTGCAGTTACACATCAGCTAAACAATAAATTTGCAAACAAGATTATACCTCATCTTGGCCTATGCGTTACCACATACGATCTCTTAGAAGTGGACGAGGGTCAATTGAAACCGGGGGATGGTGCTTCCTATATCAATGTGACATTTAGGGCGTTGGTGTTCAAACCTTTTGTAGGTGAGGTTCTCACAGGCTGGATTTCTAAGTGCACAGCTGAGGGCATACAAGTTTCGTTACTTGGATTATTTGATGTTATATTTATACCACAGAAGATGTTGTTCGAGGGATGTTATTATTCTCCGACGGATAATGCCTGGGTATGGCCGATGGATGAAGAGACAAAGCTGTACTTTGATATTAATGAAAAGATACGGTTTAGAATAGAGCAGGAGATATTCGTTGACGTGAAACCGAAATCTCCTAAGGAGAGAGAATTGGAAGAACAACAGCAACAACAGCAGTTGGAACAGAAACAGGGGAAACAACAAGAAAATGGAGAGGCAGATGATACTGAAAAACCGTTGAATAAACCGCCAGCATATGCATTACTAGGAAGCTGTCAAACGGATGGCATGGGGCTAGTAGGCTGGTGGGAATGAATCTTTGTATCGTAATGCCCAAGATGCATTTTTCAGATCTTAATCGTCCACTATGGTTGCAAGCTTAGCTATTAGTAGTTGTACAAAACAAATATTGGATGTAGCTGCTTTTCCTTCCCAATCCTTTCATGCGAACTTTTGCCTTGTGTATGTTTATTGACGCAACATCTTGTGCAAACGAATCATCATTTTCGTCCTGGTTCCCTTCAAACGTGACCCATTCAGAGTCAACTCTGGTTTAAAAGCTCATAATAATCAACTCACAATTGTGAAATAAATACGACATCAATTTCCAGAGAGTTATACTTGATTGAATGAATAGATCATCGTTTAAAGCACTCATTTGTACATATTAATTAATGGATAAAGTTAATAGTTCACCTTGAAATTATCGCACAATAGCTGAGATCCCAGCAGGTATACATTATAACTTTGTGACTTGATATCTTGCGCCGGTATCCTACATCTCATCTAGCCCTCCGTTCTATTAGCGAGCACTTACAGAGCACGAATAACTTCAGCGGCTAAAAACTTCGGGGCACCGGTGTACTGAATTGGCATTGGCTGTTGCTGGCACAGTACAATCCAAATACAAAACTTATATGAGTTCAAGATTAGCCTGTACTATGAAAACATCAAAAATGATATTGGCTCTGCAAAGATATATACTTGCTTAGAATGCAGCTCGGCTTTTGATGGGAACGAATTGCCAACACCTTTAGCCAAAATGGAAGAACATTACAGGGATTGACTGACGTGCTACAATTACCCTGTGATTCCTGTATTTGTAAACTGGGGAGCCCTTATATTACTGGCGGTTTGGCCGGTACCATGCCTCCTTCTAGAAGTAATATACATAAGATGACCAGATTTTTTTTTCTACTAACATGTTTAAATTCAGTTATACTGCATGTAACGGGAAGTTGAACTGAATTTTTTGTAGCCATTGATAACTTTCTCGACCGCCTGTAAAAAATCCTTCTCCGTAGCAACCTTCCTTCTTGCTCTAATTGCGAACATACCAGCCTCTGTACATACGGATCTTAATTCAGCACCAGTTGAATTGGGGCAAAGTCTAGAAATAAGTTCCCATCTTATACCACGTTCAACGCTCATCGATTTTGAATGAATACGGAAAATATTTGCACGACCTTCCAAATCTGGCAATGAAAATTCAACTTTACGATCAATTCTTCCAGGTCTTAGTAGCGCAGGGTCTAGAGTATTTGGTCTATTAGTAGCGAACATTACCTTGATATTACCACGAGGATCAAACCCGTCTAGTTGTGTAATAAGTTCCAACATTGTTCTTTGAACCTCATTGTCACCACCAGCACCATCATCAAAACGCGCGCCACCAATTGCGTCGATTTCATCAAAAAATACTATACATGCTTTCTTTGTCCTGGCCATTTCAAATAATTCTCTGACCATACGAGCACCTTCACCAACATACTTTTGGACTAATTCAGAGCCAATAACTCTTATAAAAGTTGCATCCGTTCTATTTGCAACAGCTCTAGCACACAACGTTTTACCAGTACCAGGTGGCCCATACAAAAGGATACCCTTTGGTGGATCAATTCCCAATGCGGCAAATCTTTCCGGCGACAAAAGTGGTAATTCGACAACTTCTCTAAGTTTTTCTATCTGTTCTTTACACCCTCCAACGTCACTATATGTGACATCTGGTTTCTCCTCAACTGTCATCATCGTTACAGAAGGATCAATTCTTGGTGGCAATGGCAATTCAATGTGATATTTTGACCTATCAACACCAACTCTCATTCCTTCTTCTATATCTGTCGGGGACACCCGCTCCCCCAGACCAACGACAAATTTTGCAATTTGCTTCAAGTTAATAACATATTTTGCGTCCTCATCTTCATCGCCCTCATCGGCATCTCTGGTCTGTGTGTTTTCGGTTGCATTACCGTTTGCTAAAGCCAGACCGTCGCCACTATCCGCTTCATTACCATTAGATTTAATAATCTTTGTGCAGCGAGCAACCTGTAAAGGATGTTCTTCGCTCAACCGTTGCCTGTCTCCCATGATATCCCACAGATGCGAAGGAGCCAATCCTGTATCACTTTCCTTGACACCTGCTTTCTCTTTGATCCTAGTTTCAATATCTTTCAGATCCTTCTCCGTTTCCTTCAACTTGGCAGCATATGGGGCAGCCCCATATGTTTTTAGCACTTGTATATCTCCTTCTGTAAGAGGTACGTTCTTATCGTCTGCATCCTTCTTTTCTTCGCCACTCTCAACGGGTGCCTTGTGCTTTTCCCAATCCTGCTTTGGAGGCATTTTATCAGTGAATATCTCAGAATTTGATTCCTCCAATCGATCTTGCACTGAATTAGCTGACCGTGTTCTTCTGAAATAGCGTGTGCTGTTCCGGTGGCAAAGGTTCTGACGGGCGCTTGGAGGGAGCCCTTATTAAAGTCAACTTTTGATGATCACATTGTACGGATACATACCAATCTGGAATATATACTTATAGACTGTGAAGGGTTTCTAGGAGCCCCACATAACAATTGTCTGGTAGGTCGTGTAGAGCATCACCAGGACGCCAAAAAAGAGGATAATTACGTCAAGGTAACGGGCTTTGACACAGCTAGGCTGGTCTTTGAATGCCCTAAAATGCAGTAGTGGTGGGTAGATGTATATCAAAGGTATACAAGCAGAGGACCCAACAATAGAAACAAATTTATCCAGATCATTAGCACCTATCCAAGCAACCAATGCGGTAAAAATGACAACTGCTGAACGGAAGTAGTTTTTCAACCACTTTATACGCGGATTGAATTTGCCAGAAGCGTTTGTAGGGAAGGACCAATTCTCCAGGATACGAATTGCAGGGAACAATTGCAGAGGCGTTGATAAAAGTATTGCTGCCGCGTATAGTAGTTGAACGGATTTTGTGAGTGGCGAATTTTGTGGGAAGTTTATCAAAACGACGGTTTCAACCTTATCTCCAAAGGCCGAGTAACAGAGTAAGCCAGTTGAAATGAAGATGAATGCAACCATGCACAAGACACCCGATAGACAAGGATAGAATTTTTCCCGATGAGCCATGGACTCCTGAATTGGTATCAGAAGTCCGATCCCTTCAAAGGTGAAAATTGCAGTACCCACGAACAAAGACCAATCTGCTCTGTTGAAAAACACCATCGAATCCGTCGCCAATCCGTTTTGGATAATGTAGTAGGCGGGGTAGTAGTACACGTAAAGAAGACCGAGCAAGATGAACAGGTCCGCAATCAGAGTTGTGCCACTCAGTTTCGCAATGTTCCTTGTGAAGGCCAACGGAATGAAAAAAATTGTCTGTAGAACGATGTAGGCAGCTAAACTCAGAGCATCCTTTTCGACGCCCATAACGTTCTCGGCGAACACTTTTAGATTTGTCGCCGTAAACACGATGTAGGCAGCAGAGAAACCTATCTGCGATAGAACGATGGACAACAGGATATAGAACTTCATTTGTGTACCGTACAGTTTCGCGCCGAGGTCACCGTACCCGCTGACACCCACCTTATCCTTTGCCGAGATTAGAATGACAAAACAGTAAAACGATGCAACGGCGCATAGTAAAAGACATGCCACACTGAACCCCCAGCCACCGTTTTCGAAGCCTCTCGGCAAGAACAGCACCCCGGTACCAACGAATGACTTCAACAGAAGCAGTACTGCCTTGAAAGTAGACGTTTTGTGACCATGATCGCTCTCAGCGGCCGCCTCGTCCCGAGCGCGATGTCCCCTTTCCAGGAGATCTTGCTGTAACCCGTCGTATCCTTCCTCCTCTTCGTCTTCTTCTTCTTCGAGATCTTGCCCGGCAAAATGGCCATACAGGGTCAGAAACTCAATGAAATTTCTAGTGATGAAGTTTGGCGGAGGCGCGTTGCTGCCGTACTTTCTTTCATGTTTTTGCAGAATGAACGACCTCCTGAACCCCCCGGGGGCTCTGATCTCATCATGGGTCATCCCTGTGGAGGGCGGCAGTTCAATATCGCTGTTTCGTGTACTACATAGAGCGGAGGAGTGAGTCGACCCCCCCGAAAAGCTGATCGACCGTCTTCGCTGTGCAAACGGGTGGCCCATGGGGCCACCCGTCGGTTGACCAGCCGGGTCGCCAGGTGATGAGGGACCGATGGGATGCTCGTTGGTCCACTTGTACAAATCTCTAGTCATATCGCCGCTTTTCAGCTGCAGATTGTTCGAGTCCTTGACCAGATGCCTGGCGACAATGTCAACAACCTGCGGATCAGGCTTGTGGATGTCGACAGGCGGCTCATTCGACAACGAGCCGTAGGTGGTGTCTACGTCATCTGGCTTCCTTAGCAGGGCTGCCGTGACGTTGTGATGGTTACTGTGGGCAGCGTTGCTAGCGCTGTCTTGCAATGAAGACGAGGTCGAGCGTGACATGGAGGCTGACCTATATACTTGGAGTGGTCTGGCTCTGGGTCTGTGTAGTGCGCTGTGCTGTGCGCTGTACGTAACACTGCCGACTTGTACGCTGCACAGCAGCTGGCACCGGGTGAGACAGCCGGAGATAGCACGTGACCGGCCATGTAGCCAATCATGTGACTAGCCATGTGACAGGTCACATGACAGGTCACGTGCGCACAAACCACGTGCTTATCATGTGATTGATCACGTGCCTACTTCATGGCGTTACCCGGCGTCTGCTCCCCCCGTCACCCGGCTCCCAGCCAGTCCGGCTTCTTGCAGCCTGTCGTCGTATCGCTCGCTGACCGCCTCTGGGCATCGCGCCTGCTGTGCGTTTCCGCAGCACCGAACTCGCTTCCGAAATTCTCCCCGGGTCAGCGTGTAGCTGGTCAGCAGCGGGTTTTATCCCGTTCAGATTATCTGAGAGTTCTTCAGATATAAAGAAAAGAAGGATAACAAGCTACATCGCTCACGAGCCAGCCACCATATAACGAAGGAAGGTCTAGAGAACTCAGTGTTAGAGGACTCAGTGTTAGAGGAAGGGTGTTTCTGGTTGCGTTGTGATGCTGTGTATAAGGAATAAAAGTGTTGTTTCAACAGTCTCGGCATTGAAGCGGTCTTTTCAAACATCATGTTCTTTGAATCAGGTTCATGGTTCCGTTGACGGTACCAGTGGTTCGCCATTCGAAGGGTCGAAATATCACGTTGTGGATCACGAATACGACTGTGTGGTTGTCGGAGCCGGTGGTGCCGGTCTTAGAGCGGCGTTTGGGCTGGCGGAAGCGGGCTACAAGACCGCGTGCTTGTCGAAACTGTTCCCCACGCGATCTCATACCGTGGCAGCCCAAGGTGGAATCAACGCCGCACTGGGTAACATGCACAAGGATAGCTGGAAATGGCACATGTACGACACAGTCAAGGGATCCGACTGGCTGGGCGACCAGGACTCGATCCACTACATGACCAGGGAGGCTCCGAAATCGATCATCGAGCTGGAGCACTTCGGTGTGCCATTCTCGAGAAACGACGAGGGCAGGATCTACCAGAGGGCGTTCGGTGGACAGACAAAGGACAGCGGTAAAGGCGGACAGGCATACCGTACTTGCGCCGTCGCCGATAGAACAGGCCATGCGCTGCTGCACACTCTGTACGGGCAAGCCTTGAGACACAATACGCATTTTTTCATCGAGTTCTTTGCAATGGACCTCCTCACACACAATGGCGAGGTTGTCGGAGTTATGGCATACAACCAAGAAGACGGTACCATTCATAGATTCAGAGCGCATAAAACGATCATCGCCACCGGTGGTTACGGTAGAGCCTATTTCTCGTGCACGTCTGCACACACCTGTACCGGTGATGGTAACGCTATGGTTTCTCGTGCCGGTTTCCCATTACAAGATTTAGAATTCGTTCAATTCCATCCTTCTGGTATCTACGGTTCCGGTTGTTTGATTACGGAAGGTGCTCGTGGAGAGGGTGGTTTCTTAATTAATTCGGAGGGTGAGAGATTCATGGAGCGTTACGCCCCCACCGCCAAGGATTTGGCCTGCAGAGATGTCGTTTCAAGAGCCATTACGATGGAAATTAAAGAAGGCAGAGGTGTCGGCAAAAATAAGGATCACATGTTCCTACAACTATCTCATTTACCTCCAGAGGTCCTCAAGGAAAGATTACCAGGTATCTCAGAGACTGCCTCAATTTTTGCAGGTGTTGACGTGACAAAACAGCCAATTCCTATCATACCAACAGTTCACTATAACATGGGTGGGATACCAACAAAATGGAACGGTGAGGCAATTACAATTGATGAAGAAACGGGTGAAGATAAATTAATTCCAGGTCTCATGGCTTGTGGTGAAGCAGCCTGTGTATCTGTTCACGGTGCCAACAGACTAGGTGCAAACTCTTTGTTAGATCTAGTGGTGTTTGGTCGTGCTGTTGCACACACCATTGCTGACTCTTTACAACCCGGTCTGCCACATAAACCATTACCAAATGATTTGGGTAAAGAATCCATTGCTAATCTTGAGAAATTAAGAACCGCAAATGGCTCCAGACCAACTTCTGAAATCAGGTTAAACATGCAAAGAGCAATGCAAGACGATGTATCAGTTTTCAGAACTCAAGCTACTCTTGACGCCGGTGTTAAAAACGTTTCGGAAGTTGACAAGTCCTTTGATGATGTCCACGTTACTGATAGATCAATGATTTGGAATTCTGATCTTGTCGAGACCTTGGAATTACAGAACTTATTAACTTGTGCCAGCCAAACTGCTGTTTCTGCTTCTGCAAGAAAAGAATCACGTGGGGCCCATGCTAGAGAAGATTATCCAGAAAGAGATGACGAACATTGGATGAAACATACTCTATCATGGCAGAAAAACACAGCTGATCCAGTTACCTTAAAATATAGAGGCGTGATCGCAAACACGCTTGATGAGAAGGAATGCCCAGCTGTTCCACCAGCTGTAAGATCTTACTGAAAACCTTTCCATCCTTTAATGAACAACTAGTAAACTAATTTACGTTTATCTTATTTATTTATTACTATTATTATTATTATTATTTATTTATTCCATCAAGTAAAATTCTTACATCTCCGGATCCATCCCTGTTGAATAGTATTATGAAAATTACAAAAAAAAAAAAAAAGATGAAATATCTGAGTGATAAGCCCGCCCAAGATAGCTTACCTTCACAAGATGGCAAAGCTTCGAATTGCAGTTCAGGGCTGTTGCCATGGCGAACTAGAGCAGATATTTGAAAAAGTGCGAGAAATCCACTCGAAAGCACCTATTGATTTACTCATTATACTCGGTGACTTTCAAAGTATAAGAAACGATGAAGACTTTCAATCAATTAGTATACCGCCAAAATATAGACGATACGGTGACTTTAAGGACTTTTATTTAGACGATTCTCGAAGGCCCCCGGTAAGGACAATTTTTATCGGTGGTAACCACGAATCTATGCGGCACCTAATGTTGTTACCGCACGGCGGTTATGTTGCAAACGATATTTACTATATGGGGTACTCGAACTTGATATGGTATCGCGGTATCAAGATTGGTGCGTTAAGTGGGATTTGGAAGAAATGGGATTTCAAACGGGAAAGACCAAGCTGGGAATCATTGGAACAGACGTCGTCATGGAATGAGAGGGTGCGCGAACTGTACCATGTCAGAGAAACTGACATGCTTCCGCTGTTTATGCTAAATGATTCCAGTGCGCATCCCGATATCATGATCAGTCACGACTGGCCCAATGGCGTCGTATACCATGGCGATATGCAAGATCTTCTCAGGAAGAAGCCGTTCTTCAGCAAAGATATACAAATGAGACAGCTTGGGAATCCTCGAAGCTGGGACCTTCTAAGACAATTAAAACCAAAATGGTGGCTAAGTGCTCATTTGCATGTTAAATTTGAAGCCACTGTCAAGCATTCGAAGAGACCAAAAAAGAAAAACAATGATGAACTGGAATTGCAACTTTCGAGTGACGAGGAGGAAGACAATGCTATTGAACCAGTGACAAGGTTTTTGGCACTAGATAAGTGTCAACCAAAAAGGAAGTGGCTTGAGATAATCGAAGTGGACGCAGATGAAAATCACGAATCCTGGAAGCACCAAGACTCTTTTTTTTACGATCCTCAATTTATTGCAAACTTGCAAACGTTACACAAAACCCCCCCTGTGACACTCCATAGTCTAGCAAACGATGCTGCGCAAAAGGAATCAGACTGGCTGCATTACGAAGTACCGAAATACACAGAGGGTGTCCAGAGGAGCGAGCAGGAACAAACATCAAGATTTACGCGTGAATTTCTTTCCTTCTGAATATTTGATATATAATAATGCTTATTTACGTTCATGTATCAATGAAGACGGGTCTTCTAAAATTTGAATACTTGCTCCTTGGAGTATCCTATGTCTTTAAGCATACCAACCAAATCACCCTGGTCAGTTGGAGACGTCTTGGGACCCGAATAAGCCTTCATGAATGGTGGTGGGCCACATACGAAAACGTGCGTGTTCTCACTTGGTTTAGCTGCATGCGACGCAAGGTATTCTTTTGTGATGAAGCCAGTCTCACCGTCGTAGTCAGCTTCCTTCTTGTCAACAAAATAAGTAATCTTCACTTGATCAGGATACTTTTTTTGCAAACCGTCCATCTCTTTCTTCAATAAGATGTCTGATGGTGTTTTGTTACCGTAGAAAAGGTTGATCTTTGTCTTGTCGTTAGGATTCTCTGCTATATGATGAACCAATTGAAACAATGGGGTAATACCAGAACCAGCACCTAACAAGGTGATTGACTCAAATGCATTTTCTTTCCAAGGGAATTTCTTGATTGGTCCCTTGAATGAAACCGTATCAGGTGGTTGCAGACTGAATAAATGGTTTGTCATCTTACCGTCATCGTAATGTTTAATAACAAACTGGAAATAACCCTTGGTAGATAAATCACCTACCGGGGTATAAGGTCTTATGACATTAGATCCTTTAGGAGTGACAAATTTTGCCAACACTGCTGAACATAAAGTCAACCCCAATTCCGAGTCGTCTGTTGGCAATTGAAAAGTGAATCTTCTGGTGTCGTGAGAAACATCTTCGATCTTGGAAAGTTTTAAGTCAATCCATTTGTCGTCACCCTTGAACACGATTTTCGAAGAATCATTTAAAATTGGCTGGTAAGACTTGGTGGCGTAATATGCAGAACATGCAAGCGCAGCGCCACCAAGAACAGCTGGCAAAATTTTACTGTTAGATCTTGTTAATCTACTCAACATAGCTAGTCAGGTATGGCGTTTTTTGTTTACTTTGGAACTAACGAATCTTGGTAATAATCCAGACAATTTTTCATCAACTTTCCGAAATCGAGTCCTTATATACAATAGCAAATAAACTAGATAAATAAGCAAACAATGTCTATCCCATTCACGTGATTGGAGATAACCAATCAAGAGAGAGCAAAAGGGGTGAGACCCATAAAGTATATAAGGGACTGTTAGATCTGAGAGCTTTGCTTTGAAGTTGTACCGACGACGACTGACAAATTCTGTTTGTAATATGATATCCCAGACGCTAAACCACAGCCGTTTGCTTGAACTGGTGAGGCAAAAATGTATAACACCACTGTCATCAAACTTTCATAAAGGTCAAAATGGGAGAGTGTGCATCATCGGTGGATGCGAAGACTACACTGGCGCACCCTATTTCAGTGCCAATGCTTGCGCACTGATGGGATGCGACATGACCCATGTCATTTGCGAAAGAGACGCTGCACCGGTGATAAAAAGCTACTCTCCAAATCTGATGGTACATCCGTACCTGAGAACAGGCCAATTGGGTGAAATGAACAAGATCAAGACTCTCCTTCAAAAAATGCATGTCCTTGTCATCGGACCTGGACTCGGAAGAGACTCCGGAATGCTCGACTCCGTGAAAGAGATAATAAAATATGTATTAGAGGAACACAAAGGAGCCATCCCCCTTGTTCTGGATGCCGACGCTTTGTTTCTGGTAACAAAGGATGAAGCTGTCCGTCACATGCTTGTTAAGTTCCCTGAGGGTAGGATAATCCTGACGCCCAATGTGGTTGAATTCGAGAGGCTCGAAAAACAACTTGACTATAGAGCCACAACGGAAGAGACTGCTGGCTCTTACATTGCCCGCCGCCTAAAGTGCGTTGTGGTACAGAAGGGCTCCAAGGATTACATTTATGCCAAAGATCACATGCTCATTAATGGCTGCGAAGGCAGTAACAAGAGAGTTGGCGGTCAGGGTGATACGCTGAGTGGTTCTATCGCGTGTATGCTTGCTTTCAGCAGAGCCATACATGACTTCAAGCTGTGCGGGGAACCCGACAGCAAGCTCGAATGGCTCGATTACTCGCTACTGAGTTGCTACGCAGGAAGCACAATTACCAGGGAATGTGCCAAACAGGCATTTGCCGCCAAGAAAAGGGCCATGCAGACCACAGATCTTAACGACAGAGTTGGCCAAGTCTATGATAAGCTGTTTGGTGATCAAAACAAAGACTGATCGAAAATACATAGTACGTAATGAAAAAATGCTGAAAATGCTGAAAATGCTGAAATATGATGAGATATATCAAAACATGCCCGCTATGGTAGTACTCTCAGGACGTTATGATGGAGCATCCACTAAGGCAGATCGTGTTACCCGGCGCATATCCTGGATGCGAATTACAGGAATCTCAAAAAGAGGAAGGCAGCCAATTTAGTGGTTCCACCAAATAAAGGATGCTACGTGGCATTTCTCTCCTGCGGCGACCGGAACGATCAAGATATCTCACTGCTTGATGTGATCGTGATGATAGATGGTGGATGTAGATGGAGCCTGCAAGAACCTGCAAGAACCTGTCCCGTGGTAGCGGTGGCAGTCGTGGTATTTGAGGACATTGACTTATGTTGTGTGAGCTGTTGGGTGTGCAGAGACCGTCTTGAAGTATTTAAACGGCACCGTGTATCTCTGCACTTTCTAACTCTGACTCCGACTTAATTCTTTCTTGTAAACTTGGTATCCATCACAAATAATCTATACTACACAATGCCAAAGTTAGTTCTTATCAGACACGGTCAATCCGAATGGAATGAAAAAAACTTGTTCACCGGTTGGGTTGATGTTAAATTATCAGCCGTCGGTGAAAAGGAAGCCGCAAGAGCCGGTCAATTGTTGAAGGAGAAGAAGGTCCACCCAGATGTTTTGTACACCTCCAAGTTGACCAGAGCTATCCAAACTGCTAACATTGCTTTGGCTAACGCTGACAGATTGTGGATCCCAGTCGAAAGATCATGGAGATTGAACGAAAGACATTACGGTGCTCTACAAGGTAAGGACAAGGCTGAAACCTTGGAAAAATACGGTGAAGAGAAATTCACCACATGGAGAAGATCTTTCGACGTCCCACCACCAGAGATCGAGGCTAGCTCTCCATTCTCCCAAAAGGGTGACGAAAGATACAGAGATGTTGACCCAAATGTCTTGCCAGAAACCGAGTCTTTGTCTTTGGTCATTGACAGAATGTTGCCATACTGGCAAGATGTCATCTCCAAGGATTTATTGGAAGGTAAGACTGTTTTGGTCACTGCCCACGGTAACTCTTTGAGAGGTCTAGTTAAGCATTTGGAAGGTATTTCTGACGATGACATTGCCAAGTTGAACATTCCAACTGGTATCCCATTGGTTTTCGAATTGGATGAAAACTTGAAGCCAACCAAGCCATCCTATTACTTGGACCCAGCAGCTGCTGCTGCCGGTGCCGCTGCTGTTGCCGCTCAAGGTAAGAAGAAATAAATATAGATTATTTTTAACCATATGTCTTATTTAGTTTCTTTAGTCAATAATGTTTGTTTGACGCGTTTACGTAATTTCTCCTCCAATCTCTTTCTATTGGGATCTATTTGAATGTTTACTGCCGCTGCTGGTTCAATGTCAACATTGAATCTAATCTTCAAGAAGGAATCGGTGACTGTTTTCATCGCACCGACGTCCTGGGAATACCATAGTTCACACAGATTCCCAGACATCTTGCACAGCTCGACGCAATCAACCATCGAGCTTGAGTTTGCAGCATAATGCAGCATAATTTCGACCAGATCGTTATGATCCTCGATTCGGTTCATTAGATTTTGATAGTTGTGTATCAGCAATGTAACAATGACACAAGCGACCAGCGTGTGCAATGGATACGTAAACGTCAAAATATGATCCCATACTATCAATGTGTAATTCCGGGGCAGTTCCCTCAGAAATAATAATCTTGTCCAACGAATTAGCCATATAATATTTGTGTGCTGCTGGCCGGAATATATCAATTCGTATAGTTGTGGACATGCATTTTTCAAAATAGGTTGAAAAATTTCCGCATCCCACTTGATCAATTGCGTCTCGTTGTAGAACCATCTGATCATTTGGCGCATAATTTTTTCAAATATACACAAAACCTGGTTCATCATCGCCTTATCATCGTGACCGTCGTTAAGCTTTTGATGCTCATATAGCTGTAAAAAAATTATCCCTAGAATTTCATGATAACCTTGCTTGTATGGGCTTGGCTTTGACACATCATTTCTCACCAGAAAATTATACATAATCTGTTTCATTTTGGCGTGTATTATAGGCTTCTGGAAAATATCGTCCAGCATTAGTCTAGACAGATCCAGATCGATTATTTCAAGCTTCTCGTACAAACTAGTATCATCTTCCTCTTGCTCGTAATCACCTACATGTGTTTCCCTCATTTTGCTTTGACCCAATGGATGTGCCTTTGAGGTGACCGGTGTTAACCTTCTGATACCTCGGGATTTTGGTTTGTGAATACTTTGGGCCACCTCACTATCCATGTATTCCCCATCCTTGGTAAACTTTGGTACCTGCAGTAACTCCCTCACTTCCTGGTCATCATCTAAGGCCAGGGTCTTCCAGAGCCATCCTCTATTTCCTTTATTCACATCAACTGTTTTGTACAGCTCTCCTTTCCAAACGCCTTCTCGAATCAAGCTCTCTCGAGACTCGTATTTGTCTGCAGCGACTTGTCTCAGATCCATGCCCTGATGCGCTTCCAGGTAACCAATCGAAGGATACCATCAACTGTTCTATACTACTTAATCATATATATATTCTATACCTATAGAATTTCATGTCGAGCGGTGTCCCGGACAATTTACTGCAGGGGAATATCATATGTCTCATGTTCTGCCCCTTCCCTGTCGGACAACGGTAACCGTCACAATAGAAGCATTCGTTGAAGGGGAAACTCAAAGGAAAACCACGTTCTATTTATTCTACATGAAAGATATAGAACACAACATATTCCATAGTTGTTTTCGGATCTGAATACCGCTATTTGCAATTATTGAGCGGACTTTGCTGCTTTTTGTCGACCAATATCTGTAATTTGAGTGAATTTGGTTCAAAAAGATGAGTGCAAGCGACTCTGAAAACTTGATGAAGCAGCACCAAATCCCCTCTTTGGATGTTGATTGGCTTGTCGGTGGAAGAAATACGGACCTCAACAATACCGGTATCGCCGCTGTCTCATCTAATGCGACGAACGTAGACGCCAGATCTAGGTCAGGGTCCGTGGGGAGTGGTAACCTAGTAAGCAGTGTAGCTAGTCCGCAGCCAGTGGACTGCTCAAACAAATATGCGCGAAGGAATTCGGTGACTGCACTCTCAAGCAAACCTGCTAATCACGACGGCAGCGGAAATCATGGTGACAAAGACGAGCCTAAGCTGACATTGAGAAGAACAAAATCTCTATCAGCGGCGCCAGCTGATGCTAACAGGTATGAGGCCGATGGTCACGGTCGCAAAAGAGGCGCATCTGTATCGAAGGCTTCCTTTGTGGCATCTTCGTCAAATAATGGCGAAAAGAAGGTTGGCTTCTTCAGGAGTTTATTTGGTAAAAAGAAATCAAAGAACGAGCCGTCGAACAACTCAAATGTTGCACAGCTGAATGAAAGACCTGCTAGTAGGAGATCAAGTGTGAGTACTCCCGTGCTCTCTGCTAGACGTAGAGGATCCGATGTTCGTCCACAGGTAGATTATGAAGAAGGCGATGATGAAGGGGTTCCGTTGACTAGGTCTAAAACAGAATCATTGGTCCAGGAGAGCAACCGTCATCATAATGATAGTGGTGGAAACTTTTACACAGGCGATTTAGACACTACTCATACAGAAGGTTCGACTCAGGTGGATGAAAATCGTGGTTTGGGCCGTAGAAATAGTAACAGTAATCAAAAAGAAAGTGACTGGGATCCGCGTTTGATGGAATTCTTGGAGTACTATAAATCTAAAGGCTGTTCTGTTTCTGCATTTCAGAAGCATTCAGATTTTCCTGAAACAACAAAGAAAAACAATCTTAGAAGGTCGAGACAGTCGACATCCTTTTCAATTGATGGAAATATTTGCGACGCACAAAAATTGAATCCCATAAAGGTCAAATATGATGCTAGAGGTCGGCCTCTTCCTCCTCACCCAAAGAAATCACAATTACGTCCATCTCTTAAAATTCATTGCATTTCTAAATCGGCTTCCGGTTCTAATTCTGATTCAGGCTCAGATTCAGAATCCTCATCACCGAGTACCGCCACCCCATCATCATCTCACAAATTTGGAGCATTTTTAAAAAGGGTAACCTCATATGGAGCAGCGCCATCGAACAGCACTAACACGACAAAAGATGAAGTTTCATCTATAGTTAGCGCCCAATCGAGTGTGGAGTGTTTTGACCCAGGTAAAGCAAGCATTGTTCCCGGTCTAGAAGACATAAAGCCTTTGAAGTACGTTTCCTTCGCGACAAACACATATTTCAATGATCCTCCACAACAGATCTGCAGTAAACATCCACGTCAAGGTGAGGTAGAAGTTAAATCTAATGGATCCGTTATCATTCATAGACTGACTGCCGAAGAAAGAAGGAAAATATTAGAATCTTCCAGTGGCGGTGTTGTGGTTGGTGGATCTGGTCAATTGAAATTATTGATAGAAAGTGATTCAAACCAAGGTGGTGATGTAAGGAAAAAGGAAGAGATGGCGCCTTCCATGCTCTCTGGGGACAGCGATAAAGTAATAACAGACCAAGGCGGAATTAGAGAAGCAGATCAAAAGAGAAACATAGGAAGATCTGCAGCTGAAACTGCAGAGACTGCAAGACAAAGAGGCTCTAGGGAAATCAAAGAAGAAAGACCAAATTCTTCAAGACCCGAAGAAGAAATTAAAGTCAGTAATATGGCATCGAGAGTCACCATAGATAAACCAATGGTAAGTAGACGTTCAGTAGGAGGAGGCTCTCAGAGTTCATTAGCTTCAATGATATCGAATGAATCTCTATCGGAAGAAGAGGCTTTCCCGCCTAAGAAATTGAAAATTCCTCATGATATTGTTTATACTCGTTGCTGTCATTTGAGAGAAATTTTGCCTATCCCTGCCACAATGAAGCAGTTGAAAAAAGGCTCACTTGATCCTATACCCTTGTTGCAATTAAGAAATCCAAGGCCATCGATGATAGAAATATGGTCATTCAGTGATTTCCTAAGTATTGCACCCGTATTATGTCTATCTTTGGATGGTGTTACTTTAAGTGTTGAAATGCTGAGAACCATATTGAGTGCCTTAATGTATAAGGATAACTTTGAAAAATTGTCCTTGAGAAATACTCCATTGGATCACGAAGGGTGGAGAATACTGTGCTATTTTGTATCGAAGTCAAAATCTTTGGCTGCTTTGGACCTTACAATGGTTCCAACTATTAAGACAAATGTTCAGAAGCCTTCCAAATCATCTTTGAAAAGTAATATACCTCGGATGGATTGTGATCGTCAAAGCCGTAAGGATATGAACTGGAACTTATTAGCTGCCTCACTTGCCACAAAAGGAGGGCTTGAAGAAATTATCATATCTGGAGCTCAAATGCCTACTGATCAATTTTCTAATTTTATCGAAGTTGCATGCATTGCCACTACAAGGTTAGGGCTGGCCTATAACTGTTTGACAAAAGATCAATGTGATACTTTGGCAAATTGGATAGTGCAATCAAAAATTACAGGATTGGATATAGGCTTTAACGATTTAAACGGTAAGCTATCAGGATTCATTGAAGCGATAGTTGATAAAGTTCATAGTAAAGGCCAAAAAAACGTTTTCAAATACCTTTCTCTGAATTGTACTGGCTTGGAAGTGCGGTCTGATGATACCTCAGCGACAAATGAAGTCTTGAAGCTGATAAGTGTTTTATGTTATTTCGAGAATTTGAAATTTTTG
Source organism: Zygotorulaspora danielsina (assembly GCA_030572985.1). Lineage (NCBI taxonomy): Eukaryota > Fungi > Ascomycota > Saccharomycetes > Saccharomycetales > Saccharomycetaceae > Zygotorulaspora > Zygotorulaspora danielsina. The sequence goes on from JAJMCL010000002.1 coordinate 848,634, forward strand.
GATATATCAAATAACCCAAAAATGTTTCCTCATTGTATGAAAACTCTAATAAATTGTTTGCCTGTGTTCGTGAATCTGATACGCTTGCATTTAGACTATGAAAATTTGTCATCAACAGTAGTTGTTATGTTGGCGGAAGTTCTACCTCTATGTTCACGCCTCAACTATTTGTCAATGCTAGGCACAAAGTTTGATTTGGCATCTTGCAAATCACTTGCCGACGCAGTTCGCAAGAGCTCTTCTTTGATTACTTTGGATATTGACTATACTTATATGCCAGCAAATATAAAGGAGAAGGTTTCTCTATACACCATGAGAAATGTTGATAGCGAATTGAAAAAAGTTAAAGGACAAAGTTCAAAATCTTCCGATGATAAAGATCAGTTAGCAACTTTACAAGATGAGCTTTCTGTCTTATTAACGGATGATTTTAAAGATAAAGAATTGTATGATAAACTTGTAGAAAGATACATTGAAAGAGTAACAATTGCAAGGTCGAAAATTAAAAAAGTTGTCAAAGATTTATTTGATACCAGAGTAAAAGGGCAACTGAGTACAGAAGGGAAAGAAACTTTAATCAGACTATGCTTTATTGAGGCAAGTTTCGAGAAGGGTTTACGACTGTTAAAAGATAGACATCAAGCAAAGATAAACTCAGGTTATACAGATGCTTATGATGAAGTGAAGACAGGCGTGCCATTTCCAACCATCTTTGAAACATCTCCAGAAGAACAGAACCTGGAAAATAAACGTGACAAAGCGAATGTCGATTCTTCGCAGCCTGCTTCGACTGTACTATCGTCTTCTACTTTTGAGCAGAGTGGGCATTCCATGTTACTTCCTTTCAGTAAAGCTGATGTTGAAGAATTCAATCCTCATGCCGATGATACTATCGAACTACATGACGATAACAGAGAGTCATCTAATAAGATTTCGATGCAAAGTCGCGAGGAAGGTAGCATATTTAAAAGTAGAAATGCTTTTTTGAAAAAGGTAGATGATTCCAACGCCAATGGTGAAGGGATTGATTTAGAATCTCTTGGAAAAGCTTCAGACTCATTGAAAACTGATCAAATTAAAGACCTACTTTTGAAAACAGATATGTCCTCGGTGGCCAATGTTATTGATGAACTTCATAGCAAAGGTTACCATTTACATGATATTTTCAAGAAGCATGACTGTGAAGCTCATAAAAAGCTGGTGGAATTGTCCCCTCAACCCTCTTTAAATGATGGGCATGATGAAAGCTCAACTAGTTCGCCAACAGATGATAAGATCAAGATCAATAAAGCTTCCCCGTCATCTTCACAGGGTGAGTCAACTACAACAAATAACGCTGAAGTCGACGAAGCAATGGATGCTGCTTATGATCAAGTTCTGGATAGCCTCCAGAAGGATATAAAGCACGAATAAGTGCCATATCCATGTAATAAAGACCAGTACACCAAATTATAATATTAATAATAGAAAGAATTAAAATTATAAAATAAAAACGACATATTGAACAGAATCACACCGACTTAAAGCATACTACGTACAAACAATATATATTAGCATGTAAAAGATATTATTTATGACACTATATTTTACCCGGCCATTGACTTTTTCGCTTCCAGGATCGATGCGGATGCAGAAAAGGTAGATATTTATCAACTGTACCAATTGCTCAAATTACTACAGAGCAAGAGCACAAGAGCTTATCTATTCAAGTATGTCGACGCTATGCAATTAAAATTTCTTCAATTATCGATCAAATAGTGTTTTTCCTCGCTTCTCGCGGTGGTATTACTAGAACTGCTGGGATTCAAGGTGCCCACAAGGTAAAGAATATTTATACTAACAAAAATACATCTTAGTGAGTTTCAATACGCCTCAAAAGCAAGGCGCTACCAACATCGGAATAAATTCAGACAATAAGCCAGCGTTCTCATTCGGTACTGGTGTGGCGACGAATGTAGGTAGTAAGCCTGCCTTTTCCTTTGGTGGTAACACTGATAATAATAATCAATCTGCCTTTGGTTCAGGTTCAGGATCAACGGGACCATTCAATTTCAACAACACCAATTCGAGCAATGCTTCAAACAATTCGAATGCAGCGAGTGGCGCTAACTCGACGTTTGGAAAACCAGCTTCCACATTCAATTTCTCTTCAAACAATAACGCTAACAAACCTTCATTTGGACTCGGAGGCAGCGACAGCACTACTAGCAACACAAACTCAGGTGCTTTCAAATTTAATCTTGGTGCTAGCAAAGACACAGGGAATACATTGGCTACATCTGGATCTAGTGATTTGAACAAAGAAGGGTCCGCTCCGGCTGCACTATTTGGAAGTTCGAATAACTCTTTTGGTAGTTCATTTGGAAAAAAGGATGAAAGTAAGCAAGCCGGATCTCTATTTGGTAGTAGTACTGCTGGGGGATCATCTTCTTTGTTTGGTACACAATCATCTGAAAATAATAACAAGCCCTCATCCCAAGGTCAGAACAATAATGACAATAAAACCTCGGCCTTCTCTTTCGGAAACTCTACTCAAACCTCCAGTATCAAACCTACCCTGTTTTCAGGAAAGTCAGAAGAGAAAAATGAGCCTTCCAAGCCAGTAACGTCAGATTCAGGTCAAGCTGAAAACCCCACGTCAATTTTTGGTTCACAAAAGGCACAACCTGCTGCACCATCCTTCAGTTTTGGTGGTACTGATAGTGAGCCTAAAAAACAAACAAGCAACACCTTTAGTTTTGGTTCCAAACCGATTGACAAGCAACCTCAAAATGTTGGAGTGGCCGCCCAGCAAGAAAACCCAAATAAGGCTGCTAAACCTTTGTTTAGCTTCAATAATAATCCTACAGATTCTACATCGGTTAAATCAACAGATACCCCCAACGAATCTAGTGCGAAGGCGACATTTTCAACCGTCACTACTGAGAACAAAAATAACACTAAGCCGACCTCTTTTTCTTTTGGTGGGAAAACTGGAGAAGACAATAGTTCTGGTTCTAAACCTGCGTTTTCGTTCGGTGGAAAAACTGGAGATGACGGTAGTTCTAGTTCTAAACCTGCATTTTCTTTTGGTGCTAGCGATACTACTTCTAAATCAAGTTTGCTTTCTGCGGAGAAGAAAAGTGACGCGCCTTCATTCTCCTTGGGTTCTAAAAAACAAGCAGATAAACCGGTAGAAGCTTTCTCTTTTGATGGAAAGAACCCTATGAATAAGAGGAAAGACGCTCAACCCACGCCAGCTTTTTCCTTTGGCAACAAACCGGTTGATAATGCTTCTGCGACATCAGGAATCTCTCTTGGAACAAGTAAATTGAAGGATGGTAAGGATTCTGCTGCTGCTGCATCAGGTTTTTCTTTTGGAGGCATCAAATCTGATACATCCAAGCCTGTGGAACCTTCGAAAACTGGAACAGAAGGTTTCTCATTCGGTGGCAACAAAGCTGCAACTGAAAAGCCAGAAGAATCCTCAAATGTGACAAATAAAGGATTTTCGTTTGGAACTCAGAAAGATGATGAAAAGTCGAAGCCCGTATCTACTTCTGGTGGATTTTCATTTGGAGCAAAAAATGATGAGCCAAAGAAGGAAAAAACACAGTCAAATTCAACGGGCTCTAAACTTGCTGGACAATCTTTAAACTCGAAATCCATTGAACCAACCCAAATATCACTTGACAATAAAACACTAGATGACTTGATAACGAGATGGACTGAACAGCTTTCCGGTGCAGGTACTCATTTTAATGAGTTTACCTCGAGAATTAATGAGTGGGACCAAGTATTAGTTAAAGGCGGGCAACAAATTAGTCAATTATATTCAGACACTATTCTTGCTGAGCAAACTCAAAACAGAATTGACCAGTCGTTGCAGTATGTTGAAAGGCAGCAGGATGAGCTTGAGACTTTCCTTGACAGCTACGAAAATAAAACTGAAGCGCTACTCTCCGACGTGCTCGCTACGAGCGGCAGTGGTGCGGCCAATAACAATGATCAAAAAAGACAGCAGGCTTATCATACAGCAGAAACTTTAGACGAGAACTTGAATTCCCTTTCACTAAATCTTTCTTCATTGATATCTGAGATAAATGAAGTAAGTAACACTTTCAACAAAGCGACAGCAATAAATCTGCATAACAAAGATGAAAACACACAGCTGATAAAGGTTTTAAATTCGCATTTGGACGCTTTGAAATCCTTGGAAAACAACTCTTCGACATTAGAACAGAAAATAAAGCTGATTGGCAAATGAGAATAGCTCGAATCAAGAAATGTATAATATGTATCGGAAAGAATTGAATAGCCATTTTCTATCCTTGTTTTGATTATGTATGGCGAAAAGCTATAGAATTCTACATGACAGATTAAACGGTCTACACAGGTTTTTCCTCGCCATTATAACCTGTTAAAGTGCACAGCAGAACTATAAGCCTAACCATCTTTTTAAGACCTTCGGCATTAGAGTCAGAAATAGGATAGCTGTCGCTGTCTTTCAATACATCTCTTTTCATTATACCCAACGATAACTTTCTGAACTTTGCTAACAACACCTTCACCTCGTTGATGACCATGGTATTCGCACTCCCCATGCTGATCAAAACAGCAGCTATTAGTTGAAAAATCGGAACTATGATTTCAAATAGAGAAATTCCATTAGCATCTTTACCGAAAAATAAAGGTTTATCCAGGCTCACGTTGACACTGATGAAATTAGAATTCTTCACGGCGATTTCATCAAAGAACAGCTCCAATCCCAAATCAGGATCAAGTGTCAAAAAGGAGCAGTCGCTTATAATATTGAAGAGCTTGCTCTGTATCAAAGCGTGAGCACCATTCCTATTTTCGGCAATTCTGATTAATAAATAGACAATTGTTTTAAATGCAGTTAGTTCATATAGTAAGTCATCGATGCTTATATTTTCTGAAGGAGAAGTCAACAATATATCGGTGTTTTTTATTGACCTTATTATTAGAAGCAGATATGTATTCCTCATTAAAGAATTCAGGATAAAATTTTCCTTGTTTAAATCACCTAGTCGTATCAAAGAGTCCAGAAGGAATATACCAGTAATTCGATTTGCGCCTTGTCCATAGATGGCATCATTGCAGATAACTTCAACAAGACCTTCACTATTCATTTTGAAATCCTGAAGAACAGGCTTAGCCATATTTTCGTCAGTTAAAATCCTGATTAGATAGCTGTTTGCCAAAACGTAGAAATCGGACCTTATGGAAAGGGTCGTCAATGGAGAGTTGATTCCGTGAATGCAAGCTTTGAACAAGTTGTATAGTCTCGTATCAATGGACTGAAACTTGTCAATTTTGTAACGGTCTTTCTGGTAGACATCATAGAGAGCAACGGCTAGAGAAACAAGCTCTGCTGAAAAGTTAATATTCAACTCAATATAGTCGTTGATCTTGGGAACTATTGACGAGAAAACTTCCAAAATAAAATTCGACCTTTCTAGCGCAGAAAGTTGCCCATCAGATATTGTGATTTGGACTAGTTGGACCCAAGAATGAAGGATCGATAGTTGATCTTTCATATAAGTATTTTTGCTTAGAAATTCAGTAACAGCTCGGAAGACCATTTCGTATTCGCAGTTGTCGTACTTCAATAATGTCGACTCATTAGTGTTTGAAATGGTGTTTACACGAACTCTCTGGGTTAGTTGCATCAGAGATTCCATCGAATTGAAATCGTAGATATTGCCCTTGCATTCATTTTTTAAAGTGACTGCCTCGAGGTTGAGGGGGAGGTTACTGAATATGGACAATTCTTTTAAAGTTTCGTAGTCCGTGGGCATATCACCATATGTCAGAGTGTCTAAAAAGGAAAACATTCTAGCTGAACAGAACCTGTTGGAAACTAAAAGATCAATCTGCGATTTGATATCAGATTCTCTTCCAGTTGAAGCAAGTCTGTGTATAGCCAAACTCAGATACTGAAGGAGCTCACTTTTATAACGTAGATATGAAAGTAGTGCGCCGCTCGACTCACATTGAACGAATGCTTTCCAGCTGTCCTCACGCTTAGTGTCGAATAGTTTCCCCTCCCATAACGTCTGATTATGCACTCGAGGATCCAACTCTAATAGCTGTTCGAAAAGCTGTATAGATGCAAAGTGATCAAGCATAATACCAGAAGTTGCTGGATTCCTACAAATTTTCAGAATAATCTCTAATGCTTGTGCTGCAAATCTCATCGGCGCATACAATATTTGCTCTCCGCTGACACTTTTCAAAGAGGATGCTAAAACCGTTGTCAGTGAGCCTAAGAGGGAATTTTCTGAATTGATAAAGGTTGTTAACTCAGGACCTGTTGATATTATATTGGAGATTTGGAAGCCCAACAACATATGAGCCACAGTTGGAGTCTGTTCTGTAAATGAAAGATTTTCATTAATAAATTCTAGTAATTCCAACTTCATTGTGAGAGCCTCCGTATCTTCTATAGTTCTTTCCAGCTGACATATAAAAGCATCTTTGATCCTCGCAGATTCATCAACGGAATCAAAAATTGTAAGTAGCTTGTTTCCCACCGTGAAAAATTTATGGCTAGTGTAGCAGCCAGAAAGCATTTTCAATATCTGTAGAGAGTTTGATGCAAGGGGATAGTTGTCTAAGCCAACGTAAAGTCCCAGATGTGCAATGACTGGCAAGTTGAATAGAACAGCATCGTAAAAAGATCTCAAGCCGTGTAAACCAAAGTCTTTTGGCATAAAATAGTTTTTGTTTCCATTCTTTAATAGAATAGATACGAATTCCTCCACATAAGGATCCTGAAAATTGAGGACTAAGCATATGATCTTGACAGCCATGGTAATAATTTGCAGCTGCTCGACGCCTCCATCTAAATCAATAGGAAGACTGTCCACGCCAATAGACGCAATATCAAAGATACACTTGTAAACCTTTTCAGTGAATAGATAGTTGAAAACCGCTGAAGCTGGACATTCCTGTACGAAAGTGAAAAAATCTTCCGTACAAACTAGTTTGTCAAAATTAGCTTGAGCTGGGATTGAGTTTATAATGAACCTATAGTCAAAAGAAAACAGCGCCTGTTCTATTATGTTTAGAACAGATAATTGAATGGTCCACGCTTTAGTGCTATCAGGAAGTTGGTTCGAATGAACAAAAACTTCTTGAAAGATGTAATCGAAATATGGCCAAACGCCTACTTTTCTATATCCTTGACCAAGTTTTGGAGGGAATGCCAACTGTCCGAAATTCATATAGTCGCTGTCAACTGCCTTCGTTTCTATGGCTATAAGCTTCTGAAATAGTTCTAAAAATCCAATGACCTCTGAAAAATTAGTCAAAACGGATGTAAATGCAATTTGGTAGGAACTTGAAACAGAAGAAAGTGGGGCACCTTTAAAAACCAAAGAGTCTAAAGCGTACCAAAATTTCGATCTTTTTGATTCTATTTTAGGCACTAAATGGCTTAAAGTTTGCAAACATGCACCAATTAATGGCGTATCTAATTTTGCAAATTCGAATAAGATATCAGTGAAAGAATCCGACAAAGAACTTTTGATCTCTTCGTTAACATCATGAGCTACTGATCCTATCAATGTGAATAGTGATGAGATGAATATAATAGCTTCTTCATTCAAGCCATCCTCTAGAGCCAGAGCTGTTGAATCTACTTCTTCGGACTCCTGTTTTTGTTGTCTTTGTTGAATTTTTATATTCAAATTTGTGATTCTTAATATGTAATCACTAATGCATTGGGCAATAAGAGCCCATGAGACATTGTTATTTCCACCAAAGTAATGATAAACACTTAAAGCGTTGTCAGAGCCGAATGATAAACTAGAGATCATTAGATAAAAACACGACCTCATTAAGCTATCATTGCATTTACTGGACCACTCAACAAAACCATAGGCATTTGATTCTTTGTCCTGCCAAAAAAGCCTTGAGTATTCTGGCCTTGAGGCATAGAAGAAATAGATTGTTAAAAAAAATCTCTCTAAATCGGCCCTTAAAGCAATGTCGTCTAGATCAAGATCTTCGCCGGATAATAATGAATCTTCTTCTGCGTCCTTTATCTTAGTCAATAAAAAGGCACAATCAGCTATTATCGTACGTAAGACATCATGGAATGTTGAAAGGAAAAAAAAATCTGTCTGTTCCGAAAAAGTGATATTTGCGAATTGATTATTTTCACTCTGAAATGCCACATTTTGGTTAGGTCTTTGGGACTGCTGATGTGGGAATTGCTGAAGTGTGGTTTGAGATGATTCATTTGAATCAGCATCTAGTAAATAAATTGGGATTAGCCTAGGGATGTGTCTCTCCAACAATGACCTAACATCATAAAACAGGTCAATACTTTTATCCTTTTCTGATATAGATGTGTCCGCTGCAAAAATTAATAATTGTTCTAGAGCTCCGAATTCAACAGCTTTTGTCATTGGCTCATCTACTGTAGATTGAAAGTCCATGTTATTAGCTCTTTCATCGGGCTTTATTTTACACCAATTAATGAAATAACAAAGGAATACGAAAATTATCGACACTCTAACAGGTTTCTCATACATCGAATCTGACTTTAATTCTTCAAGAAACTGAGCGTGTACTTCTTGAACCTCCCTATCGGGTAGTTTGTCGAGTTTACTGAAAGCACCAAATATTGATGGAAGGTAATACGCTATGAAAAAATCATTCGATTGCATGCCTGTTACATGATCTATCAGTTTCAGTAAGTGGTGCTTTCCGTTGAAAGATCCATTATTGATCAGTCCATATAGAATCTGACTTAACGTATCGTACTCCCTCAATAAAAAATCTCTTTTGAACTTCACATTTTGTTGGGATAGAACATTATAGTTATCTAGTAGCTGCGCCCTTCCTATTGATTGTTTAATTTCAGATAAAAGCTCATGAATGCTTGAGAAACTTTGTAAAATTGTGTCTACTAGTCGACCATTCGCAACGAGTGCCTGATATAATGGGTGGTCCGTGCCTAAGCAATTGGTCAAATATGCCACAATTTGTAAAATATACTGTCTCCTTAGGAAGAATTGAACTTTACCAGCATTTACCAGTGTTACATGTTCGCTATTCTCACCATTAGAAGTGGCCGGGTCGGACAGAATAAACTCACTGCAAACGAGTTCATCTAAATTGAGCTCATCAGACAACAGAATTGCACCAATCATGAACTCCTGGTTTATCTTGTAGGTGTTCTCATCTTCTAGTGTTATTTCGCCTGTCTCCAAGATAGATCGGCTCTTGGAATTCTTAAGCTTGCTATTACACAGATTTAGATTTTGTAAATCAGGTAACAACTCACTGAATAGCTTCTCATCGACGTGTTCCCTTTCTATACTTTCATAGAGCGACTGAAAGACGGTAGCACACCACCGCATAATCAAAACAAGCGCTTCACCAACTGTACAGCGAATCGAGCCTGTTTTCTCTATAGCGAATACTTGTTTACTCTTTCGAATCCACTTCGGAAATTTCAATATTCGAAGTGCTTAAAAAAAAATTCGCCCTCTTGAAATAAAATGAAGCTCAAAAATATAAAGTGAAGGAATGCTAGATCATTTATCAAGTGTCCTTGATCTGTTTCGAAGTGTCAAGAAAAATAACAAATATTGTTAGATCCAATACTTAACGGCTATTGTCCCAATGAATGAAATAAAAATGAATAATAATATTTTAAATAAAAATTCTCCGCGACGGGGAATTGAACCCCGATCTGGCACGCGACAAGCGCCCATTCTGACCATTAAACTATCACGGATATTTGAATAAGATGTGGACTCAAAATGTACTTAGCTTTCTTATAGCATGTTAATTATCATGCTCACCGGAATTTGCATTCTTTTTGAGCTCTAGTTCAGTCAAGTGAATAATCTTTTAGAGCTGAAAACTAGGAAATTATAAATGACTACTGGAAGAACTTTTTGTTAGAATTGAGAGTCAGTAAAATATAAATGACAGCATCTGCAATATTACATTTACGAATGACTTGCTGATTAACCGACTAAGTTGTGTGAGATGTGCCCTAACAATAACCGTTCGATATGGAAGAGAATCGAATGATATTAACTGCACGAATATTACAATCAGGGCCATCACTACGACATATTCTATGGTCATCGATCGGAAATATCAACCGTGCAATTGATTATATGGATTGAACTAATGATGACAGTGTTGGATGATTCACTAGGACAATTTGCGACGTATAAATACCGGCACTTTTACCTGATATTCGTTCTGTTCAAGTCACATATTTTGTATATTCTATATTGTAGACGATCAAGGATTAATATAAGAATTTATAAATTCTGTATTCCACAAGTTAATTAACAATGTCTACCAATCAAAGTGTCAACAACTCAAAGGATGAAAACCTCTTCCAATAATTATTAGGTGAATAAAATACACTTGAAGTTATTTTTCCGCAGATTATCCATATTGCCATGTATGCCGCTACATGAACTACTAGGTGCTTGCTGTAACTATATTTACCAGAAATTACGAAATTTTTGCTAAAAAAACACTCACGGTGGGGGTCGAACCCACAATCTTCTGATTAGAAGTCAGACGCGTTGCCATTACGCCACGCGAGCTTTGAATTTAACTTAATTCAGAAGCTTTTCTGTAGGCCCAAATAACCGATATACCGCATGTGACTACTCGTTATTTTGTATTTGAGCAGATTATAAAGTCAATACATTTTATTTACCATGCGATGGATTTAAGTGAAAGCTCATGATCTGCGGGTCTGTGATTGGGAGTTTGGTTATATATTTTCCGTAACCCTTGGTAGGTATGTCTGCAGCATGAACAGGTTTATTGTTCTTACGGTTGCCATGCTCTACTATACTATGTGGCTGTTATTGCCGGCATTTGAACTAAATGGGAAGTTATGGATGTTTCCGCTACCTAGCATATATGCAGTATATTTACCGATAGCATTACTGCTGATCGGCTTTACAATGGTAGGTACCTTTTTAGGAGTCTTATTACTTCTTGACTGCAAAGACGAAAAAAAACCGAAAAAATGATGACTCTGCTTTTTTAGTTTGTTATAGATACATAGTAAGATGATTGATAAGAGGCTAATTAATTAATCTTTCTTCAATCCAACATTCCCATTTGTCAATATTATTCTTTGCTACACTACCTTCTAAGGCGTCTATGTTGCCTTCTAATGAACTAAACTTGAAGCCCCCGGAAAATTGTAAATCCAGCAAAGAGTCTTGGTCTGCATGATCGTTATCATCAGTATCATCAGCACCCAAATTTGTTTTCTTATAACTATTACCATTCAGTGTCTCCTGGACGCTATCAATTGATTTCTTTCTTCTTACAATTATTTTATCAAGTTCCTTCTCTAAAGCTTCTTTGATTTTCAATGGAGGTCTAGAAGTGAATGATTCCGATTTATTGCACGCTAATAAGATATCGCAACCATCTGGTTGACGCTCGGTTATTTGTAATATTTGAAATAAGAATTCTGCTGTTTCCGTTAAATCTTTAGGATCAATTGTAGAGTCTATCATAAACACCATACCTTTGATATTATTTGAAGCTCTTAGGGCATCTGTTAGTTGGTTGCGTAATTTGTTATGGCCCGGAAAATCCATCAATCTGAATAACATTGCTTTCGATAGCCTGAGATCATGCGTGATATTAGGTTGTTGTGACATGACCGTACTTCTTGACTCTCCACTAGTTAAGAGGGTGTAAAATGAGGTTTTACCAGCATTTGAAGGGCCAGCTATAATTATTGTAGGTTCCTTGTTTCTTGTCTTTGATTCTCCATTAACAATCAACCGACCACCTTTGTTTCTTTGTATAATTAGTACCAAAGAAGTTGTGATGAGCACAATTACCAATGCAATAAGAATTGTGTTGCTAAGCATAAGTGAAGACGTCAATAGCTTGTTGTACCTTGCAAATTTCAATGTGAAATATACGTACGTACTCAAGATTTGAATTAAAAATTTCGGATTGTAATGATCTGTGTAAAAAAAGCAGAACGATGAGCTAGCAATAAGATATAGTAAGGACGGTAACAACCCTTCAAAAAAGCCTCTAAATGTTGCGATCTAGTAGCCTCAAATGCCTAGAACATATAAGAAGTATTTCTAACTTTTCAAAAGCCTCTTTATCGCTTTTAGACTTCGATGGTAACAAGCATTCATCGAATAATGATCTATCTTTTGGTGTTGTTGTGGAGCCAGAAGATGCTGCTCATGTAGTTCAAAGAGATATTGTGATGTCTGAAACTGTTTCTTCTCCTTTTAGAAAAGAAAGTGGCGAACCTCTACAGGGAAATAACTCTCAAGAAGCAAGAGTTTTACCAGAGACCTTGCAAGCAAGAACATTTCGAGAACAAATTGAGCTAAATCCGTTAGTATCACAAGCGATACAGAATAACATTTTATCATTACAGATTCCAAACAATCTCAGAAGGTCGGCATCTAATTACTTTGTTGAATTGTATCGCACTAAAATACATAGGCCGACAAAAACATCAATGGAAGTTGACTCGCATATCGCAGCGATTTTTCAACAAAATTATGGTTCCATTTACCAAACATTAGCTGAACTACGAAAACGTATTGGCCTCAAGAAATTTAATCCTCAAAGAGTGCTCGATGTGGGCTATGGACCGGCCACTGGTATTGTTGCATTAAATGATCTAATGGGTAAAGATTATCGACCAACTGTGAAAGAGGCAGTAATTTTGGGTCATATTGAGATGCAAAAGAGAGCAAAACTTATTTTGAGCCGACAGCTTAATGAAATACCTGACTCTACAACTGAAATTGGTGGGGAGAGATATGATGACGATATAATAGACGGCGACGATTTGGTCGGTGAAGTGATGACCAAAAAGATTGAAATAAATACGAAACTAAGAAATAATATTCCGGGCTCCGGCCAGTATGACCTCATAATGATTACTCATCAACTATTAAAGAACGAGGAAAAATTTCCGATACAAATTGACGATAACCTAGAGCATTACTTGAATATGTTGGCACCAGAAGGGCGCATAGTGATAATCGAGAGGGGTAATCCATTAGGTTTTGAAACGATTAGTAGGGCAAGACAAGTGATGATAAGACCAGAGAATTATCCTAACGAACATGGGAAGATACCAAGACCTTGGATACGAGGATCGGGAAAGAAACAGAAGAAAGAGCAGGGCAAGCAAGAGCCAAGTCAAGATTTCGAAGATGCACAGAAACTTTTGAAAGAATTGAGTGATACTTTTGGCCCAGTTTCTGAAAAAGAACTTGATTTCGAGCCTGAACTATTAAAAGAAATGGAAAGAAGAGAGCAAGAACAATGCGGCCTTACAAAAGTAAATTACCATTTGAAAATAATTGCACCATGTCCGCACCATAGAAAATGCCCTTTGCAACTTGGTAACCCCAGATACTATGACCACGACAAAGATAATAAACTTAAATTTTGCAACTTTCAGAAAAATGTGATGAGGAGTAAGTTTAGTATTGAGCTTAAAAAAGGCAAGATTTTGGCAACGCCATGGCAAACGCCTAGCGATGGCATCGGTATCGATGGACTAGCAAAGTCAGGGACGGGCAGACCAAATGGACAAAACTATGAAATTATAAACTATTCATATCTTGTTGTTGAACGTTCGCCAATAGACGGGGCGGCCGTTGATAAGATTAACTACGAACGAGAAAACTCGAAAGCCCAATATGAAGTTGGGTCATTGGGTGATGACACGCAGGATACGTGGCCAAGAATCATCAATCAGCCAAAGAAAAGAAAAGGGCACGTCACCTTAGATCTTTGTGGATCATCAGGGCAGCTGGAAAAATGGACCGTACCCAAATCGTTTGATAAGCAGATTTATCACGACGCTAGAAAATCAATGAAGTCAGATCTGTGGGCTCTGGACGCGAAGACCAAACTGAGAGGATCAGTGAACTTCAACGTTGCGAAACTGGAACAGCTTGAAAAGGCTAGAATCAGAAACATCAAGAAAGATGCCAAGACCAGAGACCGGGAAGTCGAGGAAATTTTCAGGCATGCAGACGAAACCATGGACGTCGAGTCATTGTCGCAAGTTTACGGCCATGACTATGAAAAAATGGCCAAAAAATGACTTTTCTAGAATAGTTATCTTGTAAATACCCTGAATTTTATTTATATATAGCAAATTGTAAAAAAAAAGGATTCACCGTCCGCTGAGCAGCAGGCGCCGGAACACCGAAAAAAAAAACCACATCGGTAAATGACAATTGCTTCGATATTAAAAAATATACAAAAGATATACTATATTACTTTTTAATTTACTTTCTTCTGAAAGAGGTACCTTCAGACAATTTAGCCTTACCACCAGTTGGAGTGCATAGAACGGTGGAACATGACTCACAAGTCACAGCAGTTTGGGCATGAGAGAACACAGTGGTGATGTTCAAACAACCTGGACATTTGACGTCCAAAAAGTATGATCTTGGAGATTGAACCAAGGTCTTTAACTTGTGTTTTCTGGCTTCAGAAGCAGCAGTTGGGTGTAACAAATCTTGAACTAAAGCCTGTAAAGAGACAACGATGTCATCGATGGTTAGTAAACTATGCCAAACTAAAACACTTGTAGCGAGCGAGCGACCAAGACGCTACGACACGACACGACACGACACGACACGAGCCTCGCGATCTGCAATATGCCATCTGCGAGCCAAGTAGATACACGGTTCTCCCAAACACTGCCAGACACTTGCGCCCCCACGCACAGGTTCTGCCCGGTGGTACGCCGTTCCGAGGGTCTGTTTCAGGGTTCCACACTGGCATTTCCGGTCCCAACGTCGGTGCATCCATCGGGCTTCCCATGGTGTAGGCTTTTGCTCGTCTCTGTATCTGACATGATGCGTCCCACATTTTCAACATCTTTCAATTGGACTCCGGTACTCATTGGATGTGCCTTCTTGCAGCCCTGTCTCTGTCTCTGTCTCCTCTATTCGCTCCCGTTCGTCGTAACATTAAAACATACCATTTTGGACTATGTGATCTTGTGTATGGTGTATTAAACCAGAAATTCCAAAATATGCCTAATTACAGAATTATATATATACATCTGAGATGAAATGAAAATTTCCAAAAACTGATATCATGGAATTCCCTGCTAATGCAAATTATTCTGGTCGCGATCAAAAGAAACTGGCTAACCGCCACCGTGAAAGATTTTCCTCCGCCTCTCTCTGTGCCCGCGCCATAGATAGTCAACCAGCAGAAAACGAAGAAAGAAAACCGGCCAGACATGCCGCGTGATGGGTGGTGTACGGATGTGCGCGGTCGAAAAGTGCGACGTGCGTTTCGCGGCGGTGTGCAGGTGCACCTTCCAGCAGTCATGCGAAACCGCGTGGCTGAAAGTCATAAAGACCGAGAGAAGTGTTGAAGAGATGGGATGGGATGGGACTTATACATCACGATTTTTGCTTTCCGATGGCGGATATGGCAGACAGAGCGTCTAGGCCCTGCACGTAGGGTGCCTTGCGCCGGAGCTTGCAATACACAGTCTACTATCTACAGCCTACACCTACAATCTACAGTCTACAATCTACAAGCGATACCACACTCCGCAAGACAAAGTCCACCCACACCCCGCACTCGGCTGTCCTGATGTCGGAGCGTTCTAGCATATCACACAGGCCTTCTTCGTCAATCTCTGGTACTTCTTTTTCTTTTCGGACACCGTCGGGGAAATGTCCGGCGTTATGCTGCCGGACGTTGTCTTGGAGCTCAATCCTGTGGGCGTATTTGTGTCCGGCGTTTTTGTGTCCGGCGTTTTCGTGTCCGGCGTTGCGGAGCTCGTCGCGGTGTCCGTGCTTATCCCCGTAGCTGTCTTTGTGGGCGTTTCTGCAGCGGAGGCAACGGAAGCAGCAGCAAGAACAACGGCTTTCGATGTCTTTTCTCGTTTAATCTCTTTCAACACGTGACAAACCAGTTCTGTGGTGTTGACGCCTGCCTTGGCGCTCACTTGGAAAAAATTTGCTTGCGATATCTCGAATTTTTGTAGAAAATCAAGCACCTCCTCCGGGCCTACCTCGTACTCGGGTTCCAGGTCGCTCTTGGTCGAACATATGAAGATGAGCGGTTTTCCGTCCGGCCCCAGAGCGCTCTCGATCTTCCTGTAGTACCACGTGACGGACTCGAACGAAACGGCGTCCGTGGGGTCGAAACACAGCACGAACGCGTCCGACTGCCTCAGTTGCAGCTTCGTCAATTCGGAAGTGTACGTCTTGTCCGGCGCTTCGCAGTCCAAAAAGCGGACCTCGGTAGCGGCACGTCTTTTTTGCACCAGAACGGGCTGTCCCGCGCTGTCGGCCAGCAACTCCACAAGGTAGCTTTTGCTGTATATGTCCTCCAGGTAAGACCCCGGCTCAATTTCGTCATAGGTCCCGTTCAGCCACCTGAAAACCAGCGCGGTCTTGCCGCATTGGCTGTCGCCCAGTATGGTAACGTTGGCAATCGACGGGTCGTGCTTGCACATCTCCGAACGCGACAGGTCTGTATCAAACAGTGGTCGGTTGAGGCAAGACATCTGACAACCCTGGTGCGTTTGCAGTCGTCACCGTAACGTCATGAATTCTCATCAGCACCCAAAAGCCTATATATGCCACACAGACATGCACATCACAGTAGATCACACCAGAAAAAAAAAATTCTTCGTAAAAACAAGAGATTGGCCAAATCGCCGCACATGACACTGTGGGATGGGCCCTGTTCGGAATCATGCAAGATGTGCAAAAACACAATACCGGCTTTCTTTTTTCCAGTCGGTATCCGATTCCTTTCGGAGCGATTCCATGCATTGCGTTTATAAATGTGCCAGAGTCTATTCTTCTATACGTACGCACGGGTCTATAAATAGCAAGGCACATTAGACACATAAATGACGTCGTCTTGCAGAAGAAAAGGGTCTCTCGGAACGGAATGCCTAATTGGGACACGGCTCCCCATCGGCTCCCCATCGGGACACGCGCAGGTTGCCATGGCCGTTTTGGGGACACAGATGGGTGTAGACATATTACCCGGCCGTGTCAATATAGTTTCCTAAAACGGAGTAATGGTAAACAGAAAGTGTAATCGATTCCAAAACAAGACAGAAGGTATATCGCTTCGGATACTATATCTAGCCATCTTCCAGAGCCCATCGAACTACCAAGGAGGTGTCAGCAGATCTGCAATGGCTGAAATTCACGGTTCGGTGTGGATACCCGATCCAGTGCACGTTTTTGTGGAAGGAGATCTGTTAGAAACCAAGGTTGTCAAGAATAATGCCAACAAGGAGCAGGAGATAGGTGTGGTCAAAATACGTGGCTCTGGGGAGGTCACAGAGCTCGCTGCGTCGCAGATCAGCCCTGTGAACCCCTCTACGTTCAACAAGGTGGATGACATGTCGGAATTGACCCATCTGAACGAGCCTTCCGTTCTTCACAATTTGGAAAACAGGTACAAGGATGACCTGATATACACGTACTCGGGGCTTTTCCTTGTGGCCATCAATCCGTACTGTGACGTCAAGCTGTACTCGCAGGAGTACATGAATCTGTACCACGGGTCGCCAAAGGAGGACAACAAGCCGCACATTTTTGCGGTCGCTGAGGAGGCGTACAGAAAATTGTTAACAGAAAAGCAGAACCAATCGATCCTGGTCACAGGGGAGTCGGGTGCCGGTAAGACGGAAAACACCAAGAAGATACTGCAATATCTGGCTTCGATAACGTCCGATGACAAGCTCATTTCTAGCGATCACGAAAGCTTTGAACTCAAGATTCTGCAAAGTAACCCGATATTGGAGTCCTTCGGGAATTCTCAAACGGTGAGGAACAACAACTCCTCGCGGTTTGGTAAGTTTATAAAAATTGAATTTGACGAAAGAGGCAAGATAAATGGCGCTCATATCGAGTGGTATCTGTTGGAGAAATCGAGAATAATACATCAATCCTCGTTAGAAAGAAACTACCATATTTTTTACCAGCTTCTGGCTGGATTATCGGATCAGGAGCTGAGAAAATTGGAGTTAAATTCGAGATCCATTGCAGATTATGGGTTCCTCAAGAGCTCGAATCACTCAATTCCAGGCGTCGATGATTCAAAAAATTTTCAGGAACTGTTATCAGCATTCAGGACGGTGGGGTTCTCGGCGGATGATATAACAGAAATTTTCAAAGTTATTTCTATAATATTACACATCGGTAATGTTGAATTTGCGTCTGAAAGGGCCGATCAAGCCTCTATCAAAAATGATATCTCTGTGCTTTGCAAACTGTTAGGGGTTTCAGAGCAGGACTTTAAGACAGCAATTTTAAGACCTAAGTCAAAAGCTGGTAGAGAATGGGTATCACAATCAAAAAATGCCACGCAGGTACGTTTCATTTTAAACTCATTGGCGAGAACTATTTACGAAAAATTATTCACTCACATTGTGGCAAGGATAAATCGGAGTTTAGATCATGGCTCGATGACTGCAAATTATATTGGTTTACTTGATATTGCTGGTTTTGAAATCTTTCAACACAATTCATTTGAACAACTCTGCATTAACTATACAAATGAAAAGCTGCAGCAATTTTTCAACCACTACATGTTTGTATTAGAGCAAAAAGAATATTTAAAAGAAAATATTCAATGGGATTACGTGGATTACGGTAAGGACTTACAGTCAACTATCAACATCATAGAACAAAAGAGTCCACTTAGTGGATTCTTGCCGTTACTAGATGAAGAGTCCATTCTACCAAAATCATCCGATGATTCATTTTTTTCAAAAATAATATCCACTTGGGATTCAAAATCAACCAAATTCAAAAGATCAAAGAAACCTTCATGCTTTATTTTAACACATTACGCTGGTGATGTTGAATATAATATTGAAGGATGGCTATCAAAAAATAAGGATCCTCTGCATGAAAACTTAACGACGGTGTTAAAATCTTCTGATAACGAGCTTATCTATTCTTTCTTTGTCGAATCTGATAAAGTGCGCGGTGGTTCTTTCAGAACAACTTCATCACGTCATAGGGAACAATTAAATTCCTTATTAGATCAGCTCTCTTCTACTAATCCTCATTTCGCCCGTTGTATAATACCAAATAATAATAAGAAGGCTAAAGATTTTGATAGAAAACTCATTCTCGATCAATTGCGCTGTAATGGTGTTTTAGAAGGTATACGGATTGCTCGTGAAGGATATCCCAATAGAATTTTTTTCAAAGAGTTTTTCGAGAGGTATAAGATATTATCTGACGATTTTGGAGTTACGAATAACTCGAAAAAAAACTGCGAATATCTACTATCAACATTACATTTAGATCCTAGCTTATTCAAAGTTGGAAGTTCAAAGCTTTTCTTCAAAGCGGGCGTATTAGCTAACCTAGAATTGAAGAAAGAACGAAAATTATCTGAAATGATGCTAAAATTTACTTCAATTACAAATGCTGTTTTAGTCAGGAATAATATCACTTTGAAGCTACGAAAATTACGTTCCGCAAGATTTCTTGGTAATACTTTTAGGTCATATAATAAGTTGATGGAAGATCCATGGTACAGCTTATACGTTAAAATCAAACCGCTTTTGTCATCATCACAGGATATAATTAAAACTAAAAAAATTGCCGAACAGGTCAAGTCCTTGGAAACAAAGATTACTGAAATGGATGCCGAAAAAAATAAGATTCAACAAGAAAAGGATGAGATTGCTGACAATCTCAAAGAGGTCCGTTGCTTACTGGTAAACGAAACTGAAAAATTGAATGAACAAATGCGAACCTTGGAAGAGGCTAACTTGAAGCAAACCCAGTTAGAAGAAAAGTTGAATGGAACAGTTAAACTCAAGGAGCAACTAGAGCAAGAAAACTTCAAAATGGTCCAAGATCATGAGAAAGCTTTGAATGACATGACGAAATACAAAGTTCTTTCGGACCAGGAAGAGGAAAAATTACAGCATTTGGTAAACACCAATCAAGAATTAATGAAGCAGCTAGATGACTACAGAGCAGCAATATCAGAGAAAGAAGACGTAATTAAAGATCTCTCGGTAGATAAGAACAAGCTATCTGAAGACATTCAACAGATTAAAAAATTAGAAAATTTAAAGCAGCAGGAAATTGTTGCTCTTAACGAAAAATTGAATTCATCTGAGAACGATTTGAATATTAAACTGGCATCGATCGAAAAGAATTGTAATGCAGCAATGAGTCGTTTACAAAATTTAATTCAAGAAAATGATGATCTGCGTAATCAAATTAGTACATCAGAACAGAGAAAGGCGAATCTTGCAAGAGATTTGGAGTCTAGAGAAAGAGAAGTACAAAGAATGAAGGATAAAATGAATCTACACGAATCGGAACTAAGTTCAGTCTCCAATCAGCGTGACGAAACCTTAGCTGAACATTCCAAAGTGGTTAATGAGCTAAAAGAAACTAGGACAAACCTGTTGCAATATAAAAACAAAGTGCAATCCCTTGAAAAAGACCTTGAATCATTAACTCTAGAGCTGTCTGAACAGAAAGAGATTTCAGGCAAGCAAGACGTGGATGATTCTAAAGTTATTGAACTCGAAAGGCGTCTTGCAGAAGAAACGGCCCTAAATCGGTATCTCAATGAAAGAATGTCAGCTAAAATTAGTGAAAAAGAAACATCTAAAGGACTTGATGATCCCATATCCTTCCAAGAATCCAAAGAAGATCTCCTAAAATCTTATCAAAGTTTGAAACTGAAACGTGAGGACACCAAAAGAAAGTTAGAGATTGAGATTGAGAATAGAAAAGATCTAATATCGAGGTTAAGATTCACGGAAGCTCGTCTTGCTTCTTCTTCTTTTGACTCCCAGATCGCACATAATCAGGTAAATAAGCTCAAAGAAATTATAAGTCAGTCGAACTTATCCATTGATTTGGAAAGTGAACTTGAAAAATTAAAACCGTCAGATGTAAACATCGAAAAATTAGTATTGGAGGTGGATCATCTTAAGAGACAGTTAAAAATAGAAACAAGAGCGAGGTGCGACGCGGAACATGTAGTTTCGGCATTGCATAATAGATTTAGTCAAATTCAGAGATCCGACTCGTCATCAGATATCTACCGATTAAAATATGAGGCTAGTGAGGAAAGGGCAAAATCTTTGGAAATGAAGCTACGTTCTCCGCCTCTAAAGGATAGAACCAATGTAGCAGGTGATATTTTTACCAATCGCGAGAGTATTGCCAAATACGCTGATGAAATTCGTTTTCATAAGTTAGAGAATTACAAGCTACAAGAAGTTTTGGCTAATAGCACCCAAAAGATAGATGGTTTGAATCACGAAATCAAACAATCAAAAACAAAAGAGGTCCTGTTGACAGAACAAATAGAAGGACTACAGAAAGATTTAGAAGCTACTGAGCGTCAAAATGAACTGATGATTGCGACAATAAAACAGCAAAAACAGCAGTATGAGGCATGTTTGAAGGATTTACATGTTAATGAGTTTCAATCTAAGGAGTTTCTGCATACTTTGAGACAAGCGGAAGAAGACGTGAAAAGCATGGCTACTATTATAGATAAACTGAAAACTCAGAATAAACAAAAAGATAAGACAATTTGGGAAAGAGAAACAGAAAAAAATGATATTGATATGCAATTGCAAGAAACGATTTTAGAGGTCAAAAGAGCCCAGGAAATAAACAAGATGCTAAATTCAGATTTAGGTCACTTGAAAGAAAGGCTAAGCAATCAGAAAGATAATTCTAAATTTCTAGAAGAGATAGACTCACTTAAATCTGATGTTAATTCTTACGCAAAATCCGAAAGTGAATTCAAAAAAGAGATTTCCACCTTAAAGTATAATCTAGAAACAACTTCAAATGATTATGAAGCAAGAATATCGGAGCTATTGAAGCAAATCAACCATTATGAAAATGTAGCACAGAAATTGAGCGGAGAAAGAGATATGGCAAGTGCTGGTGAAGAGGATCTAATGAAGAAATTGGAAGCCCTTGATCTGCGAGCAAATACTCTTTCTGGAACAGTCGATTCATTATTAAGGGAAAAGACGCAATTGGAAACAGAGCTTGATCGTTTCAAAAATGATTTGGATATCAGCACAGGAAAGTTAGAAACCTCATTACAGGAAAGACACGAAATGGGAAATAACGTAAAGTATTTGGAAGAAACTTTACAACTTCACATAGACCAGAATGAGAGGAATGAAGAACTTGTTAAGCAGCTATATGAAGAGGTCGATGTTTTGAAATCCAAACTAAAGGAGGAAAAGGAGAAAAATATCAATCTTTTTGAGGAGACACAGTCTATAGGCAAAAAAAATAGACAGTGGGCAACAAGGATAACCAATCTTGAAACTCAATTGGCAGATGACAGTGAAAAAAATGCATGGCTCGAAAAGATCCACCAATTAGAAAAGCTAGTGGCAGAAGAATCTTCCTACAAGTATGAAGAAATGAAGAAAACGAAAAATCTTGAGAGAGCCGTTCAAGAACTGCAGCAAAAGAACGAAAATCAGGCTGCAATAATAGACATGGCTAATGCTGATCAAACAACTTTTAATGATAGTGTACTAAAATTTAATGAACAAATCGGGTTGATGGAAAAACAAATTTCGAAGCAAGAGCTAGATTTAAAAAAATGTGTTCGCGATAATGCAATTTTCCAAAATAGAAATGAAGAATTGGAAAGGGAAGTTTCCTTCTGGAAAGAGCGTTACAACTCATCGACATCGGGTAATGACGGTGTCAGAACCTCTCGACCCGGTGAAGTCTACATTTGAATGAACGAAAGTAGAAATTAACTCAGCAAAGAAATAGCAAAATACTCTAAACAGATTCTGCTTATGCGTATCACCTGGAAGAAAAATATATACAGTAAATTTTTATAGAATATGTGATTCATAGATTGCAAACTTGACTTTCATGTTATGAACTTCCAGCGGGGCTTTCATACAATCCGATCTTCGAAGCTATTAAAACCATTTTGCTCTCTTTTCTGGACTTTGAGCACTGTTTTGGCTAACTTTAGGCAATCTACCCAATCCGTGCTGTCTTAATACGCCTTGTACATCACCGAAAGCTTCTCTAGCACCTTGCATAACAATGGTGGGTTTGCCGCTAGAATCTGGAGAATTGTTTACCTTTCCCGTAAAAACCATTTCAGCGACACGCTTAATATCGTCGGGTGTCAGTTTCTCAATCTTTGATATCATTTCAGAGACTGGAACCTTATTTCCATGAATTTGAACTTGTCTCCCCATATCTTCCAATTCCACCAGTTTGGATTCCAAATTCATTAGGAGAGATGATTTTAATTGATTCTTTGCACGAGAAACTTCCTCCTCAGTCAACTTTAAATTATCATTTGCGAATATATTGTAAAATTGACTAGCTATTACCTGAACAACTTGTTTGGCTGCCTGAGGTACGCAGGAAACAGATATACCGAATATACCGGAATCTGAATATGAATGATTGAAAGCGACGCAATTTTCAACGAAGTAATATTGGTTTAAGACATGTGTGTACAACCGTGAATACATCCCTTTTCCTGGACCACCAGCACTGAATGATCCTCCACCACCCAGTAATGTTTGTAGGGTAGCTAACGCGTATATATCTGGGTGGTCTATGGGCAATCCTTCAAATCCAATTTGTATATGATATAGCTCTGGCAGGCCGCCAAAGACTGGACCCGATGGTATACATGTTTCTCCACCGGTATAAATGGCAGGTGTTTTCGAAATTGGAGGATGGCTTGACTCCCAGTCACCAAGATGCTTTTCAGCAATCTCTAATGCTTTTTCGTGCGGCAAACCAACGAATGCTGCAACTGTGTTCTCCGGCGTATAGAATTTATTTTTGTAATCCATCAGATAATAACGTGAAATTGATGGAACGAGCTCACGAGGACAAAGCAATGGTGACCCCAACGTTTCACCAGAGTATGCAGTTGTGTGCAGTAGTTCAGGCAAAGCTAAATCTGGTTTTAGCCAAGTCTCATCGATTTCATATTGCGCAGTCAGTTTCTGTTCTTCTAGCTCTTCTTCAGTGATTCGAGGGAATCTCACTGTTTCACACATAAGGTTTAACATCTTGTCAACATCTCTATTGAAGACAGACGCCTGGTACATCATTGTTTCTCTAGACGATGTGCACTGGTAATTGCCTCCAAGGAGCTCCAATGTCTCCGTAACAGTTCTGGCATCCTTATGCTCAGTAGATTTGAAAGCCAACCGGTCTAGGATATGTGTACAGCCTTTCAAGCTTCTCTTTTCATAACGGGAACCAGCACCAATGTACAGCCCAAGTGCGCTGAAGTGCCCTGGTGACCCCGAAGTCGCCACCTTCATACCATTCGATAGCTTTGACAGCTGAAAAGTATCCTTAGCAGTCTGTGAATAGCATCTTTTTCCCGCAAATCTTAGCATTTTTAACTTTTTTAGTTAGAGTTCCAATTACTACTAAAACAAAAGAAGTGGGCACAAATGATATTAATTTATCATAAAATTTCCTGCAAACGTTCAGAAGCTTGTCGACACTTTGAAGATATGATCGGTACTCCAACTATTGCATAATAAACGACTCAGGTAAGTTTACTTTACTTTCACAAAACTTTGGCTTTATAGGCTTCTTACTATATGAAATGGAAAACTCACCTTCCTCTTTGGGAAGTTTGATACCTAATCAAGGCATTTTTCATTAATATCCTAATTGGGATGATTACGGATAATGTATCAGTGAAAAATCATTGAAAAAATCACAAATTCGACTTGAGTGAGTCAACATCTGCGATTTAAACAGCTATTTAAAAAACTGCTGCTGAGACATTGTTAACTGTGTTCGATTCATAAAGCTGAATTTCAACGTGGTAATATGCTACGCAACTTTAAGATTACTGTTCCGGCATCAAGTGCCAATATCGGACCAGGTTACGATGTTCTCGGTATTGGACTATCGCTGTTTTTGGAGTTGGAAGTGAGTATCGACCCTAAACAGGCTCAGGATACCAATGACGATTCAAATAACTGCAAGTTAAGCTACACAGCGGATAGCGAAGGATTCGATAGTGTGCCATTGAGATCAGATGCTAACTTGATAACTAGGACGGCGCTATACGTTCTTCGTTGCAACAACATCAGGAGTTTCCCATCCGGTACCAAAATACTCGTGCGGAATCCCATCCCATTAGGTAGAGGGCTCGGCTCTTCCGGTGCGGCAGTTGTTGCTGGTGTTATGCTTGGTAATGAGGTCGGGAAGCTTGGGTTCTCAAAACAGCGTATGCTAGACTACTGTCTCATGATCGAACGCCACCCAGATAACATTACTGCAGCGATGATGGGCGGGTTCTGCGGTTCGTTTTTGAGAGATTTGACTCCGCAGGAAATGGAAAGACGTGAAATCCCCTTGAGCGAGGTGCTACCGGAACCAAGCGGCGGCGAGGATACAGGTCTTGTGCCACCTTTGCCTCCTACGGATATTGGCAGACATGTCAAATATCAGTGGAATCCTAAAATCAAGTGCATCGCAATTATCCCACAATTTGAGCTGTCTACGGCTGATTCGAGAGGGGTGTTGCCTAAGGCCTACACCTCTCAGGACATGGTTTTCAATCTTCAAAGGCTCGCCGTTCTAACAACTGCCTTGACCATGGATCCACCGAGTGCTGCGTTGATATACCCATCAATGCAAGATCGTGTTCACCAGCCATATAGAAAGACATTAATCCCAGGTCTCACAGAGATACTGTCAAGTGTCACGCCATCAACGTATCCGGGTCTATTAGGTATATGTCTCTCTGGTGCAGGTCCAACTATCCTCGCAGTCGCCACAGAGAACTTTGAAGACATTGCACAAGAGATTATTAATCGTTTCGCAAAGAAGCAAGTCCAATGTTCCTGGAAGCTACTTGAGCCCGCTTATGATGGTGCCAGCGTAGAACAGGTATAACTTGTCAAATAATTAGCAAATGTAGATACATAAGTAAGGGATCTCTCAGTAAACAATATATGCAGCTCGAGATATCTGAGATGCCTCATCCATCAAGCATAATCATCGTTTTTGTTTTTATTACAATAATGTTACCCTGCTCGGAAATTATGTGCGCTTTAAATTTGTTGCAGCCAGTTGATATATTTCAAAGGGTAAAAGTAATTGAAGTGAAAGTAAATCACCATACAAAGGTTTTGCTGAAACATTGTCAAGTACATCAAGGATGTCGGTGGCTAAAGGATCTCAGGATGATGCATTGATTGAAAAAATCTCGTTCACCAAGTGTTTAAACTACTCTGTGGTTTCAGTAGCGACAGTTTACATCCTTTACAAACTGTTCACGGGACATGGAACTGATATCAATGTGGGCAAGTTCTTGGAGAAGGCTTCACCTTATATGTGGGCCAATATCGGAATTGCCAGCTGTATAGGGTTGAGTGTCGTAGGTGCGGCATGGGGTATTTTCATCACAGGCTCCTCCGTTATTGGTGCGGGTGTTCGTGCGCCAAGAATCACGACTAAGAATTTGATCTCTATTATTTTCTGTGAAGTTGTTGCAATTTATGGTTTAATCACATCTATTATCTTTTCTTCGAAGCTGACTGTTGCAGCACCAGAAAACCTACTGTCGAAATCAAATCTTTATACTGGATATTCGCTATTCTGGGCAGGTTTAACAGTTGGTGTTTCTAATCTCATTTGTGGTGTTTCAGTTGGTATCACAGGTGCTACTGCAGCAATTTCAGATGCATCAGACTCCACACTGTTTGTCAAGATTCTTGTCATTGAAATTTTTGGCTCCCTTTTAGGTATCCTGGGATTGATTGTTGGATTGCTGATGGCTGCCAAGACTACTGAATTTCAATAAGGAATTAAATCGCAGTTTTTTATGCATATTATGATGTTAACACAGGTAGCTAGACTGCTGTCAATGATTTTCGAGATCTATTGAAATGAAATTCATACATACGTATATATGAACAGTCAGTTATGTTACTACTCTACAAAATAAAAAATACGAAAACTTATTCATAAAATTTTTATGCTAACCTTACCTATTCTTCTTTTTCGTAATCAGGATTTTTCTTCAAGATAACAACACCTTCGATATGGCTTGCATAGCTGATATATTCGTCAGTTTCTAATTCTGCTCTCTCACCGTGATTCAGTAGAACAGGAGTCGATTGCGTTATCCAGCCAGTAATTGTCTTTGGTTTACCTGCTTGACCAACAGTATCGACCGCCTGCCCAACACGTACATTGACCTTAATGGGGTCACCTTCTTCATTTAAAGTTAAGATAAATTTAGGTCTTGCCGCACTATTAAGCATGTAGAAAAGCTGATGATTTTTCAGCATGAAACTGGGAGACACTAAACCAACCAAAACAGTCAAAATCGAAGCCAGACTTACTTTATTCAAAACATCTGCATCATTAAAGACATCAAGTGTCATTGTACCTTTACCCAGATGGACTAATCCTTGAGCCAATCTAGTAACAAACAACGCGTCTTGTTCACGCGAGTAGTAGCTAGCTAGCTGCCTGAGAAGTTGAGCTAACCTGGCATTATTAGTGCCTGCACCACACATACCCATTGCAAAAATGGAATTCATGGAGACATTTAGATCGGCATCATGCGAGAAACGTGATAGGGTATCAAAAACCTTCATTTGTGGATCAGCAACTGAGACAAGTCCCATTGCTAATGGAACCATACTACGAATATGTTCATTGCCGTAATGCATTAAATGGCCGAAATGACGCAAAGACATCTCTTTTCCAATATTTTCACCAAGTGCGATCATAGCAATACCTAGAACGGCATATGATAGTTCATCGACCACTACTGAGTTATCATCTTCATTTTCGTCTTTAACCTCATCTCCTTCTCCGTCAATTTGGTCATCGTTCGTTGCTTCTTCTTCTTTCTTCTCTTCGGTGACTGTCTTGTCTTCGCCATCACCTGCAACGTTATCCTCCCCGTCATTGTTTACATTATTTGAGTTTGAATCAGGGTCTTCATCCGTATTATTTCCATTACCGGCTAGAAAATCACTGATTGCGTTAGCTTGCGCTTCTTGTTCTTCTGCTTCATTCTCATCCTCCTCACCTGCTTTTTTACTAGCCTTTGGTGTTAGACGATGTAGCAAATCTTGAATTAACAAAACATCGCCTGTACCAGCGTATGCACAAGCGCTCACTAACACTTCAATGGCAGAAGTGATAGGATGTTCAATGGCACTAATTGTCTCCAAAACATCATCAACCTGTTCACCCTGTCCCATGTAAAGTATACCTAATGCAAGGGTTAAAAATCTTACCCATTCCGTTTTCAAGTCCGCACCTGAACGTTCCAAAAAGTTATCCATGATAACTGCAGTTATATCTCCGTTACAGGTTCCAACGAATGTCTGAGCAAGAACCAACGATGTTATAGCAGAAGTTTCAATGGGAAGAGAGGTATCGGCAGCAATCGGAAGCAATAGACCAAGAACTTCATCATTTCTACTTCCAGCAAAGGCAATCCCGAGACCTAAGATAGCAGCAGAGCTTATTTTTGTATTTGCGTTTGTAACATAATCTTGTAACAACAATAATGCTGGTTCAACGTCACCATCGTGGACACCACAAGTGGAGATACCAATACCCAGCAGCGCTCCCGCTTTGACTTCGGGTTCTTCAACATATAAGTATTTGTCTAACTGTTGCAGACCATCGAGATTCCATTGGTATATCGAGCCAATGCTGGCCACTGAGGAAGTCATACCATTGCCCTTTGTTTTATAAATCCAATTATCATTATCTATGACCATTTTATCATTACAGTAACCTAGATTCAAAAATCCATTCACGAAAGCTGCCGCCAAGTTTTGTTGCGCTGAATCTAGTCCGGTTCCTGAAAAAACAGATTTAGAACTATCAAGGTGGCTTTTATAGACATCTTCTGGAACCTTAGGTACAACTAAGTTTAACTCTTTGGCCAAATATAAAAAGTGTTCTGATAATTTCGTGTTGCCAATAATATCCTGTATTGATTCGTATTCAAATGAAGATTTTTGATATGATAAGATGTAGGCTAGTTGTTTCTGTACTACAGCGTCACTGGTGGCATCAAATACGGATCTAACCAGCGATTCGTCACCCAATCTAATCGCCAAAGATAGTGCCTCCGTCAATTGGGACTCCGATAAATATATGGAATATGCTGTTTGTAAGAACGAAACATCCTCAGGAGGTGGCAGCAGTGGAACGCATGCCACCATATATTGACAAACCCTTCCAAAGGTATTTTCGTCAACATATTGTGGTAATCTATCAATCGCTTCGATTTCCAACAATAAATCCACCGCTTCGGTTTCACCGTTATGTTTTAAAAAATAAGGAACTATATCCAGTGATAGTCGCAAAATTTCATCTTTCGAAAATTCAAAACCGCTTTCAATAACGATTTCTTGAGAATCCGCCGGCTCGTTATTGCTACCTGAGCCTTCTTTTTCAATTTGATCATTATAGGTCTCACCAATCTCTAGAGCTAAATGGCGAATGTATTCATGGCCCCAACTTTCGATATTTTTGGCTCCAGATAAGAGCGCAAATCTTAAAGAATCGTGTTTATTGTCGTCAGAGTACGTCATTGCCAAGACAGATAATATTTCAGCTAAAGAAGCTTTCAAAGTCTCCTCAGTCCAACTGTCATATGTCGCACAAAGACCAGGAAATGATGGACGAAGAAATTTTAACGGTTTGGGAACCGCTGTCATTGAACTCGTGGATTTTTTAATGAAGTCCTTCAGCTGATCCAAAGATGGTGCATACAACTTCTCATCATTTTCTTGTAGTCTCTCGACAAGAAGTTCCAGATCGTTTTTCAACTTTAGATCTTCTTCCGACAGCTGTTCTTCTTCCACTGTAACGTCCTTCTTTCTGGGTGGCTGTTCTTTCATAGGAGGCGTTTCAGCATCGTGGACTCCTTCTTCCTTCTTATCTGCGCTCTCAACCATTTTGAAAGCTGATTTCCTTGCCAATTGCTCGTTATCAAGAAGTTGTTCTTCAGCATGATACTAAATGTGCTTCATGGATCCCTTTGAACTTTTGATGCTTTTGCCACCCAACAGTAAGTCGCTTTTTACGAGACAGTAAGGTGAGGCTGAACTATAATGTTAGCGATTTACAAGCCTACAGAAACTATGCTATACTTGAAAAAGTCTAACAGGCTTACTCATTGATGAATGCCCCCGTAAAGGCCAATTTAGCCCAAGTCAGTAGTTTGTCGTAAACAATAACGTTCGCGTTATGGTATCTGATACTGTGGTCGGAGTCGGGAAAGATGTGAACGTCATAGTTTTCGATTCCTGCAATGTCTAGGAGGTCTAGGAATTTCAAAGAATTTTGAAAATGGACATTATCATCTCCTGTCCCATGCATCAGGAGGAATCTATCTGCCTGACCGATTGCGGTCACATTTTGAACAGCAGATTTGTTGTAGCCTTGTTCATTTTCCTGCGGCGTGTGCATGTAACGTTCTGTGTAAATAGAATCATATAACCTCCAATCAGTCACAGGGGCAACGGACAGGCCAAATTTGAAATGTTCCCCTGAGTCCCGCTCCAAAGTTTTCAGCGTTAGATAGCCACCGTATGACCAACCAAAGAGAGAGATTTTGCTCGAATCGACATAGCTTTTGGACCCATACAGAGCCGCTGCGGCTATTTGATCGCGGGCCTCGTAGTCACCAAGATTATCCCGAACTAGCGACCTAAACTTCTTACCTTTGAAGCCTGTTCCACGGCCATCGACCACGACAACAATAGCATCCAACTGTGATGCTACAACTTCGTTAAAACCGACAGAAAAGCTCTGGAGAACCTGTTGTGAGTTGGGTCCCCCATATGCGTAGAAAAATACTGGGTAGTAGTTGCGCAATGTTGCGTCAAAGTCGTTGGGCAGAATCTCGAAGGAGTTTGCAAGTATATCTTCCCCGTTTTCATCTCTACCTAAATTTAAAGTTTGGAAATGCTTACGCGGAACATCGTAAAGTGAAAACTGTTTACTTAATTCAACATTTTTCTCCAAATAGTAAAGCGTCTTCCCGATACAATTCCCTACGACGTGTTTGTCAGATTTGGACGACTTGAGATCAATAATTTTCTGATATGGGATGTCTGGTCCTAGACATGATAAGAGTACAAATCTACTGCCAGAAGAAAATGAGACGCTGTAAACTGCACTTTCTTTAACATTTGTTAGAGCAGTCAACTTCTTTGGGTAATTCAAATTAACAGAATACAAGTGTCTTTCGGTGGATGACTCCTTTGTAGCTACGAAATATACGTCGTTGGTCTGAGCATCAAAGGCCGCTGGGCCATTCACAACTTCCCACTTCCCGCTGGTCAATATGGTAGGTTCTTGACTGTCAACAGGAGAAAAATAAACCAAATGATTATAGCCTCCGATTGGCATCACATCCAAATAGCCATCAAACGTCCTGCCATTGCTTTCATTCTTCGGGATGTAAAGGGTATTATGAGTTATCTCCCACCATCCACCGTCTGATGGATTTTCCCTTACTTGCTTCGAAATTTGCTCCTTCGCATCCACTAACAGCACAGATAATACATCAGAAGACCGATCACTTGTCTTAGCGATCAGTTTCTCATCTCCGACCCAAGCAATCTCAGTTAGAAGAACAGAGGAGGCTGGTTTTTCATGATTGTGATTAATATCGACTGAATACGCATAGTCCTTCGTCGTATCGTAAATCCACAGTTCAACTATTGGATTTGGAGTACCACTTTTTGGATATTTAATTCTTTTTATTTCCGAATAAAGATCATCGGCATTTTGGACATAATATGGAATTAAGAATTCGCCAACATCAGTCTCGTCGATTCTGTAATAAACTAGGTAGTCACCCTGCGGAGACCACCATAATGCTTTATCGCCTTCCAACACCTCTTCTTCATAAACCCAGTCGGGTTTGCCATTGAAAATCAACTCGCTTCCATCATAGGTTATTCTGTGTGTGGTCATTGAGGATTCCGTTGAGTACAAATATATGTCATTATCCTGGACATAGGCTATATCAATTGAGTTAGGAGACCATTCGGCGATGGCTAAATTATCGCCGATGAGATGAAACGATGAGGATTCATTATCGTAAACAAAGTAGGTACCAAAACTGGAATGTCTCCAATTAGAAACTGTGTTAGTCCTAATTAGCAATCTGTTTAGATCTGGGGATGAAACTAACGAGTCCACGTGGAATGTTGAATCTCTGTATTTGAAGGTTTTTCCTTTCAGTAGCACTCGAGAAAAATCTTCATCGAAAACCGATCTCACCAAATGAGTCTCATTTGTCATGGTAACGAATAATCCCTTGTCATGGTAAATAGAATCAGGAGTATTAATCCATTGCAGTGACTTAAGAACTGGCTGGAAAGTGCTATTTCTCACATTTGCAAAAGAAACTTTTGAGGACCCATCTTTAGTGTAGCTTGAATTGGGTAGATGATATAATGGCTCGTCACTCTCATCGCGTCCATCATGGAACAGTAGAATGCTTCTTAAAAGTAGCACTGCTCCCCATATGAGAAATACAAGGACTACTCCTGGCCTGACTAACTTGTCAATTTTATCCCTTTTTCTCTGCTTAAAGATATCCGTTGATATTCTCTCTGGCTCAACTATATTTTCATTGATTTCTGCCGCAGCATCGGTTCTCTCCATACTGAACACTTGCAGCCGACCCACCGTCAATAGCTATGGTAGGGAATCCCATTGCAGATCTCATGTTGTGTATATTTGTGAAATAGGATACTACGCGCAATCTGCCTGGTACGTGCTATGGACAGCCGCGTGAACATATTAAGATATAACTACAAATTTAAATAGAGATAGTTCCATTTATGATTGTCATTGCATTCCCCCCCGTCGAATAAGAAATTCCTTGCTTTTCAATAGAGACGCAGGTCTCGATATGACCAGCCCTCCCTAGTCTTCCACCTTGTGTAATGCTGATTTCAGTAGTCTTACTTAAATTATAATGATCATGCAAAAATTTGGTAAGAGCCAATGATCCGCTGCCGCATACAGGATCTTCATTGATACCTTCGTAAGGAGCAAAGGCTCTCATTTCGAAAGCAGTATTTGTCCCACCCTTGGAGCCTGCAAGTATAACGCCCGTATGACCAAATCTTGTAGATATTTCTTTCAACTTAGAAAAATCAGGATTAGCGTTGAAGCATGCCTGAGCATCTGATACCAGGTACACAATCCATTTGGGGCCTACTCTGAGAAGCTTTGGGGCTGTAACAGCTTTACATTTTAAACTTTCTGCGTAGCCGGCTACAGCTTCTTCCGGAACACTTTCGATATCGCATAGTGGTGCTTTGAATGATATCTCACCTGTAGCAGCAATTGACAATTCGATGATACCAACTTTGCATTCGCAATACAAGTTGGAAATATCTTTTATGCCGCTGAACTCGAGAAATGCTTTACACGTACCAATCGTAGGATGGCCTGCAAAGGGAAGTTCATTGACCGGTGAGAAAATTCTTAACTTGTAATGACACTCGGGATGGGAGGATTTGAGAATGAAGGTTGTTTCTGATAGGTTTGTCCAGTTGGCAATGGATTGCATTTGCTCATCAGATAAGCGATCTTCCGCAATATCCAGGCAGTTGATTACAGCAACTGGATTCCCTTTGAAAGGTACATTGGTAAACACATCAACTTGCTTGAATGGTAGGACTAGTGGCATTATGTTTGAGATATGTGATGCTCTCAAACTACATTTCCTTGAAGCAGCAAATCTTTCGTTGTTTTCTGCGGTGTCGCTTCCATTTATAAGAGTACGAAGCTCGTAAGAATTCCGATGGCAAAATACGAATGACTCATGACATCTAAGGATCACAGAATACAGCGCAGAAGAATTGTGTTCTACGCGAATTAAATAATGGTCAATTATTCAGAGATCGGGTATTGTAGCCCGTATGTGAGGTGGAGGCCTTCATTCTGTTATGTAACTACAGAAATTTTCTATCTAGGCCGAATTCCAATTCTTTTTCTAGATCAAGAAAGTCGCTGTACTCCCCTTGTGATGCAGTACCCATGGATCCATCAGCTTTAAGAGCAATTGGAGAGGCCAAGAGATTTTCCTGAGGTCTTGGAGGGAAATCAGTATCATGCTCAGGGAGGTCACGAGAATCTATACCAACAAAGGATTCGGGAAGCTGAGAGGAGAAGCCACTACTAGATTGCATAGACATCATTTGCTGTGTGAAATCACCATCATTTAGTTCAGCACTTCCAGATGAATGATTTTTATGTAGTTGGCTTTGCTCCTGCTGTTGCAGTTGTTGTTCTTGTTGTTGTATTTCTTGTTGCTGAAGTTCTTGTTGTTGTAGTTCTTGTTCTTCCAGGAGCGGTTGTCTTACATATTGCCTGAAATCTTGCACTTCTTGTATTACCATGTGTTTAAGCTCTTCCATTTCATTAACGCTTTCGAAACTGAATTCAAACTTATCGTTGCAAATAGGTTCATCTGCAGGATCGTGCCATATAGATAAATATGGATGTTCTAAAGCCTCTTCTACAGTAATTCTGTTCTGAGGGTCGAATGCTAGCATTTTTTCCAATAAATCGAGGGCCTGCGGATTGGCCTGGGGAAATATATCATTAAACGGCACTTTTGGAATAAAACCTAATTGATGAATATAATCTTGAACATTTTTGGAGCCTATTCTCTTCAAGGTCTCATCCGGTGGAGTTCCTAGTACCTGTAATATTCGGTTCAACTGATTGACATAATCTTTACCTTTGAAGATCGGCTTCCCTCCTAAGAATTCAGCCAATATACACCCCGTTGACCATACATCTATAGCTTTAGTATAGCCTTGATAACTCAACATTATCTCAGGTGCACGATACCATCTTGTGGCGACATACTCAGTAAGAAATTGATTGTTTTCAACAGGATTCTCAGAGAACCCCCTTGCGAGGCCGAAATCACAAATTTTCAGTTGACAATCAGCATTCACAAGCAGATTGCCTGGTTTTAAATCACGATGTAAGACATCAGCAGAATGAATATATTTTAGTCCACACAAAATTTGGTATACAAAACTTTGGTAATGCGCATCTGTCAGTGGTTGTTCTGATTTGATGATTTGGTGCATGTCGCACTCCATCAATTCCTCGTATAGATACAAACCGGCAAAATTCCCATCTGGATAAAATACTATATCCATATCGTAGAGGCAGGTAATGTTCTTGTGGCCTCTGAAATGTCTCAGCAACTTCAATTCACGCAGGGATCGTTTGCATAGTAAAGTCTTGGAAAATATATTTGTAACTTTCTTGATTGCAACGGTAGTATCCTCAGCTGCTTCTGTGAATCTCGCCGAACACACGACACCGTAAGCCCCATGACCAATCTCTTTAATGAGCTGGAATCGCTTATCAACAGTAAAGTCCTGGTTGAAAACCTTGAACGTTTGTCTTTCAATCTTGTCACACATGGTAAAGCAACACCAACAAATGAACACTTAGAAGTTAAACTTGAGAGTTACTAGTCGTAGCGCAGAAATATTTCGATAAACCGCTGGGCGTATGTGGCTTATTTTATATAATTCAACAAGAGTCAAGCTGTTGCCCATTAAATCATTTTAGCTACCTGATTCGCTTGTTCGGTCGCAATAACGCGCACGAAAATTTGGCCGTGTTTGGTCAGACAGGCTATTTTTAGTTCAGCGCTGCATCTGACAAAGTGTCAATACGGAACAAGCTTTGACAACCAGTTACATTGCCTGTGCGTAGTAGGCTCGATCTACAGCGCACAATGCGTGAGAATGAATATACAGCTCAGCCGCATTTTAAATACTACCCAGGAATACACAGAAATGTAGCAGCGTCAATTGTAAATCGCTTGACACTTGCTCAAATGAAAAAATCTTCTGGAATCTGGATATGCTACCAAGCTTTGAAAATATAAATGACGAAATGCATGGAGTACACTTAATCAAAACACGTCTGTAAGAGATGATTTGAATAACTGCCACTGAAGTGATATTTGGCAGGTTTAAGGTTTCACTTCTTGACTGTTTGGTGAAGCCGTTAATGGATTTGCAAAGATTCTATGCCCTTTTCAACCTGAAAATGTTACATAGTTACCATAGAGCTGCAGTTCACGCTCTAAGGACAGACTGCCTTTTCTTCGAAATTTCCCGCTAAGCATCATCTCTTGCGAGGAAACCTCTCGGACTCGGCCTCCCATAGTGTGGTAAGCACAGATTGTAAAAAAGAACTGCTAGAGCACAAGTAAACAAGCAGCTGCCGCTTTTGCCTTCCAGCCTTATTTTTTCATGCAAGAACTTCGAGTTTTTCGTAGAATATCTTCACCTTCTCATTAGCCCTTATTCTATTAGGATTGAAGTTTAACACTTGCAAGCTCTCTTTTGATACAGCTCTTGATAGGGCAACATATACCTGGCCAGCTTCAAAGATGTTTCTAAGGTCAACCTTCAGCCGTTGTATTGTTTGGCCTTGGGCTTTGTGAATCGAAAGTGCCCAACATAACATCAGCGGGAGTTGATTTCTTTCAATACCCATCTTGTCACCGGGTATGTCGACCGGAAACCTTTCTTGAAGCATTAGTTCATGGTGAAATCTGTCTCTTAGAGCCCACCTGATATACGGATAGACTGGGGTCTTCGGTGAACTTTTGATTGCATGATTGACCAAAGTTTTCAAAAGAGTGTGTCTTGATAGAGGTCTTGAAAGCAGGTTCTGCTGAAAATCTAGCGCATCGAGAGCTGCAGGGTTCGCGATAGCGTCGCTGACGATTCTCATGTCGAGAATTACATCATCGTCTATCTTACCATAAGATTCTTTCATCAGTCTTTCTAACCTTTCCGTTATGAAGAAAAGAACTCTACCAAGCGAACCATTGACCAGTTCAGATTCCGGTTTGTTTTTCAACATCATCACTTGGGCATCGTTCTTTAAAGTCAGGACTCTTTCAGCCATTACGGAGGAATCTAACAATGCCATATAATGTTTTGGTACAGCATCAACACTCTCGAACTGATAAGGCTTGCCTGGGAGCGAATTTAATTGCCTTGCATTCGATATTTCGACTTCCCTTCTTGTTGCATACAACTCTGTGGGAGCAATCCCATCTTGATAAACTATTTCTCGTGATAAGCCTTTTATGGATTTAATAAGCTGTGGCGTAACCTCGCCGAACCTTATTGAATTTAACATGGTCACTAGTTCATCGTCCTGTTGTCTGAAAACCTTTGTTAGTAGAATTGTTCTCTGAATACATTTTTGCCACATTTTACTCTCAAAACAAAATCTAGCTAGTTGCGGAGATTCTTGTTGATGATCAACCTTTTTCTGCACTGGAGGCAGTTGGAAAAAATCACCTGTTAGCACTAATTGAATGCCACCAAATGGTTTTTCATTTTTCCGTAATCTCCTTGCGATGTTTTCCAGTTTGTCCAACAAAGTACCATCAATCATTGAGATTTCATCAATGATGAGAACTCTAGTATTTTTCCAAACTGACAATATCTGAAACTGTTTTTGGATATTTTTGATCAGCTGGTCCACCGCTTTCAGTCCGAGTCCAACTCCCGACCATTTGTGCAGAGTCGTACCGCCAATAGTTGTTCCCGCCAACCCGGTAGATGCTGTGACGGCTATAGCATCCTTTCCATGAAGGCCTCTTAATCTTTCAACTAAAGTTTTCAGTAAGACCGATTTACCTGTTCCCGCGGAACCAGTATAAAAGATGCTGAGTCCTTTCCTCACCACTAAATCAATTACAGTCTCTTGTTCTTTGGTGAGTTTGAATGACTCTGTGCTGACGTGAAAGTTAGAAGATTTCCTTGATAATGGTTTGATTCTTTTCGGGGCTGTTAGTCTAAGACCTGCAAATGCCGACGGCGAGCTTGTTCTTTTGGCTGGTCTCGCATTTTCGTTAAAACTCAAGTTGGCGGTTTTATTGGGTGAAATATTATGGCCATCAGCTGCTGAAGTAGTAATTTTTGTGGGAGACTCTGAGTGACTAGACCGGACATTATGAACGGAACTATCGCCGCTTTGTAAACTTGGCGTTCTCAAAGTCGCAGTCTTCTTGAAATTATTCAGTTGAGAAACATTGGTAAGTAACCGAAACTCCTCGTCAGGATCACACTCATCAAAAGAGCCCTGTGAATCGAATAGCAGTGAGCTCTTACTTAGAGAAATGTTTTCTTTCTTCTCTTTCTTCTCTTTCTTCTCTTTCGTCTCTTTCGTCTCTTCCTTCTCTAAATTTATCACTTCATCAACTTTGGCAATGGTAATCTCTCTCTCAGCAACCTTTGAAGTGCTTTTCTTAGATTGAAAAAAACAGGATAGTGTCTTTTGACGCAGCACTGGCACCTTTCTCCTTGTGTTTCTATGTTCGATTTTCGCGTTAGCTGAAGCCCCAGTTGTAAAAGCCATCTTCGTCACTTCTGAAATGCAATTGCAGATCCAGATACACTAGTTCAATTTGCGTAGCTCACTCAATCACTGACAGACACGGTAAGGACACTCTACATCGATAACAGGCCTTTTAATTCTCAGTTTACATCTTCCTAGATCCTACTGTTATTGATGTTAGCCGCTGTCCGAAAACTAGGAACCCTTTTGAACTCATCGCTACCTCAAAGGCGGACAATTGTTTTTTTTTTTTCAAAAGCCATTTTTCTGCGTATTGCTGCACATTGAAAACATTTAACTAAATGAAAATATTCAAAATAGTAAAGTCTTTGCATCTCCATTTAATAGATTAATTTATTATATCCAGGAGTTGATTGATATTGCCGTCTTTATTTCGTTCAGAAAAGTTGCTACTTTTGCACTCACGTTAAAGTAAATGACGAAACAATTCACTCACACAGCAATGGATAGACGTTCATCAATCGTCTACTCAACTAGTGTTGGCAAAGGTGGACTTTTTACGCCGGCTGATTATATACCTTCATCTGTTGATGATGCGGCTTTAGAAGAGGATGACGAGGATAGCAGTGATGCTCCTGCACCAAGAGGATTGGCATCTCAGAGGAGGGCAGAAGAGTATCAGTCGTTATTGGATGCTAATAACTCAAGAACTTTGCAAAGGGAAGCAGAGGCAGGAGGGACTATTACCGGGCATGGCTCTTTGACAGAGGGAGGTGTTATAAGTACAGGCCCTTTGCCAAAAAAGCTCATTGATGAAGAGAGAGATTTGCTCATAGACAACAATTTACTCAAAGGTCGGAATGGAGCGGAGACTAGCGGACCTAACTCAAATAATTATGGTAGTTCAGACTCGCCAACAGAGGTCATCGATGCATGGGAGGAGGCGATTGAAAACGGAAAGGTTATTACAACGACCTACAAGAGGGAGATCAAAGTATTGGCATTGAATGCATTACCATTAATTTTTACATTCATTCTACAAAATTCTTTGTCTTTAGCATCAATCTTCTCCGTTTCTCATTTAGGAACTAAAGAGTTGGGTGGTGTTACATTAGGTTCGATGACTGCTAATATAACGGGTCTGGGCGCCATTCAAGGTCTCTGCACTTGCTTGGACACGCTTTGTTCGCAAGCCTATGGTGCGAAGAATTATCACGTTGTTGGGTTGTTTGTTCAGAGATGTGCAGTGATAACCATGATTGCATTCCTACCCATCATGTATATTTGGGTTCGATGGTCCGAAACAATTTTGTCATGGGTAATACCAGAACCTGAACTTTGTACATTGGCTGCAAACTATCTTAAGGTTGCAGCATTTGGCGTTCCTGGTTTTATATTGTTCGAATGTGGTAAAAGATTCTTACAATGTCAAGGTATTTTTCATGCCTCTACGATTGTACTATTTGTCTGTGCACCACTTAACGCGTTTATGAATTATGTTCTAGTTTGGGATAAAAGAATCGGTATTGGATATTTGGGCGCACCTCTTTCTGTGGCTATAAATTATTGGTTAATGGCGATTGGATTATTGATGTATACAATATTCACCAAACAAGAGCTTAATCCAATGAAGTGCTGGAACGGGTTTATTAAACCTCACCAGGTCTTTAAAAACTCGAGGAAAATCATCAATTTAGCTTTGCCTGGTATTTTAATGGTTGAGACTGAGTTTTTAGGATTTGAATTGTTAACCATTTTCGCGTCACATTTAGGTTCCTCAGCATTGGGGGCCCAATCGATTGTCTCTACAATTGCTTCTCTGGCCTATCAGGTACCATTTTCCATATCTGTTTCTTCCAGTACCCGTGTTGCAAATTTTATTGGCGCTTCACTATATGAAAGCTGCATAATTACATGTACCGTTTCGTTATCCTTATCTTTTGTCTGTTCTTCTCTAAATATGCTTATCATTGCCGGATTCAGGACACAGATTGCCAAAATGTTCTCGCACGAACCAAAGGTCGTCGACTTAGTGATCTCCACATTGCCCATTTTGGCGTTTATGCAAATTTTTGATGCCTTTAACGCATCTACTGCTGGTTGTTTACGTGGTCAAGGTAGGCAAAAAATTGGGGGATATATTAATCTGTTCGCATTCTACGCAATTGGTATTCCAATGTCTTTCGTCCTAGCGTTCAACTTTAATATGGGTGTCGGTGGCCTCTGGTACGGAATTACCTGTGCACTGATCGTTATGAGCATCTGTCAAGGGTACGCAGTCTTCCATTGTGATTGGCATGACATAATTAGTGCCGCAAAATCTCGTAGCTCTGAGGCAGCAAGAGTTTAATTTACCAATTACAACCAAAATTTGGATTTTTTTTCTGCATTTTATGTAATCTCAACATTCGATATTTTCGAGATGTTTATTTAAGTATAACTTTTAATCTTACACAACCTTCAACGAATAATACAACAAATAAAAATATGGAAAACGAAAGAAAACATAAAAATTATAGAAAGTCTTCACAATTTTGAAATGAATATACATTCAAGGTTGGGTTAATATCTTAAACAAATTAATTGTAACACACTAGATATATCACTCAGTTACTTTCTATCTGGGAAATTAGTCGAGGACAAAACTGCATTATTGTCGGAGCAACACTGCAAAGCCCATTTTGCAAGACAAAGACTGCTTCCCCTACTCCTCGCATCCAAGATAAATCTACAAAATATTTCCAAAATCTTAAACTGCAAAAGTAACTATACGCAAATGACAAATAATGTGGGGGGGGAGACAGGGAATCAAAATTCTACTTTTTAAGATATCGAAACTTCGATTTGGACAGCAACAGGAATCTGGAAATAATTGAGAAAACACTTAAGAATAATAGAATATCTTTCTTTGTGTACCACTTAATTACATTTGATTCTAGTCTATTCTCGCTAAAAATTAAACCTCAAGACTTTATTTTGACAGAACTTAAGTAGCAGACATCCTCGAATTTTTATAAAACTTAAATCTGTAGAAGGCTTGGTAGGATAAATACACTAAATCTGAAGTGGCGCAATTTATGTTTGAAGGATCACCAACATTAACCACAAAAAATATGCTTTGTTGCCTCTTCGTAACGATATAAAGCGGTTGAAAGTAATGTACAATTATATATGTATGTATCGGCGCTGTATACATATGCTATATCAATTCTTTGCCTTTTTCACGGTTGGTGATTCATGCTCATCAGAGTTTTTTCTCTTTGTCGATTCAATCTGTTTGGCGAAAACGGTTGACCATTCTTCGGGATCAACAATTTCCATCAGCGATTGGTCAAACGTTGATAATTGAACTTTGATACCGTTAATGTCAACCATACCTTGTTGTTCCTTTGGTTGGCCCTTTGGTTCTCCATTCTTCTTTTCGATAGCAAGCTCGTCAAGAACGTCCTGGTTGTAGTAAAGCGGTAAAACAGGTGACTCGTTTGTCTTAATAAAGATTGAGCGGATCTTGTATTGGGCAACCAGATCCTTGATAATCAATTCCACATTATCTGTCAACTCCTGAGGCTCGAACCACTCGAGATTTCCCAAGTGCACATTCATAGTGGTACCTCTTGGTAATCTTATTGGTAATTGTTCGGAATATATCTTTTGAAATTGGTTGAGTAATGTTTTCTTAGAGAACTCTTTATTAGAATGTGTCCTAATACTTATCGGGGTGGTTTCGACTTTGTCGTAAGCTTTGGAACCTAAAAGTTTTGGTAATGTAGTAATTATATTATCATCAGCAAGTATCAAACTAAATTCAGATACAAGGGCCCTTCTCTTCTCGAAAGCCTTATACTTTGTCTTCAAATCGTTTCCGCAAATAATTTCAACTGGAGGATAATTTTGTTCTTTATCAGCGAAGTCATCTGCTGAGATCTTGTTGATATCGGAATCTTTAATGATCAGTAAAACTTTGAAATCCTTGGTGGAGGTCACGCTTGCCTCTTTCCAGGGCTTGAAAATGGAGTGTTTGACTTTAAGAAGCTTGATTTTGAAATTCTTACTTGAGTCAGTGAATGATTTGTTATTAACTACAATTAAATGAATATTTTTTTTTGTCTCATCATCACCTAACAAAGATGATTTGCCATCCTCCTCTTTTGGAGCACTGAACTTGTTTAATTGCTCGACGGAATGAAGTATTCTTGCCTTTGGTACCGGTCCCAAATCTTTTGGCTTTGGAGATACAGCTCTAATTGCTTGACGTTTCTTTGTTGGCGTCCCCGTAGGCGTGCCTTTTGGAACGACCTTTGGAGTACCCTTTGAAGTTCCCTGTGGAGTACTTTTTGGAGTGTTTTTTGAACTACCTTTTGGAGTTCCTTTTGGAGTTCCTTTTGGAGTTCCTTTTGGAGTTCCTTTTGGAGTGGACTTTTGGGGGGTGCCTTTTGGAGTGGACTTTGGAGAAGTACCTTTTGGGGTCGATTTATGCGACTCTGAACGTGTTTTCTTAGCCATACTGTAACCAATTTATACACAGCTCTTCGATTTGGCTTGTTGATTATTATATGTGATGAGATGAGATGAGCTTCAAATTTTTCATTTAGCGGCTCTCTTTGAAAAATTTTAGAGGGCGTAATAAGTGACCGCTACAAGCCCTGTACATTATTAACACCTAAGAAACGATAACGTCGACATCATAGAAGGTAGTCAATAACTAAAAGGTCAAAAAGACGTCAGGATGGGTAAAAGAAAGAAGTCTACGAGAACTCCAGCTAAAAAACTAGTGCTGAAATTGGATACAAAGTTCAACTGTTTGTTTTGCAATCATGATAAATCTGTTTCATGCACGCTGGATAAGAAAAATTGTATAGGAGCACTACAGTGCAAAATATGTGGACAGTCGTTCCAAACAAGGATAAATGCCCTATCACAGCCCGTGGATGTTTATAGTGATTGGTTTGATGCAGTAGAGGAAGTTAATACTGGACGTGGTAGTGAAAGTGAGGAGGATGACGATGACAGCGCCAGTGATTACGAAAGCGATTCTGATGATGCGGCTCCTGTGAGGGGAGAGGCTCTGGATAGCGACGAAGAAGAGATCGAAGACGACGATAGAATAGGACACAAACGAGTAGGTAGAACCGTTGTCGATAGTGACGACGAGGACTAGAATTTGGTATATTTTGCTAATCAATATTTTGGATACTTGTTTTTGGTTTTATGTTAGTGTCGTATAAATGATAATATATAAATAACAATAGGCATGAATTTTTATTACGTGGTGAAAAGAATAGCGATAATTTCTTTAAGTGATCAATGAGCTGCTGGTGCATCAAACAATTCTTCCTTTAATGGGATACCCAATTCTTTTCTGACACTTTGCAATTCGTCCAAGTAGGCATTGTATTGGCCATCATTTTCCACCTTGTATTTCAAAGCCTCGAACACCCTAATGGCAGTAGGTAAATCGTTAACTCTTCTTGCGGCTCTCAAGGCTTTTTCGATAACAACTGGTGCTGGCACCAAATCGTACGAGAAACAATTGTTCAGGACTCTTTGCACTTCAAAGAGATCATATGCTTCGTCGAACTCCTTCTCATATCTGGCAGTAAACTCTTCGAAAGTTTCATCATCGTGCTCAGAAGAGTATTTTCTGATCTGTGCGAATGATGTCAGTCTTGTACTAATAACTGGGGCACTACGCAATCTGGTAGCTAGCACATTTCTGGAAACTAGTGAGGGACTCACACTCTTAAACAACGTCCTGGATAGCATTTTTATTACCACAACAGATGACGGTCTTCTAATGCTTTAAAATGGACGATAATCGTGACACTTGATGGTAACTGCTATCAGCTGTATTATCATGATTATACCAATTACCAAGATTTCCCGATAAAATTTCACTTCAAAAAGGCGGGTAACCAATACAAAAAATAATGCTGTGTGATTGGTTCGTTGATTAGGATTATGAAGACTACTTAGAGACCGTTATAGAGCTATTAGGCTTCATCATCGCTATTATCGAAGATCGATTTGGGGGGCATCGCTGTTGGTTGATAGTTTTCCATGTTAAATTCCTCCGACTGGTTCTCTGTGCAAGGGTAGACCGTGATGTTAGCGACATTACTGTTCAAGATTGTCA
Source organism: Zygotorulaspora danielsina (assembly GCA_030572985.1). Lineage (NCBI taxonomy): Eukaryota > Fungi > Ascomycota > Saccharomycetes > Saccharomycetales > Saccharomycetaceae > Zygotorulaspora > Zygotorulaspora danielsina. The sequence continues at coordinate 893,187 of JAJMCL010000002.1, forward strand.
CAGGGACATCGGTGTGACCCGACGGACCCATATTTTGGTGCCGGCGTGGCTGAGATGGGTTAGACGGCGGTTCTTCACATCGAGAATAGTCGAATTCTGGTGGGGGCGAAGTGGGCGGCGATATGAGAAACAGTCTTTCGCCCTTGGGTAACTGAAGATATTCGGTGGACTCAAGCGTGTTCAAGGGCGAGTATGATCGATACAGTGATCGTGGCAATGGTGTCGCCATGATTTGGCGTGATACGTGCAAGTTCGGTGAACATATCAGCACACGCTTGAAATTTCGCAGGACGATGAGCTGTATAGGGTGCTGCGCCGTAATCTCAATTCTTCGTAGCACATTCTCCTGCAACCAGTCTTGTAGGAATTCTACTTGAGCTAGCACGTTGTCATCCTTTGAAGTTACGATTATGGTGTTAGTAGCGTCACTCATTGAAGGTAGAAGACTTGTATATTTATCAATATATATCTACATACATGCTAATAAGTTTTTTAATTCGCGTTTACTTATAGATGAACATCTTGGCCACTCGAAAAACTGCACAACATGTAAAAATTCAGTCCTGTTATCAGCAGCCAGAGGATCACGGAGGCCACAGTAGTCAGAAGACTATTACTCATGTCTTTATACTCTGGGGCTTCATCCTCGCTGACATGTTCGATTCCCTCCGGCAGGATGCGGTCTTCGGTAGAGTTTCTAGTGGGCGACCGATCTTCTCCCATATTGACTAATTCAATACGTTCGCGAGGATTCAGTCTCACCTTCATAATCTTCTTGCTGCTTGTGAAGTAGAGCAATGGCGCAGAAACAAATGGTAGCAGAAATGACAGTACAACCTGTGACGCGTTTAGAGCACCACTTAACCCATTACGTCCTGCAACAAGTACCAGGATTAAACATGGCGTAATAGCAACCGCTCTAGTAAGACTTCTTCTAATGCTTGGGGACATGGTCCAATTCAAAAAACCCTCACTCACAATCTGTCCGCTCAATGTGCAAACAATACCTGCACTTTGGCCAGAGAAAAGAAGGGCTAAAACGAAAATGGTACCCGCACTCCTTGATAATGAAGTAGATAGAAGATTGTAGATGGAAAAGAGATCTGCCTCTTGCGTACCGTCCTCCGGCGAGTGGCCGTATAGCGCAGCGCCTGAGACGACCAGAATTGCACAGTTGACAAATAATGCCACGGTGAAAAGCGAAACCAGCAACTCCGCCACTGTGTAGTGCAAGGTGTCATCAATTGCACTCATCGAAGGCTTATAACTGCCATGATTGCTGGCGATATCTTCCTCGGTCGGCTGATATAGTCCATGTCTCATATCAAAATCTCTCAATCTGGGCTGCACGACACCTGATCCCAAGTACAAGGAATGGGGCATGACAGTTGCCCCAAGAATGGCCAAACTTAAGTATAATCCGTCACCTTCAAATACTGCTCTGCTTGGTAAAAAGCCGCTGAAAAGTTCTTTAGCAGAACCTAAATCTGCATAGACCAACTCAATCCCAAAACATATAACGGTAGCAACAACCAATGCTGACACGAACATCTCAAACCATCTTATTAGTCTGAGGGATCCGTTCGACTTATATGCCATCAAAACAATTAACACATCCACCACAGTTAGTACAACTCCCAACGCTAATGGTATTCCAAATAATATATTTAATGCTATTGCGGTACCGATAACCTCTGCTAAATCAGTAGCAATGATGGCTGTTTCTGCCAGAACGTATAGCGCAATGTTCAGACCATGAGGCAGATGAATTCGGCAGTTCTGTGCCAAATCTAGTCCCGTAACAGCGCCCAACTTTGCACAGAGACATTGCCAAAACCCGGCCATGAAGTTCGCAACTAGAACGCTGAATAATAGCTTATAGCGATGTGCGGATCCAGCGGCCACCGCGGTACTATAGTTTCCGGGATCCATGTAAGAAACACTCACCATCAGCCCCGGCCCGATAAACTTTGCATACTTCCGAAGTACATTCAGCAATTTATTGCCTCCTATTGTCTTTCTTTGCCCATGAGACTGAATGTTGGGGCTACTTTCTGCTTCATTTCGCAGTGGCTCATATTCTTGCACTGCCATGAATGAACAATAATGATATTCAATGATTCAGCAGTAGGAATAGAAGTACTTTCTGTTGTTCGTGACTGAACAAAATACAAGATCTGGATCTATACAACACGCTGTGCAATGAAGGATATTGATGCGAAATCAATCTATAATTATACTATATTCTATAATTCTACTCAAATATTCTATCTTTTTCAACCTCCAGGTTTTTTTTTTCGGCATGTGTACCCAGAACGTGAGTGTTCCCCCGAAGAGCGAACCTGATTCGGAAGCATATATATAGCATGCACATGCTCAAAAGGCTTACTTATGCACTCAAGACATCATTGATTTGTTCGACGATCGGTCTTATGATATCCTTTTTATTAGGCACCATGTGTCCACCAGGATGCTCGAACTCTTTAACCTGCTCAGGGTCCTGACTCCACGCGTCTTTGTAGATTTGGGCCAAATACTTGGCTCTAACAGCTGGCACAGCTTGGTCACCTGCACCATAGATAAAAATAACCTTTGTCTTACTTTCTTTGTTTGGCGTGAAGCTGTCGCGGAACTTTTCAGTGATTCTTAACTGACCAGCATTGGATGGATCAGGCTCAGTGAATGAGTAGCTCGATATTAACACACTGACTTTAAAATCCGGGTGTCCTGGAACCAATTCAGTAATTTTGTTAGTTACAATGGATGCTAATGCCGCACCTTGAGAGAAGCCAACGATACCGTCATATGGTCCATTTTCTTTGATGTAATCAGCAACGTATTTGATAGAGTTTGACAGATCAAGTTCTGAGGATATGTTGCTGTGGTAAAACCACGCTTTGTTAACTTGAGCGTCAACAGTTTGTTGCCATTTTTCGTCATCCATCTCGAATGGCAGGTCTTTTTTCTCTAGAACGACTGGACCATCTAAGTAGTCACATTCGACATTAGATTTCTTCAATAATTTTCTAATACCGCTGGACTTCTCAGAGAAGACTTTGGCGTTTTGCAAAAAACCATGTAAAAATAATAATTTAGGCACTGTAACGGTCATATTAGCTAAAGAGTTAAGATTATTCGTATTTCTCTATGCGAAATCTATAAATTAATGCCATTTTCTCGAAGGATTCGGACTTATATAGAATAAAAAATTTTTCGTTCCAATGTACAAAAAAAAAAGGTTGTGCCTGTAATTAGATGTGAAAAAGGACGCATTATATTTTCAATCATCCCATGCGTAAGGTGATTTCGATCTAAGGTATGCGCCATGCTTATTAAATATGAAAGGAACTGGGATCATTACGACGGCAACCATCGCCAATAGAAACCCTGCCCAATTTACGCCCATGCCCTCATACATCTGCAGCCCAAATAAGGGAAAGACTGCACTCATAGTGCTTCTGACAAAGGAGTTACAGGACATTGCTGTAGCCGCAAACCTTCTGTAGGCGTCGACGGTGTAATTAAAGACACCAACAAACACAAAAAAAACACCAGCACCGAAAATAGCACAGCCAATCAATGGCCCAATCCAATGAACAGAGGGGTAACAAGTCCATGCGAATATCATGAGGCCTATCGGGGTCAAAAAGGCGCCATAAAATAAGGGCTCAAATCTCATTTCTGGATTTCTCATCCCATTATTTGCATTGACTTTGCGTTCGTAGCTTTTTTGAAATACGATACATGCCGGCGAAACTATAACCATACCAACTACCAGAGCTAAATAAGACAGACCTGTTTCAAACACTGTGAATTTGTATAGCTTGGGGAAGATATATGGAAATGCCACGAAGTACAGATAGATAATTGCAAGCACAAGCCCCGTGTAGAAGCAAAGCACCGCCATCATGATATCGCGAAATAGCAGGCCTACAGGTCTTTTCACCGACGTTATAACAAGGTGTGCTATGCTGGCATCCCTCCTTGCAACCTCCAGAGGGGCAAAATATCTCTCGTTTCCGGTTTCTTTTCTCAACCGTTTTGCTTTTTTTATCAGTAACACTGGCGCATAAGTCTCTGGCAATGTGAAGATGATTAATACCAAACTGAAGCCGCACGCTATCAATAAGACAATAAATGGCCATCTATAGTCATCGTGAGCGAATGCCCCGGCAATTACAGGCGCCAACGACGGCCCAAAGAATACGGAAAGTGTGTATATGGTCATCGGGATACCAACCTCATTCTTGTTAAACATATCACTTATGGCACCTCCTGCGACACTCAGTAGAGCTGATCCGAAGAAGCCGGACAGAAAACGGCCAAAGAAAACGCCCTCAATGGTCTTGGACCAAATAACTAAGCATTGCCAAACCATACTTAAGCACAGCGCAAAAATGAATGTTAGTCTTCTTCCCGTCAGTTCGCTAAGCGGACCCAATAGTAACGGTCCGCAACCTAATCCGAATATGTAAAGTGTTATGCCGAGCACTGAGACTTCTCGTGAGATGTGAAATTTAGTCACGAATTTATCAGCAACCAACGCCCAGCAAGACGAAATCATGGCGATGATACAAGATGCGACCGTGATCTGAGCTGATATATAATATTTTCGCATACTCGACATGTGCTTCGCGACGTTTTCTGGGTCATCAGAAAACTCACCGAACTCGACCTCGTATTCCTTATCGTCGATTCGAAATTCCGAGGCCATTGTATTTATTCTTTCGATGTCTTCTTCGTCAGGCAGCAGCGAACACGCCCTCTCTATACCTTGACCGGCGTTGTCGCGCCCATTTGTAGATGCTGGAGCCACCGAATCTGTGTTATAGCTCTGGATTCGGTGTCCATCAGAAGATAATCTCTTCAAACTGTTACAGTCATGTTCTGACGAGAGCCGACTAGGGCTGTTCGAGTCGCAAGATGCTTTTTCCATCTCTTTCACAAGTATTTTTGATTTTAGATTCTAGTATTAGACGATCAAAAACAGGATTGAGAGCATATTATTATTTCGAATACATCGTTTTACTATTTTGTTTTAATACACTGTGCTTCTCAATTACACTTTTTTACAGCGGATTTCTTTCCGCAGATAGGTGACTGACAGCCGATCCAGACGAACATTAGTTCCGCTCGCGAGTATACTTAGTCAGCCATTTCGGATGAGGGAACAATCGTTCAAAAAAAAATCCATAGCTATGAATGAAGTAACGGTGAATAAGCTGAACTTGCAATCACCAAGATGCGGAAACTACTCTAATCGCTCTCTTACTTGACAGTTTCGAGCACTTCAGTTTTTTTGACAAAATGGTGCTTGTGAAAATCATGAAAAACTAGTTTTCACACTTAGACAACGCACAAAGATCCGCAGAGAACGGTGCAAGAGAAGGCAGCGTGCTGAATTGAATATATCTTTGTGAACTCAAGATCAATCGGCACACCTATCAGTATTACATAGTATTTGCTGACGCGTCTCTCTTAATGATCGGTGGCTTGTTGACCAAAACCTGTGCTAGAAGCACGGCAAGGGCCGCTTCGCGGCCCTTGAGATCCATGGCAAGCCGTGTAGGCAACAGGGGAGCTGTATCCTCTCGCTGTTACTACGGCACTCCTGCCTACCCTAAAGCTTCTGCTCGCACTCTTTTGCCTCGTCTTGTGTCCATCAGAAACTACTTCAAACAGTCCTGTCGCAAATGCCAAGCGATAGCTGAAAAAAAATTGTATGTATATTGGACGGATTTACGCAGCCGTGATGCAAACGCTCTAACTTTACCGCCCCAGAGGTCATTTCCCATTTTTCAATTATTTGATGACACAATAAATAAAACGCAACAAGAACAACAGATGGGAAAAACGGCTTCAAGATTCACTGCAAGATAACGATAAGATGAAAATTAGCTGGCTGCAAATCTTTGCGATTTCCATTGCCTCTGATCTATTAGTTCTACTGTCATAGTAAGTGAGTGAGTCAACGATCACCTCGAAAATGACTTCATTACCCGCACACTTCCCCTCCCCAAAGATATGCAGCACCAAACAAAGTATAAAAGGGTGGCAAAAAGGCGATTTTTGTGTCAAAAAATTGATTTTGTGTCAAACTGTATACAGTTCGTGAAACACAGAAATAAGTTAGAAGAGTACTGCGGCGACTTGCACTTAAATTGAAGTTCAATTTGTATTTCTTCAGAACGAATTTAATAAACTAACATTTTTTTCTACTCATCGTTATGTCCAGCGCCGCTCCTTCTGATAAGCGTGAGGTTTTGCCCACAAATGTAACCCCTTTGCATTACTCTCTACAGGTCGAGCCTAACTTTGAAACTTTCAAATATGAAGGTCTAGTCAAGATTGATTTGAAAGTAAATGAAAAAGATGTGGATACGGTTCAATTGAATATAATAGATATTGACATTCATTCCGCAAAAATTGGGTCTACTGATGCCAAGGATATCAAGTTCGATAACGATAATCAAGTTGCGGCATTTCATTTCCCCAAGGGTACCTTGTCGGAGGAACAAGTTACATTGGATATTTCCTTTACTGGGACATTGAATGAAAATATGGCTGGTTTCTATAAAGCAAAGTACGAGGACAAGCTAACGGGAGAAACAAAGTATATGGCCACAACACAAATGGAACCTACGGACGCAAGAAGAGCTTTCCCATGTTTTGATGAACCAAACCTGAAGGCAAGCTATGATATTACGTTGATTTCAGACCCTTCCTTAACTCACTTATCTAACATGGATGTTAAATCAGAGACTGTTAAAGATGGGAAAAAAATCACAAACTTCAATACAACACCTAAGATGTCAACCTACTTAGTTGCATTCATTGTCGCAGAATTAAAATATGTCGAAAATAAAGATTTCCGTATACCAGTCAGAGTGTATGCAACACCAGGTAATGAAAAACACGGTCAGTATGCAGCTGATTTAACTGCCAAGACATTAGCCTTTTTTGAAAAATCATTTGGAATTCAATATCCACTGCCTAAAATGGATAATGTCGCTGTCCATGAATTTTCTGCAGGTGCAATGGAAAATTGGGGTTTGGTTACATACAGAGTCGTTGATCTTTTACTAGATAAGGAGAATTCTACGCTAGATCGTATTCAAAGAGTTGCAGAAGTTGTTCAACATGAACTGGCTCATCAATGGTTTGGTAATTTAGTTACAATGGATTGGTGGGAAGGTTTATGGTTAAATGAAGGTTTTGCAACGTGGATGTCATGGTACTCGTGCAATGCATTTCAACCGGAATGGAAAGTCTGGGAGCAATATGTTACTGATACCTTACAACATGCATTAGCGTTAGATTCTTTAAGATCTTCTCATCCAATTGAAGTACCAGTTAAAAGAGCTGATGAAATTAATCAAATCTTTGATGCAATTTCTTACTCAAAAGGTGCATCATTGTTAAGAATGATTTCTAAGTGGCTGGGAGAGGATATTTTTGTTAAAGGTATTTCAGAATATTTGAGTAAATTCAAATACGGCAATGCAAAGACTGAGGATCTTTGGAACTCTTTGTCAAATGCCTCTGGTAAGGATGTTCGTAAAGTTATGAATATCTGGACCAAAAAGGTGGGATTCCCAGTTATTACCGTTACTGAAAATGGTGAAAAAATTACCTTCAAACAAAATCGTTATTTATCAACTGGTGATGTTAAGAAGGATGAAGATGAAACTCTGTATCCGGTCTTCTTAGCCCTGGCTACAAAAGATGGTATCGATAGCTCTCTAGTACTCGATGAAAGAGAAAAAACTGTGCAAGTGAAAGATGCCAGTTTCTTTAAAGTCAATGGTGCCCAATCAGGAATTTATATCACATCTTACTCAGATGAAAGATGGGCTAAATTTGGGGAACAATCTCATTTATTAAGTGTTGAAGATCGTACAGGTTTAGTTGCCGATGTTAAAGCATTGTCTGCTTCTGGTTACACTTCGACCACCAACTTTTTAAAATTAATTTCTAAATGGAATAAGGAAGAATCTTTTGTTGTTTGGGATCAAGTTGTTAACAGTATCTCATCATTAAAATCAACCTGGCTATTTGAACCTGAAGAAGTTAAAGATGCACTTGACAACTTCACAAGAAAACTGGTGTCTAAAAGAGCTCATGCTTTAGGTTGGGATTTTACCGCAGCTGATTCTTTTGCAACCCAACGTTTGAAAGTGACAATGTTTGGTACAGCAGCTGGTGCCAAAGATCCAAAAGTTGAAAAAGTTGCTTTGGAAATGTTTGAAAAATATATCTCCGGTGATAAGAAAGCAATTCCTGCTTTGATCAAGCCAACTGTTTTCAATACTCTTGCCAGAAAAGGTGGTGTCGACAATTACGAAAAGATCTTCAACATTTACAAAAATCCAATTTCAGACGATGAAAAATTGGCAGCTTTGAAGACTTTAGGTAGGTTTAAAGAACCTGCTCTTTTGGAAAGAACTTTGGGCTACCTCTTTGATGGTACTGTCTTAACTCAAGATATTTTTATTCCAATGCAAGGAATGAGAGCTCACAAGGAAGGAATTGAAGCCTTGTGGAAATGGATACAGACTAATTGGGATGAGATTGTAAAGAGGTTACCCCCAGGATTGACTATGCTGGGATCCGTGGTCGCTGTTGGCACCTCTGGATTCACATCTTTGGAGTCAGTTGATGAGATTAAAAAATTCTTTGAAAATAAATCCACAAAAGGTTTTAATCAAAGCTTGGCCCAATCCTTAGATACCATAACTTCAAAGGCTCAATGGATTAATAGAGACCGCGAAGTGGTAAACAAGTATTTGAAAGACAATGGCTACCTGGAATAAGCTAGCGATAATTATCTGATGAAACTGGTTGTTTAAATAATTAAAATATTAAAAAAGTTGTAGATATCAATAGTTGCGAAATTGAATCCTTCATTTTATAGTGCCAGTAATGGAAAGAAATACTTGTGACTTTAATTTTTTTTTTCATTTCAGATATATTCTTTTTGATATACATCGCGTGGTCATATGCAGTCAGTCATAAATATTGAATACATGGACAACGGAATAGCATTCGAAAGTTCTGAGACCTACGGCCTAGACTTTGTCAGTTAAATATTCCTCAACTAATAGGGCGTACCTCAATCTCTTATCATAAGACGATGGAGGTAGATTTATTATCAATAGAGCAATTCCTTTGTGATCTGGCCCTCAATAAGGTCGGAACTTTAATTAAGACTAAAGCTGGGACCCAGCACAACTACAACTTGAAAACTGGTTCACGGGCTGTAGATATTGTAACGAAAATTGATCAAGAAGTAGAATCCATAATTAAGAAAGAAATTTCAAAGAACTATCCAGACTATGGCTTCGTTGGCGAAGAAAGTTATGTCAAGGGGGATGCTAGACCGAAGAATAGAGTTTTCTTTTGTGTCGATCCAATTGATGGGACCACTAACTTCGTTCACGATTTCCCTTTCTCATGCACGTCTCTGGCATTATGTATCGATATGGTTCCTGTGGTTGGTGTCATTTACAATCCACATCTTGATTTACTAATATCTGCTTCCAAAGGTGCTGGCATTAGAGTCAATGGTGAGAATTACGACTATGAAAAGAAAATTGAAGCAATGGGTCCATTGAAACTGAATAAGTCTATTGTTGCCCTGCAACCAGGGTCTGCAAGAGAAGGCAATAATTTCAAAACAAAAATGGCTACTTATACAAATTTACTCTCCTGTGATGGAGGCTTTATTCATGGTTTCAGAAACCTCGGTTCTTCTGCTATGTCATTGGCATATATTGCTCTTGGATATCTTGATAGTTACTGGGATGGAGGTTGCTACATTTGGGATGTCGCAGCTGGCGTTTGCATTGTCAACGAAACAGGAGGTCGTCTTGTTGGTGCAAACCCCGAGGAATGGGATATCGATATCGATAGTCGATCATACTTGGTAGTGAGAGGTGCAGCTGATACCACAGGTAAGGAGCAAGAAGTGTATATCAAGGAGTTCTGGAAGAGCGTTGATGGCCATTTGAAATATGATTGATGCAAAGTAGAATAAATATAGTACGGGAATAACTATTTATAAATGTATAGACAACCATCGTTTCCCCAAAGACCGAATATGCCAACCATTGGCATCCAACCCTCACCGCCACCAAATTTCTCAGAAAGTTCCATGGCGGCATCAAGACGCTCTGAACCTACCGGCTTCCCAATTGTAAATCCTCGAATACATAGCATGCCCTGTCTCTTGGTAATATCTAAATCAGGATTCTCATCAGTTTGCACCAATTTGCCTTCTAAATTGGTCGAAATAGCTCCACAACACAAAAAACTAGAATCAACAGAACCCGGCAAGACCCTGTAATCATAATAGTTGGTTTGGAAAAGAGGACCCATCACGACATATGGGCAATAAAGCTCTACAACAACCCTAGCTCCAAGCTGTGCCCTTATGCAATTCAATTTTTCGCTCACGAGTAGATTCTGCGATAAGGAACGCATCGTGGACTGCTTCGTTGGAATTTTCTTTGGGAATGAGGCTACTAACTTCGTATTTTGTATATGCTCTGACACAAATACACATCTAAGCTTATCAACATAATGAGATGATGATTGGCCAGAAGTGGTGAATACGCCTTCGCTAAGTAAGGTAGTTGCCCAGGCAAATCTCAGTCTTTGAAATATGGTCCAGTTCTTAGAGTTTATTTCATCGAGGACGTTCATGAGAAACTTGGGCTCACAAAACAAAATAGTCGTATTTCTTAGGTCCTTTAGTGGGCTCTGTGTTTCAGGTATAAATGATAGAGAACCACCGTAAAGGAGAACAGCTAATGCCTTGTGCCAAAAATGAATACCTAACTCGTTATCTCCCATGCCTGCAGCAATAGCTAACGAGTCAGAACTCGTTAATTCATGCCCGGTAGGAAAACCCTGGATAAAGGAAGCGATACCACTCACCAAGCAACCCTGAGTAAAACTTGTTGTTGCACTCCATGGCGAGGTCGTAAAAGCTAATATTTTCGTATCATCAGAATTATCTTCTGGAGGTGTATAATCAAAGGATTTTTTTTTGGCATATCCTTTCAAGAGATTATCCCAGGATATGACGTGATCAGGCACAGGTATATCATTTTTTGTAGCTTCACATACAACCACTAGTTTATACCATTTTTCACTTCCGTTTAGCATTTTGTAGGCACTCCATGAAGAAATCACTAAAACATCCATATCCTCGATTTGCTGCCGTGGGATTGATGCTAGAAAGTGCGGTTTCAACGAACATTTAACACTGCCGATCATTGCCGCAATAGATGTAACAAATCCCGGTAGAGTTGATTGTGGAACCGCTATGCCGAGGTGCTTATATTGCACGGGTAAATGAGACTCCAATATATGAGCTGCCATCCCATTGACATCTTCCAATGTATAGTTTTGGTCATCATCTGCAAATTTTATGGTATTATCTTTGGACAATTCCATTATAGCCTTCCAGACATCTGCAAAATTACCATTTCTAATTTTATACTTCAAAGATAGACTTAAACCGGTAATTAATGGAAACCCTAAAGGAACCAAGAAGTTTCTGTAATGGGCTGTTTCATTCTCTTTCCTAACACTGGCAATATTTGCCTGCTGATTATGGGCTACTGAAGTGAAGTCTCTTCGAGCGTTAATGTAAAATGTACTGAACAGCCAATTTGACCCCAAAATACCCACAAAGAAAGTCAACAGCAGCTTGAGCCAATAAAAGTAGTCCATCTTGAACAGTCAAATTTGAATTGTTATCCTGTACTGTGCCACTGCGTGAAGTATATTATTGTGGCGATTATGATTTTTATAGATGACTTGAATACATATGCTATTACGGCCTGGCATCTTTAAACGAGGTTTCACAAGAAATAATACAGAAAGAAATGGGACAAAATGCTGGTAGTATATCACTCCATCCTTCAGATAAAGAATAATATGATTTGAAAGTATCAGCGATGCTTACAATTCATCTAGAAATCTACGTAACTTGATCCTCCCTCTTAAGCGGCAATATAGTATAACATGTATCGATATTTCCACATTCATTGCTTACAGAAATGAATTTCATGCCTTCTAAACAGGCCGCATAGCTCAATTGAGATTTCATCTCTCCTCTGCTTTGAGAAGGACTCAAATTCAAAATAGAGTTACGCGTTGATGAAATTCTTTTGAAGATTAGAATTGATGACAAGAAAAGACAATCGAAATCAACATATATCAAACAATCATAGCGGTAATGACAGTGGACAAAATAGAGCTATCTCCTATCATAGTTCTTCCATCTGAATTCAGTAATTCCGCTGAACATATTGCGGTCTTCACACTGCCACATCCATCGAATAACGAATCAAAATCACGTCTCAAACTGATACAGGGATCAAATGGTCAAATTTTTGAGTTGAGATCCCATCAATTTAGTAAAAGCTGCGCATACAATGCCAAATCAGATTTGGCAGACGACAAGTATCACTATACCGCGGATGAACAACCGCTGAAGTCTGTGTTTTTAACGAATGAAGCAGACAGAAGCGATGGCCATGTTCTTGAAGCAGGTGGCTTCCAATTCACGATCAAATACGATCTAACATTCAGTCTTATTGGCTATTACTACAAGGGAAGTGTTGTCTCGGAAGAAAGAGACTATATAAGAGAAGCTGCTAACATTAAAGGAAAACAATCTCAATCAGAGGAATCCAAGTGCTTAACAGTAAGAGATTATCATGATCTACTCACCGATAGCCATGATTTGCAATGGTCAAAGATACCTTTGGAAACTTTGCAAAAAACGTTGAGTAATGTTGCCGAGCCAATTGAAGAAGCTGGCGAGATATATTATAAGATGACAGCAGCCAAAATTACCACATACTTGATCGAGAAGGTCCAAAAGATGTTGCCTAAATTACCCAAGAGTTTACCAATATCCACCGACTTGCCCCCACACGTTTTAGAAGCTGCGAAGATCATTACAAGTGTGAATCTGCTGATCTCGTTAATTCCTAAAGCGTCATATCAACATCTGGTACATTTTTCGCCAAATCCCGATCATACGAATGAGCCTCAACTAGATATTCATAAGGCCTATACTACCTTCCGCGACTACCAGAAATCAAAGACTATCTCTGATATGGACCAAGAACTCCAATTGAAAGCTGCAATGACTGTAGGCCTGTCAGCGAGTTCAGCAAAGCAGCCATCAAAGAAGGTTGTGAAGAAAACAGCTGTGATCTCTAAAAAGACTAATGTAAAATCAGGAAAAGGATCAATAGATGGATTTTTCAAGAAATCGAATCCAATAACCAGACAAAAAGACAGTTCGTAGCATTTTTTTTAAACTATTTTGCACCTTTTTGAATAAAATCGATATCATCATCATCCGGTACGGATTTTGTTCCACATGAAAAATTGATTATTATATGGAGCATGATGAGGTTGAAGGTTAACAAACACCCTATATGAAAGCCGTAGTGAGTGTCTGCAACCGATTGTATTTTGATTTTTGATATGGCTAAAGATATTGAGATATCTGCTTCTGAATCGAAGTTTATCTTGGAGGCATTGAGGCAGAAGTATAGACTTGATGGACGATCATTTGACCAGTTTAGAGATGTTGAGATCAGCTTCGGGAAAGAATACGGTGACGTTACTGTGATGATGGGAGGAACCAAAGTTCATTGCAGAATAAGTTGCGCTATTACGCAACCTTACGAGGACAGGCCCTTTGAAGGGCTGTTTTTGATTTCAACAGAAACATCCCCAATGGCGGGGCCGCAATTCGAAAACGGTAACAACACAGGAGATGATGAGGTGCTTTGCGCCAGAATCATTGAAAAGGCAGTGAGGAGATCCGGCGCGTTGGATATCGAGGGGCTTTGTATAGTCGCAGGAAGCAAGTGCTGGACCATCAGGGCGGACGTTCATTTTATGGATTGTGATGGCGGGTTCATAGACGCCTCGTGTATCGCGGTCATGACGGCGTTACTACATTTCAAAAAACCAGACATCACCGTTGCAGGAGATAGGATCACAGTGCATCCAGTAGACGAAAGGGAACCTATCCCATTGGGGATTCTGCACATACCCATTTGTGTTACATTTTCGTTCTTCAATCCGCAGGATACGGAAGAAAATATCAAAGGTGATTCCAACGCCGAGATTGCGATCATCGACGCTACGCTGAAGGAGGAGCTGCTGAGAGATGGTACCCTAACCGTGACCCTCAACAAAAACCGTGAAGTTGTCCAAGTTTCGAAGGCGGGAGGCCTGCCAATGGATGCTCTCTCACTGATGGAGAACTGCCACAAGGCGTTCGCAATCACCGAGAGACTCACGGACCAGATACTCGAAGACCTGAAGAAGGACGAAAAGACGAGAAACCAGTATGCTGAACTTCTAAGCGCGGAGAACGATCGCCAATCCTGATCTGCGTCGAAGAAAACAAAAAAGGGGCTTTTATAAGACAATTGTACCATAAATATGCATAAATAATAGAGATAGCTAAAAGTTCAGCACTTTGGCAATGCGTGAGCGTCCGGTCAGCTGAATTTCAGCTGTGATAGCGCGCGCCGATCGATGTTGATATCGCCGAGCTTGGCGGTATCTCTGATCAAACACATTTCGGCGATGGAGTAGACGCGTCGTCTGCGGGATCCGGACTTGCGGCCGCCTTTGTGGGCGTCCATAGGCATAAAGTTCCCGGCGTCCAAAGGTTTGAGGTACATGGTCCTGTTTTCGCCCGCCAAATTCAGGATTGGGTATAGATTACAGTCATCCAGACACGCGGGCGACGTGCCCTTGCTGCTGTTGCACCCACTATCCTTATTCGGGACAAACTGGCAGTTCCTGACATACAGAAAAACTGCCGCAGCCAGTGCCTCCAGGATCAACGCGATGAGCAGACCGAGAACAAAGAACTGAAAACTCTCGAGGATCAGCATCCACTGGTTGTGCCGCTCCTCTCTGTCGATACGGTTCTTTAGATCGTTATCGTCATCGTACAGCCCGTTACCGTCCAGACCCGGCATGAGCGAGGCAACCATCCTTGTAGCGGTCGGTGGGAGGCTGGTGGAGCTCTGCGAGGGCATCGACTGTCGTGCTAATATATGGCACGAAAGGCGTCCGAATGAAGCGTGAAGGAGCGTGGATTGAGCGTCGTAGTGGCCGGTGCCACTGCCGCTGGGTTTTGTGTCACTTTGCCTGGCAGACGCCGGACACCGGACACCGGACACCGGACACCGGACGTCGCGAGCACGTGACCAGCGCGCAACAACCCGGTCTGCCTTTGCACGGCACGACACGACACGACACGGCACGCACTCACTCACTCACACCCATCAACCATATCCGAGGCAGAGGCGTGACCAGCACACGTGACCCAGAATCACCACACACGGCACAGCTGCCGCAAATAGCGCCGGCCTTCGCGGCTGTCTCCGTCGTTAAACGTCCGCCGTCGCCAGCGACCCGCGGCTATGCGGTGCACTGCTGCCACGGACTCGATCACCACTCTTGCCATCCCTTCTCCACACGGCAAGACGCGCTCCAGCGGGAAAGTGCGGGTCACGGGTGGAGGGCCTGCCTGCCTACACACCCGCATCAGCCAGCTACCGAGCAAGCTAGTCACGTGCCCGAGCGCGCACGTGAGCAATCTGACAGCACACAGCACGCACCCCTCAGCTAGCCACAACGTCGTTTCACCAGACCCCGAAACACCACGTGACAGGCTCCCGGCACGTGACTGCACGTGACCACATGTATATCTGTGTCCATCTGTCTGTGTAGCGGTTCTCGAGTCAAGTGTGACCGGAATCGCACCGGGAGCCGCTGCTTGTGCCAGCGCTGGCATCTCATGCTCTGTAGTATCTGAGCGTTGCTCAGCGTTGCCCAGCGTTGCCCAGCGTGGGTCGCAGTGTGGTGTAGGGGCGCATTTGGCTTCCATAGCGGCAGAGTGGCCTATTTTGGGGACTTTGGGAGTCCGCGACTCCTGGCTTCTCTCTCTCCGGCACTGTGCGGGCGCGGAGCACACATATATATATATATATATATCTGATGGATCTGGACATTGACAAGAATGCATCCGGGATCTAGGATCTCAAAGCAGATCCTAAAACAGATCTCAAAGCAGATCTCAAAGCAGTATCGCGATGCCCTCTATTGACGTAGATCTGTGTTTGTTCGATCTGGACGGTACCCTCGTGAACACCACGGCAGCAGCGGAAAACTCGTGGAGAAGACTGTGCAGTCGCCACGGAGTGGATCCCAAAGAGCTGTTGCAGCATTCGCATGGGTCCAGAACCGACGAGGTGCTCGAGAAGTTCTTCCCAAAGTTGGATAACAGCGACGGCCGCGCGGCGAAAGAACTGGAAATGGCGATCGCCAAGGACTTCCTGCCTACGGTGCGACTGGTCCCCGGCGCGGAGCAACTGCTGCTCAGTCTGGACAAGGACACCGAGGATGGCTCCAGGGTCCACGACCGCAACTGGGCCATCGTTACGTCCGGGTCGCGCGTCCTGGCGTTCTCGTGGTTCAAAACGCTGCTCAAGAACGTGCAGAAGCCGGACGTCTTTGTCACGGCGGCAGACGTCAAGCGCGGCAAGCCAGACCCCCAGGGATACACGATGGCCAGGGACGAGCTCTGCAGGACCCATGAGCTCGAATACGCCAACGCCAGGACTGTAGTGTTTGAAGACGCGCCGGCCGGCATTATACCGGGCAAAAAAATCAAGGCTGTCGTCGTGGGCATCACCACGACGTACCCGAAGGAAGTGCTGTTCAAGGCCGGCGCTGACTACGTAGTCGAAGACCTGTCCGGCGTCATCGTCACAAGAAACGACCGCACCCACGGCATCACGATCGAGATCCGAAATGCCTTGTCAAAGTAGGAAGATATAATGGTATGTAGCGTCTATTCGTGTTTCTTCTCTTTGCTGTCCTGCCAATAGCGTTCGTAAAAGTGGTACAGCTCGAAAAAAATCTCCAGCGTTATCAGATAGATGATGATCCACTCTAAAAATGCGCCCTTTCTTTCGCTCAACACGCCCATTATTGCGCGACACTCGTCCGTCGAGTAGTCCAGCTTCGAGTTCAGGATGCTGATGCGCGGTCCGATGTCCAGATACTTGGACGTTTGCTTGAATATCTTCTCGAGTTGCGGCTCGCTCCAGTACAGATCGGGCGTTTCTACCAACTCGGAATATAGGTTGAGCTTGCCGCGGATCAGGAAAAGCCTTCCAATTGACCGAAGCGCGTCACTCTCATTCAAGTTCAGCTTCACACCTCGTGAAATCTTTTCTGTTATTATCCGTGTCTTGGAAATGTGATTTTCCATGGACCCCTCGAGCACGGCCAATTTTGTGCTCCTTGCCAGACCGCTTGAAAATGCAGCCTTGTCGAGGAGCCCTGAATCAGGATCATCGGAGTTGATCACGATCAGATCGCCTGCTAGAAAACTGGATTCTACATTTCTCAGCAAGTTTGTCGAGCAATTCGGGATCTTGGAGAATTCGGTCTCGAGGCGCTCGAACTCCTCCTTGTTTTCTATTTCAACGTAGTCCATATCTTCGCTCTCGAAGGCTTCATTCGGGAGAGGGTTTATTCGTGCGCTTTCCACTAGTTTTAGAATGTTATCGCTCACAAACGCTTCGTCGAAGCCCCAGCAGGTTATGGAAGCGTTCTGATTGAGAATCATGACATCGCCCCGGTTGCCATCACACTGGTACTTGAACGTGATAATTTCGTCGGGAATCAGACTCGTCGGCTGCAGGCCCCTCGAGTTCAAAAGTCTGATGCACTCCTTCAAATCGTATCTTTCACCTGTAGTTATCGTGGTACATGGTCTGACTTTCAAGCTGCTAATGAGAACCTGCTCCAGATCATTCCTACCTGAAAATGACGCGTGCTTGAAGTTTGGGGCAGAAGTCCTTCTCAGATAGCGTGATGGATCCTGCAGGCTTCTTGGAGGTTTTCCGGTCTTTAGCTTCAATTTTTTAGGTTCATCCTGAACATATTTTGTACTGAATGACCTCGACAACACACCCAATTTGAAACTCCGTACTAGAGAAGCATAAGAATTGTTTCTTTGCATTCCCATCAACATTATACGAGACATCTCGTTCAGATCTAGATTGGGGCTTGATTTACGTCTGTGTGCTGGACAAGAATGCGGGATGTAAGACCTTTTGAAGTCGCTTTTCCAACTACACGAGAGAGGCAAGAAAAACAAAGTAGGCCAGAATAAATCAAATTCCTATATGATGATGAGCTTTAGATTTATAAATTGTAATGTAAAAATTAGCGAATCGCGTTTTGTATATTTGAGGTGACCGGGAATACCTTCCTTTATGATGGCTTCACTAGTTCATGCAATTTACCAGACATCTTCTTGGTATCTACCAGATGTCTTCAACATTTTGATCATTTCGGAAGCATCATCCTTGGAGATTGACTTACCGCGACTCAAGATATCAACTAAGGCTGCACTGACACCTTGTGCCATACCTTTCGCGTCACCACAAACGTAAATGAACGCACCATTATTGATCATATTCAAGATATCGCTTTCACGTTCCACGACTTTTTCCTGAACGTACGTTTTTTTCTCATTCGGTAATCTTGAATGGCACACGATCATTTCGAAAGAACCGTCCAATTTCTTGGAATATTCTGGCCATTCGTTTTGGTATAAGAAGTCATCAGTATTACGGGAGCCGTAGAATAGTAAATGTTTACCTAGTTTAACATTTTCTTGTGTTTCCATGAACTTCACACGGTCTCTGATAAACCCACGGAACGGAGCAACACCAGTACCAGGTCCGATCATGATAACAGGGGTCGCAGGGTTTGATGGCAATTTGAAAGTAGAACGACGCACATGAACAGGAATTTTCATCTTATTGAACAAATCACGGGGGCCATTAATGTCGTAGTGAACAGGCAAATTCTTGTCATCTTTACCATTGAAAGCATATTCAATATTTTTGAGTAAATTGGTTGTAACACCAACGACGGGCTTACCACCTTCGGGATTTGGGAAATCTTCCACAATGGAGGTAACGTGGATCGTTTGTTTTTCAGATAGAGAAGAAGAGGAGATGGAATAATAACGAGGTTGTAGACGAGGGATTGTTTCAATTAAAAATTCGAATGGAACATTTTCCCATTTGGTTTCATCAGATAATTTCTTTAAGGCATCTGCTAAATTATAATATTTACCATGAATTTCATTGGCAAAAGCCGTTTTGTCACAGGCAAACTCACCAATTTTGGTCCGAATTTCTTCATTTGGAGCAAATTGTTCGAAAAGGCCAAAACTTTGTCTTGAGATAGGACCTGTAATTTCCATGTAGTGTCTGACAGCTGCACCGATAGTTGTTGGCGTTGGAAAAGGAACCTTGACAGTAGAATCTAGTGGTTTTAAATCAAATATTGTTTCAGCATCCAAATTGAATATTTCAAGAAACTCCTTAACTTTTTCATCAGCATTCGAGGGCCAGATACCTAAATGATCACCCGTAGAATATTTCATGTTTGAACCAGATACATCAATTTCAGTGTGGATACAACTACGCTCATTGCCCTTACAGAGTTCGAAACTCTTGACCACCGGGGCGACATAAGGCTGGTGCAAATCAAATGGACCTAACTGAATATTTGCCTCGTTGAAAGACAGCTTATTACATGGTAGGTACTGCAAAGATGGCTCGCCTAATGAAACTTTTTCGTCAACAGCTGCTAGCTTCTCAAACTTGAATGATGGTATATATTTCTGCTCGTGTTCATCCAAATGTAGTTGATCTTTCAGAACCTCCAAAACATCTGATTTCCAAGACAAGAAATCTTCATCGGTAGTACCGGCACCATCATCACCTTGGCCAAATTTACCGATAACTGACGAACCAGCTTTCACAAAATAATCCATGGCCTTCTTTGCAGCACCGTTGTAGAACTCATAAGTTGAATTACCCAAGCCAAACAGCGTAAACCTCACATTTTCCAAATCACTGGGGCCAGTACTTTGAAGAAACTCTTCGAATGAAATTGCTCCATCCGGGAAATCACCTTCACCGTAAGTACTAATGAAAAAAGATACGACCACATTAGAGGGTAAGTCGTTCAAATTTTCGTAATCATATTTCTCAATGTCAGCGCACATGACATTCAATGAAAACTTGGCTGCTAATTCCTTAGCAAACTTCTTAGCATAGTCTTCTGCTGTGCCGGTCTGAGAACCGTATAGCACCAGATAGTTTTTGTTATTTTCATGAAGCACTTGGACTATATCACGGGAACCGCCACTAATAGTAATATCGTCATCATTACTGCTAAACAGCTCCTTCAGTGTTTCCCTTTTCAAGAATATACCAACTGCCACTATCAAAGCACATAGCACACCAAAGTCCGTATTATCTAAACCTAAAATCATCGTATCAACAATCAACGATCAACCTTAGATTACCAGCGAAACACCAGATTTAATACAAAATGTCTTTTGCCAAATGGTAGCACACTTGACCAGATGTTCAGAAAGTGTTAAAACTATACCAGTTTTCTCTGTTGCACCTTGAACATCTCAATGTTTTCTGCGCAAGACGACATCAAAATAAATTCGTTCCAGCTCGTTTAGCGAGGCGAGACGTTGACGTAAAAAAAAGTTGCAGGAGAAATCTGGGTGAAAAACCTACAATCAGAGCAAATGTATTGATTAGAAAGATTTTGGAAGTTTGCGACGATGTATAAAATCATAGAGACCGTGCAGGGGGGGTAGATTCATTTTCTATCAAGAAACAGCCGGATCTACGTAGAGGCACTGCTTTTATAAGAGTCAGCAATGTTTCTTGAGATGTCTTCCCTCAAAGTCGGGTGCTGATCTTCGGGAAGCCCCATGACGGTTCGTACCAAAAGCACGAGGGAGTCCAGGTCGAACTCCAGTTGTGTCCTTCTTCCTATTCTGTAAAATACACTGTCACCTTGAAGGTCTGAACTGTCTTGAATGCGAGTCAAATACTCTCGCTTATCAAAGGTCTTCAGCAGATCATCAATGTTGCAGCCGAGGATTGGGATCTTCGAACCATCAACTGGTATACCGAAGGATCCCAGATGTTTCAGTAACTCTTGCTGTAGAATGTGGTTTTTTGAAAAGAGTACTACACAGAGCGTAACGCTAAGTAGGCCCTTGAAGGCGAAATCTTGCTTGTGCAAGTTATCGTCCAGAGTGTCAAGGCTCAAGCTGAAGTATTCATCACCACTGGAGAGCCATTCATTGTACGTTTTCACACATCGGTTAATAATAAGCTCGTTCAGGATTGACAACGGTTGCAGCTTGTTCAGTACTATGAACTTTTCAGACTTGGTCCCCAACCGCTGTAGCTCATAACCAAAGACGTCCTCAAGTATACCATTTACGTGCCCCATAAGGGCGTTGAATGGTATCCGCTCAGAATTTTCCTCTTTTGAAATATCTCGTATTGCATTTTGCAGTCGGGTTTTACTGATTACTGTTGATTGAGATTCTATACTGGCCAATATGAATCTGGCCACCCTTCTTGCCACTGCAGCGGTTTTTGGATCTAGACCGGCATCGTCGGGAGAATCTGCATCCATTGTATATATAATTATTCGAGGACGTAACGTGATTTCTTCTGAAGTGGTTTTCTGTTGATCTAGTCTAACTTTTTAATTCGCGTTACAAGGTGAATGCAATATGTTAGAGCCGATAAACAGTTTGAAACACAAACGCCTCTGAACAACACTGAAATTATCGTTATTAGCGTTATTGATCTTGCACAAATGTCAGACAGACCTGCGGTAGTGCTAGAAATAAATGAATTAAATAAACTCCAAGCCTTTAATATCCATATTGTACCAGGCGCAAGACAATTATCGTGTGTTGCAAGTAATGTTTATCATCGACAGAACGCGGTTGGACTGCAGGTATGTCAAGAAGTGTTATTCTAAGTAATTTATATAGTGACAAAGTTTTGACGACTGCAACGTGAAATGACTGAGGAAAAAAGCTAAACGTAGTGACAACGCTGATATAAGGCGCAGTAAAATACTCAGGATGAGATAAGGCCAAATATTTGAGCAAAGTTCAAACAGATTCTCCACGTATGGACAGTCTGCAGGCTTAGTAGGTTATTCTACCCTTGACATGAGACCAAAATGCCTCGACAAACCATCTCTGATCCTCAGGATTGCTTCCACCCCTGACAGCCAAATAACAACGATTGTCAAGCGGGATTCTCCAATCGCTTGGCATACCACCGACCAAGATACCGCCTGCTTCGATGAGGATGCAAGCACCACCGGCCACATCCCAGGAGTTAACACCACACTCCCAGTATGCATCTAGCATTCCCATTGCCACATAGCACATATTCATCGCAGCACTACCCATGCTTCTTACGCCATGAATATAACCTCCCTTATCACTCAGCAAACTTTTTAATGTAGCCATTTTTTTGTCAAAATTACCATCTGCACCTTCTGTGCGTTCAGAACCTGCTTCGAATGCGATGATAGATTTTTGAAGCGTTAGGTTTCTGGGAATAATGTTTATGGGCTCTTCATTAAGAAATGCTCCATTTCCTTTGGACGCATGGAATAGCTGATCCAAATGCGGATTAGACACTACACCAACAACAGGGAATCCATTCTCAATCAGGGCTATTGAACAGCAGCTCATGGGATACCCATGGACAAAATTTGTTGTGCCGTCAATAGGATCCACACACCAGAACTTATCTGTGCCAAGTTGAGACTCGCCCTTGACATAACTTTCCTCGCCTATGAACCCGTATTCAGGATACTTAAAACTCAATGCGTCCCGAATAATTCCTTCCACTTTCTTATCGATTTCTGTTACCAAATCGACGTCATTGGCCTTGTTATCAAAAGTATTGAAGTAAGTGCCAGATCGATTCTTGATCAAATAGTTGACTTCACCCTTGACAATATTTATCAAGGTCTTTTCAATTTCCTTTAATTGCTCTTTCGACAGTTGGATACTACTTGGAGACGACATAGCGACAGATTTGATACTTGATTATATATCCTTTTTCAGGATGTTGTAGATTTCAGGAAAGGAAAAAATCATTGTTTTCGTTTAGCCTTGATGTATTTATCTATATATATATATATTTTGCAGAAAGCAAAACTCCCTACTTGTGTGACGCTAATCTAGCAAATTTTGAAAAAGTTCATCAACAAGATAGCAATTGGGTCCCAAAGTGCTGCATAATGTTAAAAGTATTAACAAGGAGATTCAGCATTTCAGTTAAATCGTTGGATCAATCCAAGGTACGATTGACCTTGTTCTCCAAGAGCAATTGCGGACTATGTGACAATTTTAAGAAAGGGATGGATGAGGTTATGGAAAATAAAGATTTTGACTCTAGAATTAAGTACTCAATAGTTGATATCGACGATCAAGAGAACAAAGAATGGTGGGAGAAATATTGTTTTGACGTTCCTGTCCTTCATATCGAAGGCCCCAATAATGAATCTCTTAGCAAAGTCTTTCATAGATTTAATGAACAGGAAGTGACTGATAAAATAAAACTGCTCCTATGAACCTGTAATTTAGCTAAAAAAATTTGTATATAAACATACTTTGAGGGGGATTTGATTTGTTAGTATTCTAGCGGCAAGAAACGGAAAGTTATGAGTTTTTTATACGCGGTTACTTTAGGCTCTTCTTTTTTTCCATCTATGCTTCAAATGCGTTGAATCGTCATCATCTAACAGAAGCAATTTTTTCTTTGAAAGATTTGGAGGTTTCATCATTGATCCATTGGACCTCTTTATGTTGATAGTTTTAATTTCGATGGGAGAGGGGTTTGTTAATTCGAGATCATCGTTGAGAGACGATGATAGATCGAATTCGTCGGCTTTGTCTGCTTGCTCAATTTGAAAAGGCGCATCAGCATTTAATGACTGCTTATTATCGAGCGAGGAAGCTGCTATCGCGGGATTAGACCGTTTTTCCGCCTTTGGTTTCTCCATGCTAGCTGATTTGCTGTTTTCAACTGATTTTATCTTCTGCTTTAAGCTTTTCACCGTTACTCGTAGTTCATCAATCTTATCTTGCAGCTGCAACTTTTCGGTGACAATATCCTGCTTATCAGCCTGCAAAACAATCAGTTTTTGTTGCAACAAATTTAGCTCACTGTTAGTCTCATCATAACCGGCCGTATTATCTTCAATTGAATTTCTCAAATTTCTATTCTCCTCTTCTAATTCTAGTTCATGAGCTTTCAATTGAACCATTTCAACATTTGATCTTTGCAATTTTTCATTGAGAGATTGAATTTTACTAATTCTATTGAAAGTTTCTTTCTCAGTTTGATCCCTTGTTGTGTCTAGCTGAATAGCTCTTTGCTTCAAAATTTCATTTTCTGATTGTAACGCCTTCAACAGTTCCCCTTGTA
The DNA here is from genome assembly GCA_030572985.1 of Zygotorulaspora danielsina. Taxonomy (NCBI): domain Eukaryota; kingdom Fungi; phylum Ascomycota; class Saccharomycetes; order Saccharomycetales; family Saccharomycetaceae; genus Zygotorulaspora; species Zygotorulaspora danielsina. Next base: position 917,621 of record JAJMCL010000002.1, read on the forward strand.
CAACAATTTTATTTTCTGAATTAGCCTTAATTGTGATATTCTCCTCATTTGTTTTATTCAGTTTATTCTTATGATATTCCAAGTCCTTGGTGACCGCTTGAATTTTATGTCGCAGCTCATCCTCCAGACCAACATATTTGGAAATTGTTATATTTTTAGCGTTCAAGCTGTTCATGAGTTCTTCGTATTGGGCTTCTTTTGTCCCAAGCGAGCTCAATGCTTGACTCTTCTGCATCTGTAAAGTAGAAACGTCAGCTTGAAGCTCGCCAATTCTTGTTTTGAATTGTTTGCAATTGGTCATCTCATCTTTATATTCATTAAAACTTTGCGTTAAAATCGAGATTGATTTTGCAGAGATACTGCTCATCTCTGTTATTCCAACTTGAAGCTCACCAAGATATTTGGAGACAGTTTCCTCCAAAAATTTGTTGTGTGAGCTAATATTGTTCTCTGTGAACTCAAACGCCTTTTTGAACCTGCATTCGTTTTCTTGAGATATTTCAGTCAGCAACTGTTCATTCAATGTTTTACATTTGACATTTATTGCATGAGCGTTTTTATTGACAGAAGCCTGCACAGAAGCCTGCACAGAAGCCTGCACAGAAGCCTTGACAGATTCTTGCAAAGTGTTAAATTCATCAACTATACGACTTAAAGAGCTTTCATCTCTATGATTAAACTGGTTTTTGAGCTCTTCTTGCAAAGTCGCTGTAAGGCTCTCATTGAAGTAAACTAGCTTCTCGTGAAACCTCAACTCACCGTTTGCGATTTCATTTACGATATTCTGCTTGATGTCTTCTCTTGATTTGCTCAGCTCTTGAAGCAAAGAGATGTTTTTCAGCTTTTCTTCACTCAAATGACCTGAACAATTATTTAATTCTCTTTTCAAATATTCAATCTCCTTTGTTTTATTGACTGATTCTGATTCTGCATCTTTTTTGAATAGTTTAAACTTTGAAGTATCAACTTGAAACTCATTTATCAGTTTCTTGTATTCATCGATTTTTTTCTCAAAATCCTCTTGACTCTCCTTCAATTTTCTTAAAGCTACGTCACTGGTGGTTTTTTCTTCCAACAAAGACTTAGATTCGTTCTCCAAAGTATTTAACAGTTTTTTGTACTCCGCAAATTGTTCAACAGTTTTTTTGTTCTCATTCTGAAATGCTACTATCTCAGACTTAAGCTTTGCGTTTTGCGCTTGTTGCCTTTGTAATTCTTTTTTTAAATTGGAACATATCTTCTGCGTATTTGTAAACGCTTCAAGAAGAACATCATTTGACGATGTATCAATTGTTTGAACCTGATCATTGGTAACATAATTATCATTCATAATTTCATCTTTCTTACCTCCAGAAACTGCCTCTGGTATGGTTGCCGTAGATTCATTAGGTCCCAGTACATCTCTAACCTCTGTTATTTCCAAGTCATCTTCGTCAACGTGCTTTCTGGTTCTTCCAAACTCTTTGAAAGGCTTTGGAGTACTTGATCCAAGCTGGAAATCCTCATGCTCTTCCGGGAATACTGTGGTATTTGATGTCTGGTTCCCAGCACTTTTTTGGTTTGACTTCATGAATACATCTCTCATCAAAGAACCAGCTTCTTCCCCAATGGAATTATCAGAGCTCGTATCTGGTTCTTTGACTCTCAGCTTTGAAAATATATTTGAACGTGGTTTAAAACCTAACGAGCCATCTCTAAAGAAATTCGACATAGATCCCCAGATATATTAGCCGCCAAACTCTTGTCTTTGCCAGTGTTCGAATGGGACCAATTTGAAGGGTACCCTAAAAGCAGTTTTTTAAAGACAATTGTATAAGTTGAAATCTTGCAAAGCGATCGCAACTGGTAAAGACTTTTTTTGTTTTTCCTTGTTCATTTCTAATCAAAATGTGTCGTTCTTAGTTCTTATAAATAAGCGCCATTTCTAAACTTAAGCGCTGAAGTCAGAGAGCGCAACAAAGAGAACAGAATATTGTAACTATATGATATCAAACCAAGTAACAGTTGCCGACAGCGGTCCATCATATCATCGAAATGACCGCAACCAGCGGCTTACTCGAAGTGTCATATTTATGCAAGATCAACCTGTGAGGGCAGGTCAACGAACAACAACATACATATTCTGAGGAGTGATTGACGACATTTTCTTCATACACAGCTTAAATTTGATTAAGAGGTAATTCATTTATGCATAGACAGGTTAAACAAGGAAATAAATGGACATTCTACCAAACACTGAAGTCTAAAAATCAGCGCTGATAATATATGGAGATACTCCGAAGAGCAGCCAAACTAGTAGCGGTCATTTCATACTACCAACTCACGTGAAATCCCTTCTATCACGTATCTCTGCTACGGTAAAGTAGAGCGGTATAGGTACCACTGGTAGTTTACCGTTAATTGACAACCTGATATAGAGGGGACAATGTATTCAACGAGAGCAATATTCATCGCTTTATTTACGACTGCTTCCATTCCAATCACTTTCTACATCTAACGCCCCTCCCAGATTACCGTTAGGGTTCAAAGTCGCGGACTGTATAAAACTACTGCGATAAAGTTCGGCAAAAATTCAAGGGCGTCGCGTGCAACTTCAAAGAAATCAGGACGAACATTGCTAACCGATGGCTGTCAGCAGGATCGATTTTGGTAGCGGAACATCCCAATCATTCTGGAGGCTTCCAAAATGGAGATTCACAGATGTCATCGTATTGATCATCGTGACCCTTGTGAGCTACCCGATTTACTATCAAGAGCCCTTCCAAAGACAGTTTTATATCAACGACCTTACCATTTCGCATCCTTATGCGCATCATCAGAGGGTAAGTGACACAATGCTGTTTGTGTATAGCCTGATTATTCCGCTGGTTGTTATTATGGTAGTGGTTGCAATTTTAGGCGACCCAAGACACAGATACTACCTGCTTTATATCTCTATTTTAGGGCTTCTTCTCTCTGTCTTTTTAACCAATTTGTTAACAGATTTTATCAAGAATTGGATTGGCAGATTGAGACCCGATTTTTTGGCTCGTTGTGAACCCAAAGAAGGATTGCCACTTGACACCTTGCTATTCGCTTCGGAGGTTTGCACTACAAATCATACATCTCGACTTTTGGATGGGTTCCGGACCACGCCATCTGGCCATTCCAGTGAAAGTTTTGCCGGTCTGGGGTACCTGTATTTGTGGTTATGTGGACAATTGCTAACAGAATCCCCTCAATCTGGGATCTGGCGGAAAGTTGTTGCCATGGTGCCCCTAGTCGGTGCCTTGGTCATAGCTTTATCGAGAACTCAAGACTACAGACACCATTTTATCGATGTCATTTTAGGATCAGTACTGGGCTATATCATTGCATTTTTCACCTACAAAAGATTATTCCCACCTATTGACAGTGAGATACCTTTCAAACCTCTGCTTGATGACTCAGATGTTTCTCTGGGTGATTATGTGGTACCAGTGGAGGGTGCTGAGGTGGATGTGTTGGCTGCTTAAGGTAAACATAAAAGAACAAAAGAATAAGAAGACTAGCTTACCATTATGTAGTAGTATATGTTTATTACAGTTTTTTTTTTAATTAGAGAAGGACCCTTCTGGAGTGTCGTGCATTGACTTACCTTTTTCATACATTAGGCTATTATCAGGGTCCACAATGCAGTCTCTCACAAATCTGCGCTGCGCTAAAAGAACGGGCATCTCAGCCACATTGCTGCTTGACGAAATTGTCGACAATTTTCATTGTTCGCGGTGTTTACTCGTTCACTTCTTAGCCTCACCTTATGCGGGTAACGACACCACAATGCTCCATTACCTTCTGGCAATCAAGGGAACAGATCTGATACGGCCTTTTAAAAATATAGTTCGATTGGAGTATATATTTAGCGTTCTCCCAGCACATATAATATAATTCGAACCCCCAAGTCTGAGATTGCTTGGCAGTATTGTCTTATCTTCCAGTCTTACTCCAAAGTTTAATTCCAGCGCTTTGGTCGAACAGCGACAACCGCATACCCACCTTTACTTAAAAATATCAAGAGTCAGTTTGTGAACTGCAGAGGTGGATAGACAAAGCCGAATTGGTATGGATAAATGTCAGGTAGTAGACTCACTCTGGAACAGTACTATGAAATTCAGAAGAATGAAGTAGAGGCAATTGAATCAATATATATGGGGGATTTTGTAAACCTTACGAAAAAAAAGTCTAAATGGGACAGACTACCTCAATTCGTATTTGAAATATCCCTCCGTTCTAATAACAAAGTGCCTGCAGAATCATCGTTGACCCTGCATATATCACTTACACCATTATATCCATACACTGCAGCTGACATCAACTTTAAGAATGCTAACAATGTGATGGATAGTCAGCTGAAGAATCTGCGAGCCGAATTCTCACGTATTCATGAAGAATCAAAAAACCAAGAACACATTTTTGATATTACTTCCTTGGTACAAGAAAGATTAGATGAGTTCCAGAACATGTCCAATAATCAATCACTGGAGGATGAACGAATACAACGCATCAAGCAAAATAAAGAGAAGTTGCAAAAGGAGGAAGAAGAGAGAGAACAACAGCTGGAAGAAGAAAAATTGAGTGAGCAACGTATCATTGATGAAATTGTCAAAAAAGAACTTGAGAAGAGGCAGGATGACGACAGTGCATTTTTTAATCATCGATCATCTGTAGATCTTTTACCACCCCAAGAATGGGTTGCTTCAGGGGAAGCTATAGTATTCACAAAGACTGTCAAAGCAAAGTTACCAAACAACTCTTTGTACAGGTTTAGAGCAGTTGTAAATCCACAGCCGATAAGCTTACAAACAGAACTTTTTTATTTCGCGAAACAGTTTTTGGTAAAACCTTATATTCCGCCCGAATCACCACTAGCTGAGGCTCTAATGTCCTCAGAAATGATGGAAAACTTCTACTATCTGTTAACAGAAATAGAATTGGATAATTCTTATTTCAATACAAGCAACGGAAAGAAAGAGATTTCTCACCTCGAGAAAGAGTTGGAATCTTTGCTTAGAGTAGATCATGATAATGTGAATCGATTATATGCCTACACAGTGGAGCGTCTGGGTAAAAACAACTCGACATTCGTGTGGCACATAAAGCTTTTAACTCAATATTCATCTTCGTTCCCAATTGGCGAGGTCATCCAATCGGTTGGGTTTGTGAATTTAGCTACTGCCCGTATTTGGATGATCAGAATATTAGAGGGCCTGGAATCGTTGCACAAGCTTGGAATAGTTCACAAAAATATTTCGCTCCAGACAGTGATACTTGTAAAAGACCCTGATTTTGGCACAACGATACCGAGGCTTAACCTTCCCACATATGGGTATACGATCCTTCACATGATGGCACGTTATCCCAATAAGAAAGGACCAGCAGTTGAACTACCTGCATGTTCATGGCCTGCTCCAGAACTCATAAAATTCAACAATAGCAAACCTCAAAGAATGACCGACATATGGCAAACAGGAGTTCTTTTCCTACAAATTATCAATGGTGCCGACACTGTTTTGAATTTTTCATCTCCTAAAGAGTTTTTAGAAGACTCAAATATGGACCCTGGGCTATTTGATCTGCTCGACAGAATGCTTCGAGATGATCCAAAGAAGCGATTTACTCCGCTTGAACTGCTCCCCATGAAGTTTTTGAGAACTAATATCGATTTTGGGGTTAATAAATTGAGCATTATGAAGGATCATACTGGCAATGCTCTGAGAAAGTCATTTTCCAGCTCATTAAGTGTTCACTCAAGGACACTTTCTCAATCAAGTGGAAGAAGAAGATCATTTAATGTTGGCTCTCGATTTTCATCACTAAATCCAGCTACTCGTTCAAGATATGGATCTGATTTTGAGGAAGTGGCTGTCCTGGGTAAAGGCGCGTTTGGTCAGGTAGTGAAAGCCCGCAATGCTCTGGATAGTAGATATTATGCAATCAAGAAGATTAAGCATGCAGAAGAGAAATTGTCCACAATTCTTAGCGAAGTCATGTTGTTGGCAAGTCTCAACCACCAATATGTTGTTAGGTATTATGCTGCATGGTTGGAGGAAGATATAGAAACTGACGAAGCTGTACTCGAATCCTCAGAGGAGGATTCGGACATATCAGATATATCAGATGATCATACCGAGGAGACGTTCAATAGATCAAGTCTATTCAAGGGTCGAACCGCAAATGATCTAAACGACAGTGGATGGGATTTTATCTCAGGATCTGGTTATCCTGATATAGTATTCGCTAATAGCACAACGGATCAGAGTCAGTGTCCGAAGTCGAATGAAGATGAGCACAGTGAAGAAGAATCAGTAAACGATAGTGACAGCCTATCATCAAGCGTTTTGACGAAGAGCAATAAAAGAAAAAATACTAATCTTCGTAGCGCGGCAAAAAATAATAAAAGTACACTTTTCATCCAAATGGAGTATTGTGAAAACAGAACACTATTTGACTTAATCCACACAGAAAATATATACAAACAACCAGACGAATATTGGAGATTATTTCGTCAGATATCAGAGGCATTGAGTTACATTCATTCACAGGGGATTATTCATCGAGATTTAAAACCGATGAATATTTTCATTGATGAATCTAGAAATGTGAAAATTGGAGATTTTGGCTTGGCTAAAAATGTGCATAAGACATTAGATTTATTGAGACAAGATTCAAGTTCACAAGCTGGAAGCACAGACGACCTGACCTCTGCTATCGGTACAGCGCTCTATGTAGCAACAGAGGTTCTCCACGGTAATGGTCAATATAACGAGAAAATTGATATGTACTCTCTGGGTATTATTTTCTTCGAGATGGTGTACCCATTTTCTACGGGGATGGAAAGGGTTAATATTCTGAAGAAATTAAGATTAGTTGATGTTGAGTTTCCAGTCGATTTCGATTCAGCGAGACTTAAGACTGAAAAAAAGATCATTAGACTACTTTTGGACCATGACCCAAGTAAAAGGTTGGGTGCTCAGAAATTACTTGATAGTGGTCTGCTGCCTGTCAAACATCAAGATGAGATAATTAACGAAGCGCTTAAAAGTTTGGCCGATCCAGCATCTCCATGGCAAAAACAAGTGAGAGAAACTCTTTTCTCGCAGCCTTATAGCTTAACGAATGATATCCTCTATGACAACACCCAATCTACATCTACACCATTTGCTCAGATATTAAGATCGAAGATGACGGAGGAGGTAGTAAAAATCTTTAGAAAACATGGAGGAATTGAAAATAATGAACCACCAATAGTATTTCCCAAGGCACCTATGTATAGTACACAGAACGTTTATGAGGTATTGGACCAAGGCGGCACGGTTTTGCAACTCCAATATGATTTGACCTATCCAATGGCTCGCTATCTGTCAAAAAACCCAAATTGCGTGTCAAAACATTTTCGTTTGCAACATGTTTATCGACCACCATTGCATATAAAATCTAGTTTGGAACCCAAGAAGTTTGGAGAAATAGACTTTGATATCACGTCAAGCTCTTCTGCAGATTCACCGTTTTATGAATCTGAAAGTTTGAAGATAATTGATGAAATTCTCAATGTGTTTCCTGTATTCGAAAAAACTAATACCTTGTTTGTTATAAATCATGAGGATATATTGGATAGTGTTTTCAACTATACAAGTATTGACAAGGCACAAAGGCCGTTGGTGTCACGTCTACTATCTCAAATAGGATTTGGGAAATCTTTTAAAGACATAAAGTTGGAGCTGAAATCGCAACTTAACATATCTTCCACATCTCTAGATGATTTAGAGCTATTCGATTTCAGACTTGATTTTGATGCCGCAAAACGGAGGCTCCACAAGTCTATGGTAGATAGTCCATATTTGCGTAAAATTGACGAATCATTATTGCATATATCCAAAGTGATCAATTTTTTCAAACCATTGGACGTGACTAGGAACATAATAATTTCACCATTGAGTAACTATAATAGTGGATTTTATAGAGGAGGAATAATGTTTCAAGCAATATACGATGATGGGACCTCAAGAAACCTTGTCGCAGCTGGAGGAAGATACGACAAATTAATTTCTTATTTTGCCCGACCTTCAGGAGATAAAGGTTCCAATACTCAGCGGGCAGTTGGTTTTAACTTAGCTTGGGAGACCATATTTGGAATTGCCCAAAATTATTTCAAGCTGAACAAAGGAGCTAGGGTCAAGAGAAAAAATAAGTTTCTGAAGGGTTCCGTCGTTGAATGGAAACCCAGTCGATGTGACGTCCTCATCTCATGTTTCTCTAATTCCATTTTAAGCTCACTGGGAGTAGAAATTTTGAACCAATTATGGAAAAAAGGGATTAAAGCAGATATATTAAGGAACTGTTACACAGTTGACGATGTAGTTTGTGGTGCTCAAAGAGATGGGGTTGAATGGATTATCTTGATTAAGCAACAAACATACACTTTGCCTAACCATAAAAGAAAATATAAACCTCTTAGAGTGAAAAAACTTGACAGCGACGTCGACATTGACTTGGATCTCGATGAATTCTTAAATCTATATCAACAGGAAACCGGAGTTCAAAGTATTACTAGCAATCATTCCCCACTAGAAGATGGTATAGATGAGGTTAATAAGTGGAACGAAAACGGCAGCACAGGTAGCAGTCAAGAAGGCGAAACCGACGATACTACACCAGGACCGATGGGTCAGAAAGTATTATATGTGCCTAATCCAGCCACTAGATCCAAAAAAGCTAGCAAAAGGGAGAAGTGGGTATATGAAGATGCCGCAAGAAGTGCCTCCAACTCAATAGTCAATAGCCTAATGGCTGCACCCGTCATCATCGTTGATGGAATACGAGATGAAACTTTGGAAATGATTTCTACAATCTCTTTAGCACAGAAGGAAGAATGGCTGAGAAAAATCTTGGGGTCTGTCAATAATTCTGCGCCCAGAAGCTTCGCTCTCGGTATTCACAATACGCTTTCCAAAGAAGCAGCGAAAGGCACCAAATGGGTGGTAATTCATTGTCAAAAGACCGGAAAATCCTGTGTGGCAGATCTTCAAAGGTAGTTGTAAGATTTCAGAATGCAATAAAGCGTAAATAGCGTAGTATCTCATTAAATAAAAGACTACAACATATGTCGCTACTTTTCATACACTGCCACGTGACGTGGGCTATTGCACAGTAAAAAGTCTCCCAGGTCAAAGGTTCTGGACATGCTATAAGGAGTGAAGAAACTCAATAAGATTTTAATGGGAAGAACTGCGTAAGTTAGTCTATTGCTCTTTTTTAATAATCAAACAGATGGCTAACCAGATAATTCAAGTGTAATATTTGCCGAAAAAGCAACGCCAAGAACATTGTTGGAGTTTAAAGATGCACTATCTAGCATATTACTATCAATACTGGACCCTTGGACTGTAGAGTTCAAAACTTACAGGTACCAGGTTAAAAATTTATCACCCAATGAATCCAAACTGATGTGCTCCATAACTTTTTCCCACCTTGATAAAAAAACGGTGCTTATAAAGAATAACGCATGTATGGTGACGACAGCTACTTTGAATAGTATACCAGAAGGTCTTCTATCCAATGGATGCTGTGGTGACACACCAGAACCAATCGATACAATTTTGTCAACGAAGCTTTCAAATATTTGGTCTCAGCGTCAAATAATTAAAGGAGAGGGAGGAGAAACTTTTGAAACTACGAACGTAATAGTCAGGGCAATCAATCTGTTTTCATCGACTGGCTTCAAGGGACTGCTCATTGAACTAACCTCAAATAACGATGCCTCGGAAGAATACTTCCCAGAGAAAGTTGAAAATGTAAAGCGGCTTTTGAAGGAAATTGCAATCAAGGATGTAAGAGTCTCCGATGAGCAGGTAGATCCCACTAAAAGCGATCACATATGTGATTTAGCACATCAGTATGTTCGAGTACTGAACTTTTGATGGTTTGTAAACGTATATATTATAGTGATATAACTCTTGTTAATTCGCTAATTTACTTAGTAAATCCTGTATATTTGATGTTACACCGGATGTCCCTGTTTGTTGCGAAGCGTTTATATTAGACGACAGAGATTCTGGCTCATACTCTTGCACTTGATTCCCCGCTGCTATTGCTTCAGAAGAAACTTTTGATCTTTTACTCTGTACATCCTCGATCGATGACTCGTTCTGTCGCTTACCGACAGATTCTCTGTTGCTATTCTCCTCTCCTTCATCTTTTACATTGTCAGCATCACTATTAGAATGTCCATCGCTACTATTGCTGTCACTATGATCTTCATCGTCATCGTCATCGTCATCGTCATCATTGCCGGCTTCATATGTCGGCAAGACATCCTCCTCGTCTCCTGCGCCTCTGCTGGCACTTGCTGCATCCTTCGACAAAATCGCAATATCAATCTCACCGATAATGTTCCTTTCTTCATCTAATAGAGATTTTTCCTCCTTTAAAAGCGTTTCTAGTTGCGTTAAACACTGTTCTCTTAGCTGAATAGATTGATTTGTTGTGTCCTTCGCGACCTGCCCTATCTTAGCCACTATTCCAAAATTCTCATCATAAACCATACTTGAAGGATCCAAAGCTTCGAATGCCTTTTCAAACCTAAGTTTCATAGCACGCGAATTCTGTGTCATCTTGTCAAGCTTATCAAAGGTACCTGCTAACATCTTTAATGCTGATGGAAGAGGTACGCTGGATGACGTAGAGTTCTCAGAATCAAGGCACAACTGTATACCACTCAAAACTTCTTTGGAAAAAATAGCCCTGTCCCTCCAAATGTCGCATACTCGTCTGACTTTTTTCTTGAGATCTCTAGGTAGTACTGGGTATACTTCGCTTAACACTTCTGTTGCCACATTACCAAAAGCATTTTGGAATTGACCAATCTTTTTAGCTTTCGCTTGCTGAACTACATGGTTCACTAAATATATTGCTAGGAGTTTCCTTCTCGTATTAATATCCTTTTTCAGCATGTAATTCTTCCAAAACTCAGCAACTTTTGGGGCATCTCTGTATTGAGATAAGAGCCATTTTGAAGCGTTTCCTATAGATTCTTGGGAATCTTCCAGATTATTGAGACGAGACACAAACTGTTCCGAAGAAAATGACATAACAAACACACAAAGGGAATATCTGCCAGCGCTTCTCTGAATGCAGTTCCTGCACACACTTTCAATTTAAACAAGTTTTAGCGTATAGCATCAAATTTCAAGCGACTAAATCCATCCCGCCTTTGAAGATCAAAAAGTAAAAAAAAGGCACAAGAGGCAAATGCATAAAAACTGGCCAACGCTGTTTGTGGAGGTTTCCTAATCGATGGTAAGGGATTCCAATAATAATAAAAGAGCCAAGATCATCTCAAATGATCTATTTGATGATGTGAAGCAGTTTTTTTTTCGGTTGAACACACTTTACACATTTCTACTCTGTAGGAAGCATGTGGTCCCGACTTTCGATACGCTGAGAAAACCGATCGAATTGTCTTTGAAACGACCAGTTACTGAGTTAGATTTTGCAAAGATTGCAGCCTTGTTTCCAAGGGGGTGCTTATTCAAGTATATCGATGAGAATCAGATATATACCGAATCCAAGGTGTTTAACTTCAACGATGGTGGATTTCAGCAAAAGGAGAATGATATATACGATTTGAAGGAGATAGGGAGTGAATTTTCGCAAGGTAAATCTAGTCAGATTTTAATATTCGAATTTGTAGATGGAACAATGAGATATTCGTGGCTCAACAAAGATGGCAATAACTCGAAAGTCAAACTTCCAAGCTATGATACGGAACAAATGAAAAAAATGATTTCAAAAAGATCAGAAACCTTTGACCAAGCCTTGTCAAAATTCCTTGATACATGCAATTTGCAAGGTCTAGATCCCAAGAGTGAATTGGATCTCATGGTAGCAAAAGTCTTGCCGAAAAGGAAGGACTACGAGGATCCTATTGATGCCATGATGAAAGCCAAAGATAAAAAAAAAAATTCAGTCATAGTTGATGAGGAAAGTGGGCTGGTAAGACCAACTATAGAGGAATTACTGAAACAATTAAAGGATTCGGACCTTTATAATAGTCAAATAAAAGACCATCATATTATACCTCAAAGGAGCGCGGAATATAAGGCTCTAGACTTTGACATTGCACCTGAAGTTTTCCAAGCTCTACCGCATAAACAATTTTATTCTCATCAAGCAGATGCCCTAAACGCTGTTCATAATGGTGAAAACGTAATCATTACCACATCGACTTCTTCGGGAAAGTCATTGATTTACCAACTTTCTGCAATTCATTTGTTACTGAAAGAGTCTGAATCAACCTTCATGTACATTTTTCCTACAAAGGCCTTGGCGCAGGATCAAAAACGAGCTTTTGAAACACTAGCATCTAAGATCCCAGAATTGAAAGAGCTTGTTGTAGATACTTATGATGGTGATACGGAGCAATCTCGGAGGATGTTTGTACGAAAAAATGCAAGGGTCATCTTTACAAATCCAGATATGATTCATACTAGTATACTACCTAATCATCCAAATTGGAGACATTTCCTATATAACCTACGTTTGGTTGTAGTCGATGAACTACATGTATACAAGGGACTTTTTGGTTCTCATGTCGCATTGGTAATGCGCAGATTATTGAGACTATGTGAACAATTCTACGAAAACAGTAAGCTGCAGTTTATTTCATGTTCGGCAACACTGAAACAACCCGTTAGTCATATGCAAAACATGTTCGGTATTGAAAATGTTCGATTAATCCACGAAGATGGCTCTCCAAGAGGAACGAAACATTTAGTAGTGTGGAATCCACCAATTCTAACGCAGCATCAAAGACGGAGAGAAAATTTCATTAGAGAAAGTGCCAAAATTTTGGTCCAGTTAGTTTTGAAAAATGTTAGAACCATTGCTTTTTGTTTTGTACGTAGAGTTTGCGAGCTTCTTATGAAAGAGGTGAGACTTATTTTTGAAGAAATGGGACGTCAAGACCTGCTGACCGAGGTTATGTCATATAGAGGCGGCTATGCCGCATCAGATAGAAGAAAGATTGAACGCGAGATGTTCCATGGGGGTTTACGAGCGGTTATTGCGACGAACGCGCTAGAGTTAGGTATCGATATTGGTGGTTTAGATTCCGTCTTGATGTGCGGTTTCCCACTATCGATGGCAAATTTCCACCAGCAAAGTGGTAGGGCTGGTAGAAGAAATAAAGACTCGCTTACGCTTGTTGTGGCCAGTGATGCACCATTGGATCAGCATTATGTGGCACACCCAGAAGTCCTCTTGGATGGAGACAACAGTGATTCTTTTCAAGAGCTAGTCCTTGATTTCGACAATATTTTAATCTTAGAGGGTCATATCCAGTGTGCAGCTTTTGAATTGCCCATTAATATTGAGAGAGACGTATTGTACTTCAAAATTTCTTCACTGCAGAAGATTTGCACGGAAAGATTAAATTATAATTCCGATGGGTACCATACTCACAATAGGTTCCTCCCGTGGCCATCAAAATTAGTTTCATTGCGTGGTGGTGAAGAAGACCAATTTGCTGTTGTCGATATAACTAATGGACGAAATTCGGTAATTGAAGAAGTGGAAAGTTCAAGAACCAGTTTCACGCTATATGATGGAGGAATATTTATTCATCAAGGTTATCCATATCTTGTGAAGGAGTTTAACCCTGATGAACGCTACGCGACGGTACAGCGAGTAGACGTTGATTGGGTTACTAATCAAAGGGACTATACAGATGTTGATCCAGAAGAAATTCAATTGATAAGATCAATGGAATCTAGTGATATACCAGTATATTTTGGGAAAATCAAGATTACGATCATCGTATTTGGTTTTTTTAAAGTAGATAAATATAAACGAATAATTGATGCAGTAGAAACGCATAATCCTCCTATCATCATTAATTCAAAGGGTTTATGGATTGATATTCCCAAAAGAGCTTTAGATCTGTGTCAAGACAAAAGTTTGAGCATAGCAGGAGGGATACATGCTGCTCAGCATGGAATTATGGCCCTGCTTCCAAGATTTATCGTCGCAGGAGTCGATGAAATTCAAACGGAATGTAAAGCTCCCGAAAAAGAGTTTGCTGAGAGGCAGACAAAGAGGAAACGTCCGGCGAGACTTATTCTTTATGATTCCAAAGGTGGTCAGTATGGCTCGGGTCTGTCTGAGAAAGCTTTTGAACATATGGATGATATTTTAGAAGGTGGGTTACAGAGGATAGAGGAATGTCCGTGTGAGGATGGTTGTCCGAACTGTGTGATTGCTTCTTTTTGTAAAGAAAACAATTTGGTTTCTTCGAAACGAGCTGCACAGATAATATTACATTGCATTTTAGGCCATGATGAGTCAACATTTATTGATAAAATAAAAGATGGGCCGGAGGAAAATATGCCTGAAATTACAGTAGAAACAGTAGAACCGGTATCCTCTCACGTCAATTTTTCTCAGGATTTTCAGATAATTGACGTAAAACGGCTAAAGGATAGTGATCGAACTGCTTTTGTAAAGGAAGAAGATCATTGATATTCAGATATCCATGAATTATTGTTACAGCTTATGTAGTATTACATAACGAGGTTTCACAACGGCAAATATCTTAACTTAATTATTTCACGACATGAGAGTATTTACTGCCCAATTAACACTCAAAGTACGCAAATCGGTGTACGTTTGTCCAACACCAACGAATAATATTGGAATCCCTGTAGCATAGACCATATTGACCATAGCACCCAACATTTGGCCTACGGTATCACATTTAGAAACAATGAAAAAATCAATATCTCTAGCTCTTCCAAATGCATTATTGAAGTTCTTTGCTTGTTGAACAGAATCTGTCCCTACTAAGGCTTCGCCTACCATGATAATTTTATCAGGATTCGCTTTTTCAGCAAACGATTTCAATGGTGACATCAAAGTGGCATCGTTATGTCTTCTGCCAGCAGTATCCATTAAAACAACGTCAAAATCTTGATCTTCGGCATATTTAATAGCCTGCTTTGCAATTTTTGTCACTAGATCAGATCCACCATAACCAGCTTCAAACAATTCGACATGATCGTTTCCTGATTTGCCTCTTTTGTTTTTCGATCCGCGAATGTGGGAGTCATCAGTAAGTTGAGCCAAATTTTCTACGTGAACTCTTAGTTGTTCAACCGCCCCTGATCTGAAAGTATCACAGGCAACAATTAGTACTTTGAAATTGTTTTGCAATAACCAAAATGCTAATTTAGACAGATTTGTTGATTTTCCGACACCATTAACACCGACGATCGAGAATACATAAGGTTGCTTCTTATCAGACTTTTTCTGAATCTCATGAAGAAGATCCACTGAAACCCCGGGGGTCAAAATTTGTGTCAGCGCCTTCGTTATTGCTTCACGAGCTGTTATCTCGACACTTGTCCAACCTGCCGTCTTAGAACCTATTAAATCCTTTGAGACTTGCTTTGTTAAGAAATCTGCAGCTTCTGGCGCTACATTTTTTGTTATTAGTTGTTTCTTCATTTCATCTAAGATTGAATTCAGATCTTTTTCCGTAATCGTTTTATTTCCCAATACATGTTTTTTCAGAAATCCAAAGGCGTTGTTCAAAGTTGTTTCTTTATTTGACTGCTGCCCATTCTGTCTATCCTTGTACAGTAATTCGTCAATCTCTTTAATTAGAAATTCACCATTATCGGCTCTATTACCAAACGAGTCTTTTTCAATAGTTGAATTGATGAAATTCGAGCTTGAGTCAGTGCTTTCCGCAGAAAAGTCAAGCAAAGAAGCATCTTTAGAGTTCACTTCTTCCATCATGCCATGCTGACCCCATTTTCTTCCACCACCTACAGTTTGGGAGACTTTCTTCTTGTTATTTTTTGAGTCTACGTTACGCTTCCTTTGTGATGGGTCAGCTCCGGAATGTTCCTTCAAAACGTCTATTTGCTTTATAGAATCCTCATATTTAACCTTAAGATATTGATCAAACTTTTTCAACTCTTGCTCCAAGCCCTGCACAATATCAACATAGTTGTGTTCGTTTTTATTAACCTTACCTGTGAGATTCTCAGTAATTCCTAAATTTAGCTTTAATGAATCCCACAATGATAGTGCCAAGGCCAACAGCTGTTCTGCCTCGTTATTTAACTGCAAAGATGGTTCCGAATAAGTTGTCAAATAATAAAGTTCCGGTTGCTTTGTAATATGATACATTGCACAGAATCCACGAACGGACTTACCTGGTAGTCCACCGCTTATGTTTACAATCGAGTACTTTCCATTTATGTCATTGTTCTGGATACCTGGAGATGTAATTAGATGCGCTATGAATCTATTAATTTGAACCTCCGAGAATTTCTTTCCCAAGATATTGTATTGATAGATGACCTGACCCTGAGGTGTAAATATAGCGAATTGCTCAAGCATCGTGCAGTATGGCGAACTAATAGACTTGTGCTGCGAGTTTAGGTGTTTTCATTTTTACTGGAAATTATCTAGTTGAATATTTTCTTCGTATAATCCGTTGAAATTTTCCTTCCCAAGAACATAGTCATGCTCTAAGACAAGTAGATATCAAACAGCAACGTCTAAATTAAGCCCTTTTATTGTACTCATAAATACTGTCAGATGTATCGAATGAAGTTATTATCTTGTATGAATTCTGGAAGCTCGGCTTTCCTTACAATCTTTTCTGCACACTACGCTACTCTTCTTACCAGCTGTGGGTGGTGATACCATCAAGAATAGTGTATAGAGTAGTTACACAAGTAATCCAAGGTGACAACACCATTAAGAGTTCTTGAGACGGTTGTACTTGTTATCTTACTTTTTTAACATCATTCTTTTTCGTATGTTTTATGTATCAATTGGAATTCGTATATTCAACAAGACTTTGTGAAGTTCCAGCACTTTAAAATGTAAAGAAGAAGCGCCAGATATATAAGCAGCGGAAGTATAAGAGTTTCACAGAGTTTGATTGTTGTATACAAGAGATCCTGGAGGGTGACTGAGAGTGAAACCATGGCCGATGAAATACCAGAGTTCGATTTCAGCGAACTGGTAGCGAAGACAAATTACAGAAGAGATGATCTACAGGAATCGCACATAGTTGGTGTGGAGGAAGAACAAGAGCTAGATGAACTACTAGTAGATGAAGTGGCTAGTCCGGTCGGACATGAACAAATATCTATAGAGCTAAAAACTGCAAATGTGCAATCTGCTGCAACTCCAAAAAAACATGATCCGCATATAGTCCATTTACTGAAACGTATAAGTCTGCAATCAGCAATACTATGCATCGTGTTTCCTTTATTTTCTTTGTTCAAGATCATACTATCGAGGCCAGGACATGTTACGCCCATGTTAATGTATTTCTTTGGGCTATATATGATCATTTCGCAGGTATCACTTTTTGGTGGCTATCATAGGTTTTTTACGCATCAATCTTTCCAAGCCCATGTGGCTCTGCAGTTGGTGTATGTAATATTTGGTGGATCGTGCGGGCTGGGATCAGTTTTACAATTTACTAGTCAACACCTAGCCCATCATCGTCATCAGGATACTGAGAGGGATCCGCATTCGTATTCTGTTTACGGCTGGCTGTTCTCAGTTTGGGGTCATAGATTTTTCCTTGGTAACAGAAAGTCTAGAAGAGCAATTCAGGCATGTAGAGACACATTCGTATCGACTTCGATGATGGTTCGTAATAAAATGCAAAAATTTGATGACGAAAAAAAATCGTTGATTCAACCACCAAATCATCGCATTTTAAAAGTCCAAGATGATAATTATGTTCCACTTATGGTCTTCACGCTTATTGTTATTCCGTGTTTGGTAGCCCTATATTGCCAGGTTCCATATTGGACAAGTATTTATTATTTGGGATTTTTTCGAATGTCGATAATTCAGCAACAATGGCTTTTATTAGGTACTTTTGGCCATCTCAAGAATTTTCCATTTGCAACACAGCCATTCTCAAATATACGTTCCGCCATAAACTTACCTTTGGGCGTTTTTTGGCAATTTATTTTCTGCGGTGAAGCTAATCATAATTTTCACCATGAATTTCCATCTGACTATACAGCAGGTTCACGATGGTATCAATGGGATCCTTCTAAATGGACTATATGCATACTCTCGCAACTTGGACTAGTTGATCATCTTCATGGTACTACGAGTCAACAGTTAGAAAAATGTGCCTTACAGTTACAACAGAAATTGTTGGATCAAGAAAAGTCAAGACTGAAATGGGGCATCCCGCTTGAAAAGTTACCTATTATATCACCAGAGCAGTTTTCTGAGTTGGCCACACAACAATTCACTAATAATAGAAGAGCTTTGGTTGTCATCGAAGGCATTGTTCATGATGTGACACCCTTTATTCATAATCATCCAGGCGGTACAGCATTGGTGCAGTTAAGTATAGGGAAAGATGCAACCCAGGCGTTTAATGGAGCTGTTTATTCGCATTCTCAAGCCGCTAGAAATTTGTTAGCTACAATGAGGATCGCCGTATTGAGTTCCAATGAGCAAGTTAAGCAAACAGTCTGGGAAAAGAGAATGTTACAACAAAGCCAGGATAATCAGCGAAGAAACAACAGGCAAGTAACGTATACACAGAAAAATCATTATGCTGCGGGTGCAGCGTGAACCTCATAAATAAGATAAATAAGATAACTAAATGGCTTTATATTGATCAGTTTGCGTCAAGCTGCTAAAAAATCCATTGTTACGCCAGGATCATAACCGTCGCTATCATCCTCGCTACTACTCTTTGCAGATGGAGCTGAAACGGAACAATCCTTCTGGTTCCGCTGAGTTTGCTCTGTCTTGGGCGCCGTGAAAACCTGCTGATCCTTCTTGGAGCTCTCCTCCACCGGAGTATTATTGTCGTCGGAATCGCTTTCGTTTTCACTCCCAAGGGGCTCAGCTTTCACTCTCGATGCAGCAACTTCGTCCATTACCGAATAATCCTTTGGGAGGTCTTTTTCGTCTATCGATATGAATATTGTTGGGAACTCAATTACTGTTCTGTTTCTGAATAGTTCGGCGATGGATTTCGATGGATTCAATTCAACCAGTATTTTTGAGTCTGACGCTTGCATTGTGTTATAAGGGAACCATTTTGTGTAAAACTTTAGTCGGCTCTCTACCAAAATGTGTGTTCTCGCTAATTTAGTCCCAATGCTCGATTCCTCTTCATCACAGCTCAGCTTGTAAAACTCGCGACATTTATCATATATAACTTTACCCATACTTTCAACAAGTGTACTTGTCTCCTTAATCCTATGACTGGTATGACAGAACCTCTCCGTGCATGAGAAATCCTCTGGTGGGAACAGTATCCATTCGATAGTCCATACGAATAGATCCAGAGGCTTATCCCACTTGCTCTTATTAGCCATGGATCTCTGCATCCCCCGCGGCAGCACAAGACAATTGACACCACGTCTTATGATCCTGGGACACTCCTCCTCTGCAAACCGACCTCGCTTACCATTTGCCCCGGTATTCTGCAAAGTGCTGTCCCGCAATGTCCTCTTGTTTCTACTCTTGCCATCTCTTCTCTTCACCTCAACAGCTCGCTTGATATTGGTCAAAAAATTATAGTCTCGTTGTACCAGTATATTGGCCTCATGTTTTTCATCATCAGCTTCCTTGAAGGATTGATTTGGGATGTACTGTGTTGGCTCATGGCTCCTTCCATCACATCCAGTTTGCAGCTTATGTTCCTTTGAACATTTCAACGAACAAGTCCTCTTTAAGCACTGCGGGCACTTGTATTTTGCTTCAATTTCACTGCATACCTCACAGACATTAACCATTATCCAATCGATCTTTTCAGATACCACTAGCCGCCAGTAACTATCTGCTATGGCATCTTGCACATCTCTTGATAATATAGCGATGAGCATGAAAAGTTTCAATACGATGGCATGTCAAACATTGTCCGCGCGACTCCGGATGCCGAAATATGGGCCGGACAACAGTGCAATCTTGGCTGCAACTCCCCTTGATACAACGGAAAAAACCAAACTTTTAAAACCTGTTCTTGGACCGCTACTGGTAGTTTTAGGTAGACAAGGATCTGTTTGGAGTTACAATGGTATGTTTATGATTGCTCATAATTGTGAGGAGTGATAAGTTGCAATTCAGAGCGAGGTATTGACTCTGCTATTGGGCGTTGGCGCTGCCAATTGTTGGCCGTTGTGAAAAACTATTTACTAACAGCTAGCTTAAGTCACAACAAAACGGTATTGCAACCTTGTTGAAAGCTGAAAAGGAGGCACATGAGATTGTTTCCAAAGCTAGAAAATACAGACAAGAGAAATTGAAACAAGCTAAATCAGATGCTGCAAAGGAAATTGAGGCTTACAAAATTCAAAAAGACAAAGAGCTGAAGGAATTTGAGTCCAAAAATGAAGGTGGTGTGGGTAAACTAGAAGAAGAGGCCAGCTCGCAAGTGCAGGGCGATTTGAAAGAGATTGAAAGTGTCGTTTCTAAAAAACAACAAGACATCATTAAACTTCTAGTCGAAGCAGTCATCAAACCTACACCTGAAATGCATGTTAACGCAGCTTAGTACTATGAAATATGTCTATAGACCTGTGCGAGTCTTATACTTGTTACAACTCATTATGTAGGGATAAAAGTCTTTCAAACTCAAGGAAAGATCAATGGCTTCGCATACCATCCTGATGCACGTACTCGAACGAAAAGGATGCTCGATTATGTGTAGCTGAACTTGGCACGGCTGTTTTTCCAGTTCTTTTTTTTCTTGTTCACCTAGTTGAATCATAAACGAGGCATTGCGACATGACATTTCAAAAATTGTTAATACCAAAAACGACAGGGATAAGTTAACTTACTCTAGCTCTTTTTTGCTGTTGTAGAACTGCTTTTCAGGATGTCAGACATCTATATTAGCACCGAAATGCAGAAACAGTTCAATTCGACAGTGCAGAATTGTCTCAGACAGTGGTTGATGCGAGAACAACAGTTTCTCAACTATAAACTGCAAAATGTTGTCGATCAAACTCAGAGGAACCCCAGATTGGCTATTCTGACTACAGTTCTAGCTGGTTGCTTTACACTCTATGTTTTTTACAAATTGATTTGGAATGCTTCAAGTGGTCAAGTTCCCAAACCAGTCAAATTCTCACTGGAAGTACCTGAAGCTGCACAAGTCCATTGGAAGGGGAAAAGGCTGTATCCGGCAAGAACATTTGACCATGAGAAGCCTGATATGATACAGTCTTATTGTCCCGCTACAGCACAATATATAGGTTCTTTCAGGTCAAAAAACAATCAAGATGTCGATACTATGATCCAAAATGCAAAGAAGGCGCAGAAAAATTGGGGTCACTCATCAATTGATCGGAGGTTACGTGTTTTAATTTCTCTGCAATCGTACATTCTGGAGAATCAGGACCTAATTGCAAGAGTCGCATGTAGAGACTCCGGTAAGACAATGTTAGATGCCTCAATGGGTGAGATTCTAGTTACTTTGGAGAAACTGCAATGGACCATTCAGTATGGTCCACGAGCTCTACAGCCTTCGAGACGTCCTGGTCCAACCAATTTCTTCATGAAGTTTTATAAGGGTGCAGAGATTAGATACGAGCCATTAGGAGTTATAAGCTCCATAGTTTCATGGAACTATCCATTCCATAATTTGATGGGACCCATCATTGCAGCTTTGTTTACGGGGAATGCAATTGTCGTGAAATGTTCGGAACAAGTTGTGTGGTCATCAGAATTTTTCATTGAATTGATGCGCAAGTGTCTTGCAGCTTGCGACGAAGATCCTGATTTGGTCCAGTTATTCTATAGTTTGCCACCAAATGAAAATAATGACACTGCTAATTATTTTACATCACATTCTGAGTTCAAGCATATTACTTTTATCGGGAGCCAGCCGGTTGCACATCATATTCTGCAATGCGCTGCCAAATCTTTGACTCCAGTCGTTGTTGAATTAGGTGGTAAAGATGCTTTCATTGTTCTTGATTCCGTCAAAGATTTGATGCCGTTGTCATCAATCATAATGCGTGGTACTTTTCAATCGTCAGGACAGAACTGTATTGGGATTGAAAGAGTTATTGTCAGTGAAACAAACTACGATAAACTAGTTAACATACTAAATGATCGGATGTCGAAGAACCCTTTGAGGTTAGGCTCAGATATTGATCATTTAGAAGATGTGGATATGGGTGCAATGATATCAGATAATAGATTTGCCGCTCTGGAGCATCTTGTTGACGATGCTGTTTCGAAAGGAGCCCGTCTTTTACAGGGTGGGACGTCATATAATCATCCAAACTATCCACAAGGTCACTATTTCAATCCAACTCTTTTGGTTGACGTGACACCTGACATGGAGATTGCCCAAAATGAAGTTTTTGGGCCTATTCTGGTTGTTATGAAGGCCAAAGACACTGAACACTGTATTGACTTAGCAAATTCTGCTCCATTTGGTCTTGGAGGATCAGTTTTTGGTTCTAGTATTAAGGAATGCAACTATGTTGCTAATAACTTGAAAACTGGTAATGTGGCAATAAACGATTTTGCAACGTTTTATGTTTGCCAATTACCATTTGGTGGTATCAATGGGTCTGGCTATGGAAAATTCGGTGGTGAAGAAGGTTTACTAGGCCTTTGCAACGCAAAGAGTATCTGCTTTGATACTTTACCTTTTGTTTCAACCCAAATCCCAAAACCTCTAGATTATCCTATTCGTAGCAACAGAAGGGCATGGTCTTTTACTAAAAGTTTCATTACTGCATCATATGCAATCACCATGTGGCAACGTGTTAAATCAATCTTTTCATTGGCAAAGAGCTCTACTTAATAATTTTTTTGGTTAAATATAAACACGAATGATACATTATATAGAGATTTATACGACACTATAAGAATAAACAGCAGAATTAGTTCATGACGCTTTTTTCTGCTTGTTTTAATTGGTTCTGAAATTTCTCAATATACTCTTTGTGGACTTTTTCAACATCTTGGATAGCTTTTTTCACAGAATCATCTTTCTTCGCCAATGATTTCATTTCCTTTAGGATCTCACCTCTAACATGGCCTAAGGAGCTCTTCAAAGATGAATTTTTGTACTCCTCGAATACTGCTTTTAAGCTCTTACATAGCTTCATTCTAAACTCGGTCGTTGGTGGCGGCAGAGAGATTTTCAGTTGTTGATCATTATTTGGAATCTTCTCCGGATTCAAATTCAGTCCTGCCGCCATTATAGAACTGATTACATGCTTTGTATCTTTTGGATCATAAACAGTCACCAGTAAAGAGTTCCGTCCTTTGAGAGAAGTTGATGCAACGTCAGTGAATGGTTTACTATCTTGCACTCTTAAGCTATCAAAGATACGTGGATTTGTGACACCTTTCTTAGCTTCATTCAATTTTTTCTTGAAAAGATCCAAACTATCTTGAAAACCAGTATGTGCCCTTTCAATGTATTGAGAAACATCGACCACCGTCGTATCCTCCTCTTCTAACTGAGGGTTCTTGCTACTTTTCTTACTACCTGAGTGTTTTTTCAATATACTGCAGGTAGTGGTGAACCCACGACGTGAAGCGTAAAGTCGACTAAAAAACGGAAGACTTGGCATGGACAAGGACTGAGCAATCAATAGGCGGAATACTTGAATTATTTTGCTTTGCCGATGACCTTTGTTGTTCCCGAGACGTACAGTTCTAATAAAAGAGCTTTTTCATTCCATACGGTCGGGAAGAAGCGTTTGGATTGTGGATGTGGAACCATTGAGATTTCCTATGTAAAAGAAAATGTGCATGTTACATGACGAGTGGTGATGTGCTAGAAAGTGTTGATTTTTTTTTATGTCACTTTCTTATCAATTTTACTTTATGTAGAAACCTACTCTATTATACCTAAATGTGAAATTAGTGGTAAATGATATTTAAACAGCAATGGTGAAATCAATTAAGGCCAATGATTGACCACATGGCACTACAAAATATAAAATCTGCAGTCTTATTTATGATACTGTGTAATGATAACATTTAAGCAATAGGGATAGATAGGGACACAAAATAAGATAAATTAACTGTGCATTGATGATGGTTAAGACAATCGACAATAGGATTTGATCAAACTCAATACCTTGAAGGTTTCTAAGGAAAATTGCTACTCATTCTTTCTTAAGGAAAGGGTTTACGGCTCTCACCGACAAACATGGCAAAGCCATACCAACCTCCGCTCTTAAGAGAACCGGTATCTTCTGCAACTCGCTTATTTCTTGGACAAACATGTCATTCTTTCTGCTTGTGGACGTTGTTCCAATAAAGCTTTCCAGTGGATCTTCATTCTTGTTCAATGCCGGTAGCCTCAATTGAGGAACGTTAAGATGCAACTTTGAAAGTTCTTCCGCAAGATTATCACTAATTAAAGACTCATTGTTTTTAGCCTTTCTAAACTCAGTAGATGAAATCTCTTCAGTAGTTGACCTGAATTTATTCTTGATCGAAGTTCGATACGATTTGGGATTTCTTTCATCTGCTGGGATAAAAGTAGCACTATCAATACCTGGTTGCCAATGTAGCTCAAGAACTCTATTAGACGGGTCGTATTCAGCTTTAATCAGTGGCAATTGATCACCATGAACTCTCTTTTCAATTCCAAACTCAGGAATATAAACATCAAAAGAGGATTCATAAGCTTGTAAAACTGTCGCCATTGTCAAAAGTTGACCTGTAGCATTACCCATATCATTGATTGTCTTACAAAGCAACAAATGAATTGCTTGTTCTTGTGCTTCGAAAGAGCAATCTTTTCTAAAGTTACAGTACTCGGAAGTGATCTTCAGGGAATCGAGGTCTTCGTTATATGGCGAATCATTTATAACAGCCTTCAGTTGCCTGTGAACAACATGATCTGCATATCTTCTCAGAGGGGCACTGAAATGTGTATATAAGGGCAAATTCAAAGCAAAATGACCATATTGATCAGGGTCTACTTTGCCCGCGATGAAATATCTCGCCCTTGACATAGCCTTGTATAGTAAAATCTCAACGCCAACCCTAACATCTTCATCTTTAATTTGTAAGATGGATTGAATTAAAGCATCTGCTGAACTTATATCAACGTCATAGCCGAAATTTTGAACCTTTTTCTGGAAAGAGTCCATTTTCGTATGAATTGGCTGAGCTTGCCTTCTCAAAAATGCTAGATCTCCAAGTCTGGTATATATTTTCTCGGCAACAGACGTTTCCAGCTTTAATGCTATTTCATGTATTATTACTGAACCAATAGGTCTGTCAAGAATGTTCAAATCGACGCTAACTTTCTCATCATCCAGGCTTTCAAATAATGATAAGGAAGAAGTTAGTGAAGCTGCAGGATAGTTCAATCTTTCAGAATAGAAGGCAGTTGCAATCCTTTCCAACATGGTTAAAAATGAATTCGAATCTTCAGTATTGTATTGTTCAGTGATCGCATTAATAGATATCACACTAGAAGGCTTTACGACCGATTCTCCTATCCATGTAGACTTCACTCTCAAGGTTGTCGAATCCAAAGTATAAACAATAGATATGGTTGCCGATTCCTTGTTCTCATCTAGAGACAGTGATTTATTCAACGCTTGAGGAAGTAAGTCTACTGATTTTTGCGGCATGAAAACACTGGTTGATCTCTTTCTTGCTCTTCTATCAAGAGAAGAATCCTCTTCAATATGAGCGGTTACATCCACAACGTGACATCCTAATTCTATTGTGCCATTGTTTTGCTTCTTGATATGAATAGCAAGTTCAGAAAGCTTTTTGGTCTCGGATATTGCTACGATATCATATTCAACCTGATCAGTAAAATGCTTTCTAGTTTGGATTCGTTCTTCTGGTATAGGAAGTGCTTGAAATATACTCTTTTCTATAGTTGGGTCTTTCGAATCAAGATATTCATTAGATAAGAAGTTATTGTCTCTCAAAATCGAATCAATTTCTGTGTTTGGATCACTTATCTCACCTAGTTCCGAAACTAAGATTCCAAAAGGATGCAATGATGTAATTGGCCATCGTTTAATGGATGCAACAAAAAGTTTATCAGAATATTTATCAGCATTTTCAACAAAATCTTTTGGTGCCAATTCAGTTGGAATTGCAATCAAAGGGACTTTTTTGTCGGTTGGCTTAAACCAGACAATCTTCGGTGCCTGTTGAGATTTATTACTGTCGTTATGGGCCTGTTGAGACGGTCTTAATAAGCCCAAAGTACCACTGAAAAGCTGCCCTGGAATACGATCTAGAACAGCAATAACGTGACCAGCATAAAGAGGTTTGAAATCGTCATTTATTTCCTCCTCTTCGACAAGTAATAAGGATTGCCCTTCAACTTCAACATCATCGTTCTTTTTCTGAGTTGGGCGCTGCTTCAGAGAATTCTTTCTTTTAACGCCAACCTTGGATGGTGATTGTTCAGTATTTTCACCATTTCCTGAATGAGACGATTCTTCATCTTCAATGGATGATGGAGGTAAAACTGCAGTCAAGTTTGCAGTTGCACTTGCATCATTATGGTAATCATCGCTGCTATTCAAAGAAATAATATCATTTTGATTAGAGGCATCTTTTCTACGTTTTTTTTCCTCTTTTTCTTTTTTTGAATCCCAGACATCATCAACCACTAACAATTCAACGGCTACCAGATCTCCTTCCAAAGCTCTATTACGATCTTTTGAACCGCAAATATAGATATCCGCATCCAGGACACCTTCTGTGGATACCCATGCATCAGATCTATTTTTTTTGTTAACACGTAATATACCAGCAACTAGTCTACCTTCTTGAATCAATTCGGGAATATTTGATTGAGCCAAATAAGGAGCAAATAGAGATTTTCTGGCATTTGGATTATTATTATTATTATTGTTATTGGACGAGTTGAAACTATGCACTGAGGAATTGGATGACCGATGTTTATGACCAGCTTGAAACACTGGTGGAGGCTCTAAATTTGTAAATGGGTTGTAATTAAAATCTTTTGAGTTTGAAGATTTATGACGAAAGGGAGAAGATTGGCTTTGGGATTGTGATTGATTCCTCCAATTAGAATTGATTCCTGAGGATAATTCTGTATTTTTTGATCTTGAACGACGATGTCCTGAAGACACTTGTATAAAATCATCTCCCTCATTTTCCTTTTGGTTCAACTGGGTTTGAGGCGCTGGTGGAAATTTAAATGAAGATGAATTACTAGAAGAATTGGTACGTTGATGACCTTGTAAACCTGAATTAGAAGGTGGGAACTTAAAGCTTGTCTGAGGTGGTGCAAAGTTTTCTGGTTCCATAGTGTTTTCACTAGTAGATAAAGGAGATGACACGTTTTCAACTTTAACAGTAATACCTCCTGCAACTCTCTTAGCTTGCTCCTCAGCTGCCGCTCTTTTGGCTTCATTCAAACCTAAGGAGTGTCTCCTAGAATGTCCGTAGGTGCTAGATTGGGATCCGGTTTTCTTATGGTTGCTACTATTGCTGTTATTATTCAAATTGCCATTATCATAATAGCCAGAATTATTTCTCGAATGTGACCTACTCCTATAACCAGATGAATTATTTGCGGAATTGTTGTTATTGTTATAATGCGGATGTGGTGGCAAAAAATTCGGATTAACAGGACTATTGTTTCCACTAGGCTGATTACTCGCGAACATCTGTCCTGTTTGTTGGGCCAATTGTTGTTGTTGCGCCATCAACTGTTGCTGTTGAGCTTGCACCATTTCCAATTGCTTTTGTAAAGTGAATTGTTCAATCATTAGATTGGTCAATTCACTTTGAGATCTCCTATGTGCCACATGAATATGTTTTGGATTATTTTTGCCTCCAGTAGTTGGTACAACTATTGAATTCTCCTGACTTCTGTTACTCGTATTTGTGTTACGATTTGACATGCTGGTTTAAAAATAGAAGTTACACCTGGAAGGCAGAAACCCGACGAAATGATTTGATGAAACGACAACAGTAAATATGAATTCTGATGTAATCGATGCGAGCCGTCTCGTAGAGAAATGTCAGCTAATAGCGATCTTTAACTCTTCTCTAGGTCCGCCGATTGCAAGGAATGATTATCTTTAGACTGTATCCTCTCAGACACCGTCCAAATTTTTTTTGCTGGAAGAGTGCAAAAAAATATAAAAAAAGGACTTGATTCTTTCGCCTTGAAAAAAAAAACGGAGGAAGGATATGTGGGAGGTTTTCACAGATTCTAAATCAGATTCTAAGTAGTTTGGACAAACTTCAAAGTAGCTTGACAAATGTGATCCGATGTAATGCCAATGTAAATTGAGGTAAATAGTAAACTCTTTCTGAGGAGAGTAACTTATATGTAGAAAAAGGAGGGACGACAAACTTCAATTCAGCAAATCCGAAATGAGTTCAGTGAAATAATATGAAACCTAGT
Organism: Zygotorulaspora danielsina; assembly: GCA_030572985.1. Classification (NCBI taxonomy): domain Eukaryota; kingdom Fungi; phylum Ascomycota; class Saccharomycetes; order Saccharomycetales; family Saccharomycetaceae; genus Zygotorulaspora; species Zygotorulaspora danielsina. The sequence goes on from JAJMCL010000002.1 coordinate 946,044, forward strand.
TTATTCCTCCTTATGATGTCTAATGATAAACAATATGGACACAAAGTAGCAAACACTTGAAGGTTTCTTTGAAGTAGTAAAAAAGGTTTAATAGACGCCAGTTATGGTCAGTGTCTTCAAAGAGGAGATGCAGTTTTTGCTTGCGCAGTTTTCTACTTTGCGTTTTCTCCCCTATGCGATGGTTGTAGGAAGACTGATTCATTCCAGGAAGGGGCTTTTTTTGTATTAAAGGGAGAAGGAGTGCATAGTAGTTCAAAATTAAAAGAGTCGTTTAAAAGGATGTGTATTGAGCTATCTATCAATAACGTCAAATAGGCTTGCCCTTGTTTCCCTTTATGGCAGTTGATGCAATGATTTGCTCTATCAACATGGAAGAGGTTTTCTGTAGATGACCAACTGATTGAAAGAGCCGTTTGAGCGGTGTCTCTCCTCTGGGGCTACAGAGAAGAGTAGGTGGCTGGAACAAATTTCATACGTAGTGCGTAACTTTAGCGTCAGTCAAATAGTACACTAGTAGCATTGCGTATGACGTAGAACATAGCCCAGCTTAGTTTCGATGAAGAAGATTGGGCTGGATTTCTTCAAATTGAAACATAAATCAAAATAGAAATGAAAGGGGATACAGAAAACCATTTGCTAATAGTAACTCACACTATTACATCGAGCTGTCCATTCAAATGCTGGATAAGACCGTTCTGGCTTAATCAGAAGAATTTTCTATGACAAAAGCGTGAATGACTATAAGGGAGCAATGGTTCAAATTTAAGCGCCGAAGGTCTATTTTTAAGAGGTTACCCGCCAATAAAAGTCGACTAACTAATTAAACTATTTCGTAACTATGTTTATTCGTAATTAGAAGGATATTTGAAGTCTGTGAGTTCGTAGAAGTTTTCTTTAACATTTCTAACGCTAACAAATCTGTTTAAGATATTGCCACTGCCCGCTTTGTCGTTGGTACCGCTCATTCTTGCACCGCCAAACCATTGTTGAGCAACAACTGCACCTGTGCACTTGTCATTGATGTAGAAATTACCTGCACTATATCTTAATGCCTCACTTGCTTCGAGTATGGCATCACGATCTTTAGCGAAAATGGAGCCCGTTAATCCATACATACTTGTTTGGTCGACTAATTTGCAAACTTGTGAGAAGTCAGAGTCCGCATATTCGTAAACGGTAAGTATCGGACCAAAAAATTCCGACGATAAGAATTTGTGGTCAGGGTTAGTAGTTTTGATGACGGTTGGTCCAACAAACCACCCCGATGACTTGTCATATTGTCCACCGTAGACAATTTCCAACTCTGGGTCCTTCTTGGCCTGTTCAATGGCTTCGACCAATTTATTGTAACTCTGCTCATGAATGACGGGTCCCATAAATCCATGGAGGTCACCACCACTTATTGCGCCAGCTGAAGTATTAACCGGTTGAATGTTATGCTGTTGTAGAGTGCCTGCAATGTCTTTGAAAAATTCTTCGCTTTTTGACTTAGGAATGTAAACTCTTGAAGTGGCCGAACATTTTTGACCTTGATATTCAAATGCACCTCTAATGGTTGATAGAACAGCATGTGGTATACTAGCAGAAGGATGGACAAGGTGGAAATTCTTACCACCTGTCTCTCCAACAATTCTTGGGTAGTCACGGTAGACGTTATTCACAACGCCCTCTTGAATCTTGCCATACAATTGCTTGAACACATTTGTTGAACCAGTGAAATGCAATGCTGCAAAAGCTTTATCATCCAAAACCTTTTTGGTGACTTCGACGGCGTTACCAGGAACAAAATTAACAACACCTTTTGGTAGACCAGCCTCCTCCAAAACTGTCAGTAACAGATAATTGGATAATGCAGCAGTCTGTGATGGCTTCCAAACGACCGTGTTACCCATCAAGGCGGGAGCACCGACCAAGTTAGCTGCAATCGCAGTGAAGTTGAATGGTGTAACAGCATAAACGAAGCCTTCTAGAGGTCTATATTCAGCTTTGTTCCAGACACCTGGACTCGACTCTATGGGCTGTTGAGAGTACAATTCACTAGCATATTTAACATTGAATCTGAAGAAATCTGCAAGCTCGGTGATACAGTCAATTTCCGCCTGATAAACATTTTTACCTTGTCCCAACATGGTAGCAGCGAGCATATCGTAACGATACTTCGTAGATAGTAAATCCGCCGCTTTCAAGAAGATAGCCGCTCTGTCATAAAATGGCATTGAGCTCCATTTGGCCTTCGCGTTTTTGGATGCTTGAATGGCGTCTAGAATGTCTTGACTATTTGCCTGGGTTACATTTGCTAGGACGTGTTGGTGATTGGCAGGATTGGTTTGCTCGAAATATGCTCTACCTGTTTTATCGTTATAATATACACGTTCCCCGTTGATCACCAGTGGTACGTCCAAAGAGGAGCTCTTGAATTTCATTAGTGATGCGCGGAGTAAATCCCAATCCTTGGTGTCTGTAACACCAAATGACTTGATAGGTTCATTTGTGATCTGTTTTGGGACTTTCACTTGAGAAAGTTGGGCAATAGACCTTATAGCCTGGCGTGAATGCTGCAAAAATTTGGCCCTTGATAACATTTTTACCTTTCTTTTCTTGCCGTCGTGTTCGTACGCCCAGTGATTTTTTCAATGATGTTTGAAAAGCCTTCAACGAAATTACTAGAAACAAAAACTCTTAGTGATTCCTAATAACTGAATGATCACCTGTTATATATAATGGCCTTTGTTCCTTATCTAACAATACGTATATGGTCAAAGTTGGATTATTCGCATGGACTTTTATGAAATGCCTTTTTTCAAAAAGTCGGAAAACGAATCCCGCACAGCCGCCAAGGGCAGCGCATTCCGAGACTTAGCGAAACGCACGAAAACAAGCGGCGTACGGCAGTATGCTAGAGAATAAGAGCATCAATAGAGGACATTTTGTGTTCTCGTCGCTCAATTAGTTCACGGCGGTAAGAATTTTACTTCAAAACATCGGAAGGAAATGGCATTTCACATTCATTTTTTTCAAAATGGGCTTATCATCAGAATAAATATATTACCACTGGAAAAAGTTTGCATTCTTGGAACAACTGGCCAATATCATTCTTAGTAGCTCAAAATGAGGCTCAAGCCTATCACATTATCGATTCAGTGCTTGATTGCGTAGTCAAAAATACGCTTCATGGAGCGGGATAACGAAACTTCCCTGCATATAATTAGCGAAACTATGCAGGAAAAAAAGAAGTAATGTAGCATGCGACGTGAAGAGGTCACCGGTAAGTGCTTTGTTGCAGCTGTGACTACATTCTGGACAAAAAATCCAAATATGAGGCTGATAACAAGTAGTCTGCGGGATCTACCTTCCGATGCAGCCTGCTGCAGGACTGAAATTCTACCGTCACTCAAATAGAGGGTATGAATATTGAATAGGCTGGCTAAAGAGAGTGTCATTAAATATAGACCGGTCTGCAAACTATATGAACTATTTAACATCTTCCATTAAATTTTTCTTTTCAATTGTCAGTGGGACGCTGTCAGTATGATCTCCCGTATAACGCTTAAATATGAGTAAGAAAACTTAGCATAATCGAGAATAGAAAGCTACAATAGCAGAGTCCTGCAAATGCCCGATGGCACAATTCAATTGCAACTGGAATAGCCACATACTCTCTTCAGACTAGATTCCTCACCTCAAATGTACCTCAAATAATGTGTTCGGAATTTTGAGATCTAACATTAGCTTTAATTATAATGAAGAACCTGTTAGCAGATTGCTGTGGGTTACTATTTGGATATTTTAAGATCTCAATTCAGTAGAAATAATTGTTAAATGCTGGGTTAAAAATAAATGGATGGATTTATGGAAATGGATGTACATATATGGATCAGCTGAAATGCTCTTACAGCTAACGTAATACGAAAGCAACGAGTAATGATCGCCGGACCTCTGTGTGATACTTGAAGGCTCTCACGATGATTGTATTCCCTGAATGACCGGCAGGTTTTATTTTAGTACCAAACATGCACACATATCTTAGAAGGATACACATCAGCAGGCCTAAGCACGCAGATTCCTGATCTGACCTGCTAAATAACAATGAAAAGAAAAAGAATACAGATTTCAACAAGCTTTAGCATTTCGTCATGCGCCAGTAATTACGATTCATTTTGAAACGCATATATTCGTTACAAAAGCAGGGATAGAACAAACCGTTGTTTTAATACGACTAGGTTCGCACGCCACAGCAATTTACCTTATGGAAGTCGCATAGTTCTCACCCTTCAAACTGAAACAGTGAAAGTGTAAGCTACGCCATGTTAGAATCGGTGGCCTCGCATCTGCATCCGTCGTAACCTCTAGCGGACCGAGAAGTAAATGAACTCACACGTAGACGAACAGGAAACTTCTGCTCACAATGTATTCCCTTCAGAGATGATTTTGCGTTCATGCAAAAATAGTGATAATAAATAAATCAGAATTTTTTGCAAGGCTTTATTATGGATGCGTCAGAGCCCGAGGATTTTTATGAGACTCTTGAGTTGCACTTTGATCTCGTAGTAAATGTTGCTGTTGCTGTTGCTGTTGCTGCTGCTGCTGTTGTTGTTGTTGAATGGTAAGCAGTTGATGTGTCGGGCCACCGTAATAACTTTTGGCCCTAGCAAACCCGAGAAGGAAATTAGAACAAAAGCACCATACAACGATACTTATAATAACTACAGATAGCGCTTTCCAGCCGATTGGTTCTATGAAAGAGTTGATGATTTCACCAAAGAGTTTGGCGCTCAGAGTAGATCGAGCACGAAAAAAAACATCGTTGTTTCTACTCATGCAGAGTTCCCATTGTCCGCACCTCTCCTGAAGCGCAGGTCTTATCTGAATGTGACATTCGTTTACCAAAAATTGATTCTTGCAGAGCGAAGATTCGTAATCCAGTTCTAGTTTTCTGTGCTCCCACGTAGATTTGATATCTTTTCTCAGAGTTCGTATGAAGGACGTCACAAAAGAAAATATAGCTGTTATAGTGATACAATTCAAAAAAAGTTGCAGATATGACATAATAATGTATGCATGTTTTGAGGCTGGCTGTGAATTTTCTGACCAAGGTAGCGGCAGTTTAAATTTATCATACTCTTGTACCGGCAAATCTTGTTGACGATTGGTACTGTGATAATGCTTGTATATTAGTGGAGTAGACTCGGATTCGGAATAGTAACCTCCAATATTGGGATAGTAGTGATGGTGATTATTGATCGAAACATGAATTGGTTGGACTTTACTTCTTAATCGTAGTTCATCCTTGATATCTGCAGTCTTCCAGTCAGATGATGTTGTTTGAGCCACTCCAGCTATACCAAGGTCGGTAACTTCTGATTCCTTTCCTTTATCAAGGGGGTATTCAAGAGGAATTCCGTCAATTTTTGTGGCTGCAGCTATGCCTAAGGATGTTGGAGACAACAATGCCTTTAATACGTTTTTGCTATTCACATTTTCCTGATTTTCTCCATCTTCTTCATTTTCTTGAGCCTGCTTATTTGTGTCTTCTCCATCTTTGTGGCATTCTTTGTTCGTCTTTATTTCTTCACGATGTGGCACTCTCTTCACATTCACCTGTCTTTCGACATGCGTTCTTCCCCTCTCGGGTAATTCAAACGTCACCCTTGGCAGTTCCTCTTTAATCTGTTGAGTCTGCTCCATAGTAATTCCATCATCTGTGTTGAATTCCTCGTCAACATCCATCTCACCACTAAATGCTTCAAGGAAATTTAAAGAATTTCTTAAGGGTGACGGCGAAGAAGGAAAATGTTGCATATATCTGTTGAGAATATCCGCTGATAATTTGTGACTATTATCAGATATACTTAAGTTTGAGATACCTAACAGCTCATCTTCATTCAGTTTCCGTTCAAACTCGTCCTCGATACTCAGACTGCTAAACTGATCCATCCTTATGTTATCTGACAGCTAATATAACTTTAATTGAAGCATGCAAAATGTATTTCCATGCAGACGGAATAAAATGGTATTGTAAATACTTAACTCTTACAATAAATTGTCAATTTCCTATGTTTACATGTTGTTAAATATATATATATATATATATATATGTTTTTTTAATTATTTTTTTATTCTTTTTCAGCTGTTTTTTAACGAATACAATCAAATTCTTACTACCGCGCTTCTGTAAGAGTATACATGCTACGATGGTACACGCTGCACTATTGTGAGACTATTCGGTGGGTTTCAATTTGTATAAAGAGTCCAAGAACCCAACAATGATTCGGTCGGCCACTCCAGTGGTCTTAACGCTGCCAGCAACACCGTACAACGCACTTGTACCGGCGGGTGAAGGTTTCGCATCCGGAGTATCAGCCATTTCTTGGGTGATCTTTTTCAAAAGAGCAGCCAAATCGTCAGTAGAATTAACACTTAATCTGGTCACAGTAAAATGCAGAGCAGGTGGTTTCTGCAATGAACTCAAATGCCAACCTTCCTTCGCCAATCTGTCACCCAGCTCGTAAATATCAATCGTATCGGATGTGAATGAGATCACAGAGCACAAAGGATCACCGAGGATTTTTAAATTTGGTATTTCTTGCTTTATATAAGTTTTCAACTTCTGAGCAGCGTTTATAATGTCTCTGCAGGATTCAACATAGCCGGCTTCGCCGATATGTACCATTGTGGCCCAACACCCGACAATTAAAGCCCCAGGGCGCGATCCAGCCAATGTAGGAGATCCATATAATCCTCCCGTCCAATTGGTTGTCACGTAGTACTGCTCCTTTCTCAATTCAGAATTGCGATACATAATAACAGACGAACCTTTTGGTGCAAATCCATATTTATGGGTATCACAGGAGATAGAAGTAACTCCCGGAAGTCTGAAATCAAATGGTGGCAAGCTATGGACCCCTGCCTTTTCCATGAAGGCTACGATAAATGAGCCAAGACAACAATCGACATGAAGTGGAATATTATTGCGGACGGCTATATCACTTAACCCTTCAATATCATCAGCAATACCATGAGGGAAATTAGGAGCTGAACCAACTAGCAGAACAGTGTTCTTATTAATAAATTTTTTCACCTTCTTTAAATCGACTTGGTATGTTCTTGGATCAAGGTCAACATGATGCATTTTTATGCCGAAGTAGTATGACGCCTTATCGAAGCCCGCATGCGCAGTAACAGGTACGATCATTTCAGGCTTAGTAATGCCACGATGCCTGTAGCCATACATCTTCGCACCTAAACAGGCTAAAAGTAATGATTCAGTCCCCCCGGAACTGGTGGTGCCACAGCCCGTATCAGGAGGAGCGTGAAACATATGAAGCACCATCGAAACAACTTCTGCTTCCATTTTACGTACTGCGGGAAACACATCGGGATGTAATTGGTTGGCCACACAATACTTTTCAAAGGCCTCACTTTGCAAGTGGAGAAGCTCTTCTCCGCCATGGTAGACCGCTCCTGAAACCTTACCATTCTCCCACTCTGTATGCGGGATGACTGTATCCAGCTTTTGAAGCTCCTCTAACACGTCTTTTTCAGGTAAACCTTCAAGGGGAAGAGTTTCATAGTCAGCTAGGGAATCGTCGTTTTTAATAAGGTCCCTTTCCACAGCGATTGTAGCTTTCCTGACCTCTTTGTCAACAGAAGATCTCACCAACGGACTATCTAGGAACCATCGAAATACTCGAGTAAAAGCTATCCGAAATATTCTAGAAGCAGCACCAATCAAACCGTAACTTTTCAGGCTACTTAGCACGCAACTTACAAGCTTATAACAAAGCAGGATAAACAGATAATCTTTTAAGAGACCTATCCATGACTTCGAATGAAAGTAAACAAGCAAGTTTTGCTGAAGTAGCTTCAACAGCCCCTTCCCTTGAAGATGCTCTTGCTGGACCACCGACCAAAAATCGAGATTATCCAGAACCGCTTTCTTCCCTGGCATTGTGATATGATGTACTACAGCTCAAGTAAACTTTTCACCGAATTAGATCTAGCGTGTTGCATTAGCAATCTACTATGTTCGATATATATATCATCCAGTTGTCTAATCAATCGCCTACTTTCCACCTTCGGCATTTATATTCTTATCTCCAATAACCCCCTCCACTCTGAAATTGTCGCATGGCTAAGAAAAGTAGCTCAATTTGAAAAAGACGAATGGTATGTCTACAGATAACTAACAGCATGGTCTGCGGGAGAGCATTAAAGCCTGATTACTAATTATCGTAATGTAAACGTTATTTATGTGTAGGTAGGAGTGTTTGACCTAGTAGATTTGTGGCGAGAAGCAAGGGTAGATGATCGGCTATTGGATAAAGCTGGGGTATTCGCATGTGTGTTATTATCACCGTTGGCTGACAACTTCAACCCATAATGTGTACTCATTTTGGTTATATAAGATTTGAGGAATTTGGTCTTTTCTTTTACTAGCGTCTGCTGTTCTATCAGGGTTTTCTCTTTTGCGAGCCAAGATCGTAGTTCAAGTTCTGCAGAAGGTCCGGATAAGTCCTTTTGAGACTGCTCGACGGCGGCTTTCAAGGAATTCAATTGTTGTGCTACTTCAACAGCAACAGACGATTTCTTTTGGTAGTCAGTACGAAGGATATCATTTTGATTACTTTTCTCGTCATTGGTTTTTTCTAGATCAGCAACCTTCAATCTCAGACGGCCGGCTTCTTCTTTGAACTGGTCTACCTTCAATTGTATATCGTCTTCTTGTTTCAACGCGACCAACGTTTCGAGTTTTGCCTTTGTGAGCCGTAGCGTCTCTAATCTTCTATCGAGTTTATCAGCCTCCGATTGGCTTCTTTCAAACCTCTTCTCCGAGTCATTTTTGATTTTCATGTCCTCTTCAGTCTTTTTGAATTTAACACCGATCTCATGTTTCAATCCATCTAGAAGGTTTTGTCTTTCAGTTTCCCTTTGCCTTTTGATTCTTAGTACATCAGAATTTTTTGTGATCTCTTTTTGTATTTCCATTAGCCTATCAACAGTTCTTTTCATAAGCGCCGACTGATACGACTTCATGTCGAAGACAGTGTCATTCATAGATATTTCAGAGTCAGAAAATACCAATTTTGAAAGCTGGGGACTATATGGCGTTACATTGTCATCAAAACTAGGTAGTTCGATATCTGGTAATGCTGATGTTAAAGGGTCGCCAGAGAGGAGTAAACGTACGATCTCTTTGTAGTCAATGGCAGCTGTGGCGACTTCGTTATATTTAAAACAACGCCGATTTCGCAGAAAATAGTTGACTGAATTTTTCAAAATATCGTATTGTTCAAAATCATCAGAGGGCGTATGCGCCAAGATATAATGGTCTGGGGAACCGACAACAAGCATCTTGATAATGGGTATCCTTTTGTTAGCTTTGATATTCAATGGATCTAGAGCAGGTAAGCCTGGATCTAATAAAGGATCAAAGCTTATAATAAAATCACAATCGTAGTCCTTGAGTAAAGAAGAATCATTGACTAAATGCGTTGTCGTGGTGAGAAATAGCCAATCTTCAGGAATTGTTTTTCGAGTGCGCAATTGCCTTCTAAGCGAATAGTCATAATCGTCTCTAGGATATCCCGTATATGAATTTGAGCTGGACTCAACGCTAGGTGTGCCATCTTTAGATTCACCGCCATCTTTGGTGCGATTTACATTATCTTCTGAGTAAACATGTTTTTCATCATATAAAGAGGTCCCAGATAGCCTTTTGATTCTGACTGTTTCTCCTAGTATTAATCCCTCGAGTAGGTCCAGCTCTCGAACGCTATGTGAGATTAAGGCAATCTTCAGTACATCAGGATGTTTAGTTCGATCCCTATGGATTATATAATAAAGCAATTGCTGCAATTTTTTAAATTTATCGCTAGTATTTATCAGCTTCTCATTAGGCTCCATCCGAAGAAATTGTCTTGGCATATAATGATCCACAAGTAAACATGGATGGTTGGCAACAGCCCTGACGTTATGGTCAAACATATACATCATCTGTTTGTTGGAAAGTTTAGGATACATTGTTGCACCACCAACACCATTAAAAACCTCATTACTCTCTGATGAATTGATTTCTTTCTCTAGCGACTTCGCATGCAATGAAACTAAAGTTTCTATCAAGTCCTGTTGAAAACTTGTGAGGCCTATAGGAAGATAGTAGACGTTTGTCTTTCTCGAGCTTCTGTTCATCGGAAAACTTAACTTTCCAAGGCCAGGAGGCTACTTTCTAGGTAATTGATGCAATATATGCGTTCCAGTCTTGTGGAAGTTGAAGATTTTTGGACCTTGGCAATATTTAGAAGTTTTCGAACAAAGTCAGTCCATGAAAATCTTAAATTCTGCATATCGGAAGGACTTACAATTTCAAGTAAAAAAAATAATTGAGCTAAGGAATCGCGGCTGCAAGCAAATTCTATCAACGGCATCGTCAGATTGGTGAGCGATATGTCTCGTACGACCTAAATAAAAACACCTGAATGTTCACTGACAAGAGTTTACACTTTTAAATGAGACACAGCAGGAAGCTTATTTATTTTTTTAAGCATTCAATGGTCATTGGTGAAGCTGAACGCTGTACTGTTATTGCACCTAGCGACCTTAATCTTTATGTTATGACCACCCTTGGAATAAAGTTTATCCGTATGCTTATATTTAGAGTAGAGCTTCTGCTCGCGCTACTTTCGCTTCTCCGCGGCGATTTGTCTTTGGGAAAGTTTTCAACAAATAAAATTTGAAAAAGTTATTTCAAAAGTTTGTAAAAGCAATTAGGTCTAACAGGACAGTTCCGCGCAGAGCCTGATTCGAGCGCTAAACATATCATCACCACATCTAATATGTCGTACAGAGGTAATTGGGCTATATCCAAGTTCCGCCCTGCTTCGTGGTTGGAAAAGGCAGGATATGCTCCGCAGGTCTTCGTGTTTAGAAACTTAGAAAGTGGTCAAGTCATATATTCACAGTTCCCCAACTTCGGCGAGAGACAGATCGAGGGACTGTTTCAGCGACCCAACTGGGAGAATAAGAAACCCTCCACGAGAAGAGATATCTGGAGATGCATGTGTGTTGTTGATATGCCAGACTACGAGTCAAGCGTCAAATTGTACCAGAACCTTCGTAGATTGCGGTATCTTCGCGATGTTGGCAATGCCAAGGAGGCCAACTCACTCAGGAAAAAAAACGAAGACGGTAACGTGTGGTACAGTATGCAGTACCGTCCCACATATACCCAAGAAGCCGTGGCAGACCTGAGAGAATGCCTTTTGAAGTCTAAACAGGCGGAAAACGGTATACAAGTCCACTGGGAGGATCCGTGGAGAATGGGGGATAAGTCAAAGCATTGGATCCCGTCGTTGCCTAATGTGAAACATGCTATGATGAACCGTTTGGGTAATACAGCAAGAGAGGAAAGTGCTCTGCTGAGAGAGTTAGGAGAAAACGCGAAGAGAGAGTTTGAGAAACAAAAACAACAGCAGTCTCACGCTGATTCGATTTCTTTGTAGTGCATGAGCGCCTTTCTCCACGTATAGATAGAATATTCAGATGCTCGGCGAATACCTCAAAATTTGAAAAATTCGGCGAAATCGTCTCCTGAGTGACATGTAAATAGTGCTTAGTATGTAACGGAGCAAGATAACGCAGCAACGGATGTGGGTAAATATTCGTGGTAAATCCGTATTCCGCATCTAAATGTTCGGAACGGTGTTCAGCAACTGAACGATAAACGCGATTATTAAGGCTAACATACACGGCTTCTCGTGTTTCTCGCTTTTTCCTCGTTTATAATGCATGTAAAACACCTTTTTGGAAATTCTATGACGGATTTTGGAAAATAAGAAATTGTCAGCAGAAGAAAAAAAAGAACAGAAATCAAAATTGATCGTGACCGTCCACAACTGTAAGAACAACGAAAACCAGTTATTCTCGTCGGCGGAGTTCGCGAAACTTAAGTAGTACATTATTGTATATATAAACGAGGGTGGAAAAGATTTTTATCGATCATTAGTCGATATTTTGGAGAGGATTAATAGGCATTTGCGCTAATTTGAACTTTCATCGAGATTCAGAAGAAAATGAACGGTAGTACGTTTGATGGGGTTTACGAGCTTAAGGCGATGTTCGGGTACATGCACTCTGATACTGCCCCAGGAGTTTTATTGAAACCCAAGGGTGATCTGTTGTCGTTTATTCCCGATAACGTGTTGTCTTTGGCAATGCCGGTTGTCGCATATTGGTCTCTGTCATTTGTTTTCCACACCATCGACACATTAAAGTTGGCTGAGAAGTTTAGAATACATCCAAGTGCCGAAGTTGCTGCCAGAAATAGAGCAGGAAGAGTTGAAGTGTTATGCGAAGTCCTCTTTCAGCACATTGTGCAGAGTGTCGTTGGATTTGCAACCCAAATTTGGGATTCACCTCCGGTGACTGGTTACGAACAAAAGGCTATGTGGGAATTGAGGCAATCTGTGCCATCCGCGGTACCTGATGCCGTCATTTACTTCGGTTACATGTACGGAGTTTCTGCTGTTAAACTACTTGTTGGGTTCACCATAATTGACACTTGGCAATACTGGTTACACAGACTGATGCATACGAACATCACCCTTTACAAGAAATTTCATTCAAGACATCACCGTCTTTATGTTCCATATGCCTATGGTGCTTTATACAACGCTCCGCTGGAAGGATTTTTGTTGGATACGGTTGGAACTGGTATTGCCATGCTAATAACATCACTATCCTATAGAGAACAAATGGTTCTATATACTTTCGCTACGCTAAAGACTGTGGACGATCACTGCGGTTATGCTCTACCTTGGGATCCATTCCAATTGCTCTTCCCAAACAACGCGGTTTATCACGATATTCACCATCAAAATTTTGGTATCAAGACCAACTATGCTCAGCCATTCTTCACGTTTTGGGATACGTTGTTTGGCACAAATTTCCAAGGATTTGAAGAGTACCAAAAGGCACAAAGACGTGTAACGATTGACCAATATAAGAAGTTTTTAAATGAAAGGAAGAGCAAGAGCCTGTCAAAAGAAAAATGAGCTTACTTAAATCCTGTGTTCAATCAAGATAACCATTTTAGTTATTTGGTTTTGATGTTATTATGTGCTCCACGTCGTTATCTATTTTGTTTTATATATGGGGTGTAATCTTTTTGAATATAAAATTAAAAAACTTTAAAAGGGGAATTGCTGCTGAGTGATTGCCTTTCTAAATGGATTCTTCCAATGCTTTGTTCAATTTTTGAATCTTTGAAGAAATGCTTAAATCCACTGTTCTGTCTGCAATTTCAACAATCAGACCACCTTGGATTTCCGGCTTTACCGAGTTCTCCAATTTCAGTGTCTTATTTTGACCGACTAAACTGGATTGGCCTAATGCCTTCTCGATTCTTTTCAATGACTTTGAGTCCAAAGGTTGCGCAGTGATAACGGTTGCCTTCACTAACCCATTGTAGGCGTCTGTCAAAGTAGAGAACTGGGCACCCACTTTTGTGAGAATATCTAATCTATTATTTTCAGCCAAAACCTTCAACAAATTAACGACAGTGGCATCCAAACTCGAACTCTGAGCTAGAGTCTTGACTACCAGACTTCTGTCTTGGCTGGACAAAGCTGGGTTCGACAAGATCTCCTTTAGTTTTGGATCCTTTTCGACAGTCTGAGTCAAAGATGCAACAGATTTAGCGGCCGATTCGACGGATGAGCTCTTTGAAGCTGCTGTGAAAAGTGCTGTAGCATAGGTACCATCTAGACCAAAAAGTTGGACTGGTGGTTTGACGCTAGCTTTGGCACTAGCAGCTAGGGAACGCACAAAAACTCTTCCAAACAACATCTCGATGTGATGTACAGGGACCACGAAATCTCTCAAAAACCAGCTATACTGTTTAAGGTCTTCTGCTTGATACCTCTCTACTGTATTATTCTCAAAGGAGGTTTCCTAACATTGACCGACACTACATTTTCAAAATCGAATATTTTTGTATTTGTCATTTCGAACGTCTTATGTCACGAAATCTGAAATTTCATTGGCCAGGAGCAACAAAGACAGCGTTCCCATATTGGAGCTTCCTATCGCAATTAGATGAGATCTTAGAGCTGGCTAATCATTATAAACTGTCTGTTGAATCGTGCAAGATTTTAAATGGCTCTCATAAAGCTGGTATAGTAAATTACCTAATATGGAAATTTATTGTATTCCTGTATAGGAAATCTATCCCCAATAGGAAGTTTTTGAAATGAGTATGGGGGATTCTGAAAAAAAATTTTGTTCAAAATATCAAAATGCGATGAGCTATAACAAGACGAACTACAAAAAAAAGTGCTGTAACGGATAGAGCTGCTTATTAAGTTGATCAAGATGGGTAAGTTACTGGCTGATGAGATCATCGAGATTGCCACTAAACCGGCTGTTGCTGACTACGACATTGAGGATAATGACGTGGGGGTATTCGAACACCAGGAAGTTGGATCAAGTGGTGACGAAAGCGATGGGGCAAGCGATGAGGAGCGCCATGATAATGAAAAAGCTCACTACGTCTCCATGGGAAAGTCTCAAATCAGAGATGACAATATTGACATGGGTGGAGATAAATATGAAGGTGCAAAGGGGACCAGAGAGGCTCTATTCAAGGATACTAATGATGACGAAGTGGAGCAAGAGAGTGATGCGGTTTCTTGGAGAACAGACTCTGAAGATGAGGTAGAAAATAGTAGTGAAAGTCAGGACGAAGATGAGGAGGAGGTCGCAAGCGTAGGAGAGCTCGAAGAGGACTCTGAACTGAAAAGAAAACGTTTAGCAGAGATCGTCGAACGGGAAACAAAGCAGGCTGTCCACAAGCTGTCGGAGACTACTCAGCGAGATGCAGCAAAGGGCCTTTGCATTATAGAACAGTCGAAATTGTTTGACAGCATTCTGGACGTTCGAATGAAACTTCAAAAAGGTGTTACGGCAGCTAACAGTCTGCCTTTGTCTAAAGAGTCATGGTCTCATTACGAGTCTCTGTCTCCTTCTACTAACAAGCTACTAAAAAAGACAACAAAACTGCTGGAAAAGATTTTGGGACAAATGGTTGACTTTAGGAAAGAATTCCAGCTCAATGATCATATTTCTCAGGTGGTAGACCCTTCAGATAGACAACCACAAAAGAAGAGAACCATTAATGAATTGACGGAGGAGACAAAAAGTTTAGATATCGAATTGAAAGAGTATAGATCTGCGGTGCTCAGCAAATGGTCGACAAAAGTCAATGCAGCATCAGGAAAAGCTGCATTAAGCTCATCTAAGTTTAAAGCAATCAATCAACCCGCAGATGTTCAGGTTGAAAACCAATTATCCGACATGGATAGACTGATAAAACGTACTTGTCTAAGTAGGAGAAACGTTACTCCGTTAGGATTTCACGAGGATTTACAAAAAGGTAGATTAACTCGTTTAGAAGCACCGGCAGATCAAGAGGGCTTGGATCCAGATGCATCTGTAGATATTCCTAAAAACTATGATCTCAGGAGGAAAGATAACAATCTCATAGATACTAGTGAAAACCCATATATTTTTGATGATGAGGATTTCTACCGTGTTTTATTGAATGATCTTGTCGACAAAAAAATACTGAATGCAAAAAATTCTCAAGGTGGTAGTGCAAACATTGCAATAACTTCACGTTCAAATAATAAACTAAAGAAAAATATCGATACTAAGGCTTCCAAGGGAAGAAAGCTGAATTATGCCATTAAAGAGTCCATCGCAAACTTTGAGGCACCACGGAGTGCCGGCTATAAGTGGTCTGACGAGCAGATTGATGAATTTTTTACTGGCCTCCTGGGCCACAAGGTTAACTTCAATGAAGATGAGGATATTTTGGACGAGGAGCAAGAGTCGCCTGCTGTCAGGAACGATGACATCCAGATCTTTGGCTGATTTACTTAGAGACATTTTTTATAGAATATAATAATTACAAATAGTACACTGTCTTGTCAATTTTTTGGGTTTTCCGAATTTTGTTTGGAAACGGTGTTTTCATTTTCAGCAGTGGCACACTGGAAATTGCAATTTGATCCTCAATAATGATTCATCTTGGCAAGGTAATTGGGGGGCTGAACAAGAAGCAATTAGCCAGTGGACCAATATTGATGACTTTTCTGCTCCGGCCAACAGGCGAGAAGGGGAAGGGTGGCGTGGTAACTATTTTGCCGTCACCAGGATTTGTAATAAAGTCCAAGTTGGTATCAACTAGCAACAGGCCAAATAATTTGATATCACTGGAGCCTAATCTGAAAATATTCATCAACGTATGTCACGGAAATAATGTGCCTAAGCCAGACATAAATTTTGATCCTAATGTTGTATATCCATTGATAATGGAAAACCAGTGGGAAATTCCAATTATCACATCTGCGATAAGAATGGACAAGGACAAAAAGGGTATACTATGCTACGTATGGGACTGCTGTGTCAATACAAATTGTATGGAGTGGATCAGTTCGAACCTTCAACTGCGAGAAATATTAGTCGAATGGTGCCTAGAGTCCTGTGAGATTTCAGATATGGTAGAAATATCCAGAGACAGCGTGAGTTTTCCTAAAATGAAGAAGAAAGGTGAAGAAATCCCACCTCTGGAAATTCTATCGCATGTACTAGAAAGCGATTTCAAAAGAGATATTGCTAGTTTTGTTGAAGACGAAAAAGAAGATCCCACACAACTATTGAAATTGAAAAGGGACCTGCTCAGTGAAGACACAAGCGATGTCTTAGGTGAATTAGAGGATAATAATCTACCACCCCTTTTTCCTGTATTCGAGTCTGCTAATAAGGCGAAACCATTAATTCAGGAAATAGACGACCTATCCATCGCAGAGACCAAACGAGAGGTGCCAAGAAGGCCCCAGAAAACAGAAGATATACATTATGAAGTTACCATAAGAAAGACTAAATGTACTAAAGATTTCAAACTAAGAATTGACATCACTTCGGAGCTCACATCTGCTTCCGATTTAAACGTACAGTATAAAGAATCGGACAACTCTCTACTAATAAGAAACACAAATCTAGATATGTACAATGAAAAAAAATTACAAGTCCCACTGCCGAATATCTTCACTCAAGAGGATATTGCGTCCATGGAATGCCTGTTTGTTAATGCTGAAAAGAAACTGGTAATTTTCATATAATGTTTGACGTCCCACCTTACACTGTGAGAGTGAATTATGTATCTGTTTTATAATGCATTATAACTCTAATGAGGGGGAAAAGCCAGATTCTGTCTATGGGCAACATATTCACTATCTGAATATCCTAGGATGTCCTCAATTTTCTCACTTTGCAAGCCCATAATTTTCGACAAATCTGTACTAGTATAGTTTGATCTTGCTCTCCCCACCGTTTTCAGTGGTTCACTTGGATCTAACAAGCCGTTAGGTAATCTCTTACCCAGCTTCAAATCAACACATTCCATTTCATGAAAATGACCTTCAACGTCTATTACGCCTGCAGGTAACAGACCAGCCTTGTTCTTGCGAGTAAGAGCAGCATACGCGCCTTTGTCAATGATAATAGCACCACCGCTCACTAAACCATGCAATAGCCAAAATTCTCTGTTATTGAGATGCTTTTGCTGGTTATTGGCGATGAATTTAGTGTGTAACGGAACATTCAATTCATTTAGTTTCTTCAACTCACGCTCCTGCAGATCTTGGGAATCCGAATTGTAATCTGGCCGTGTTTCTTCATCCAAATCCATAGTTTGCATATAGTTAACAACTTTCAAGATATTTGCTGGTGCATCACTTTTCATTACTATTGTATGCACACCAGCATTTGTCGCTAAATCAGCTGCTATGATCTTTGTTTGCATACCACCGGTCCCCACATCTGAACCTGAACCACTGGATGTGTTGACACCAGGTAAACCCTTGGACAAATCAGGAACTATTAATATACTCTTAGCGTTAGGATTTGTTCTTGGATTATCTGTATATAAACAATCTACATCTGTCAGTAGAAAAAGATAATCAGCACCAATCAATGCCGCTGTAATTGCTGATAACGTATCATTGTCGCCGAATTTGATTTCACTAACAGACAGTGTGTCATTCTCGTTGACAATTGGAATAACACCCATTTTCAATAACTCATTTACCGTATTTTGAGCGTTTTTGTACTGCGACCAATCTGCTATATCATTCCTAGTAATTAATATTTGTGCGATTCTTTGATCAAATTCGGAAAACAGACGATCCCATCTGCCTATTAGTCTTCCTTGACCTACAGCTGCAATTGCCTGTACCTCAGATAGCCGCTTGGGCCTTCTGTCAAGATTCAAAATCTTCAATCCCACCGCGATGCCGCCGCTAGAGACAATAATGACACGATGTCCCAGCCTTTTCAGCCTGACAACAGTTTCCACTATCAGAGACATAATAGACAATTTTGGTTCCTTAGTGGTTTCGTCCACCAAAGAGGAGGACCCCAATTTGATGACTATAGTGTATGACTTATCCATCACCATCACGAGCCACTGTAGTTGACTGTCTCACTTTTGTGAGTTACCTCATCTCTTCTAATCAGAGGTCGACTTTTCGGTATTCTTACAGTATACTCTCTGGATCAACTGATCATATAACGTGCGATGTATGGGTCTTAAGGTCAATATTTATTAACTTCACGATCTACAATCACCAAATCCCTGAAAATCATGGTACCTGACCACCCGTAAATAATCTACATTAGACTCTATGTTAGTTGACTGAAATAGTGTATTTTAATTTTATTCTTTCGAATCTTATTAACAATGATAACTCATCCATTATTCGTCAACTGTGATCTTTATTAACTAACATGCATCAAGCATCTCGAAGTATAATCATAAGTTCAGGGAAGTTGAAGAATCGAATAAAGTTGATAATATAGCTGGGAAAATTTCATTGCTTATAAGGCTGCTCAACAGCTTTTGATACTGTTAACGAATGAATATATATGATGATGTTGTTGACGCTACAACTGTCTCCCACTCAATAACTGGTCATTTCACAACGGCGGAATATGAAGAATTGTTAGCCGTCAGGACAAATTTGTTAGGCATATACAGGCCCACAGAAGAAGGTAAGCTTTATATGACAAAGGAATTTCGATTTCACGGAAAGATTACTGATATAGCGTTGATTCCGCAGGCTCACTCAAACCTGGATTACCTTCTTCTGAGTACAGCAACAGCCAAGCTATCAATTATTCGATATGATGATAGTACAGGGACTATTGAAACTTTGAGTTTGCACTACTATGAGGAGCAATTCGGGAAGTTAACTTCTTTCAAAATCGCAAAAGAATCTTCAATGAGAGTGGATCCCGGCAGACATTGTATAATGCTGTTCAACAATGATACCATTGCAATTCTTCCACTAACACAAAGCAATGCTGATGA
Organism: Zygotorulaspora danielsina; assembly: GCA_030572985.1. Classification (NCBI taxonomy): domain Eukaryota; kingdom Fungi; phylum Ascomycota; class Saccharomycetes; order Saccharomycetales; family Saccharomycetaceae; genus Zygotorulaspora; species Zygotorulaspora danielsina. Next base: position 965,470 of record JAJMCL010000002.1, read on the forward strand.
TGAGGAGGATGAGGAAGAAGAAAAAAGAAAGGTCAAGAAAGCAAAAACTATCAAGGACGGCATTACAGAACCTAGTGCCCTCTTTTTAGCTAGAGATCTTCACGAAGAGATTCAAAATGTGATAGATATTCAGTTTTTGACGGGTTTTAGCAAGCCTACAATAGCTGTGTTGTATGAACCCAAACTGGGCTGGGCAGGTAATATTAAATTAGCTCCTCATCCTGTAATCTATGTCATTCTTACCTTAGACATAAAATCTAGCGAGAGAAATACATCAGTAGACTCTACGGTCATTGGAAAAGTTCAGGAATTAAATTGGGACTTTCATACCTTAATCCCCATATCGAATGGCTGTATTATAATGGGGACTAATGAGCTTGCATATGTCGATAATACCGGCGTTTTGCAATCTATGATAACCTTAAACTCGTATTCAAACGGTGAGTTTAAGAAGGGAAGAGTAATAGACAGAAAAAAATTAGAGATTGTGTTCAATAAGCCCGTTCGGTTTAACTACTCCTCCACCAGCGATAAAAGAGATAGTAATCAGATACTTCTTCTGGTTGACCATGAAACAAACTTGTACTATGTTCAATCAGAATCGGAAGGGCGATTATTGACGAAATTTGACATTTTCAAATTACCGATTGTGAATGAGACTTTGAAATGGAATACCAACTGCACATGTATATCACCTCTACAACAGTTGTCAGGCGATAAAACAATGGTTCTATTTATGGGATTTCTTTCAGGTGATAGCCATGTTGTAAAACTAAATAATGTGAAATCAGCCGTAGAGACTAGGGATGAGCATAAGCCATTTTTGGAAACTGTTGATGAAGATGAAGATGATTTGTACGCAGACGAAAATACTGTATACGAGGAAAATAAAGAAAAGACGATCGAAACAGTGCAGCCTTTTGATATTGAGTTACGCTGCTCCCTCTTAAATATTGGTCCAATAACTTCATTAACAACAGGAAAAGTTTGCTCGGTTGAAAAGTACGTCAAAGGACTTGCGAACCCAAATCGAAATGAGTTATCTTTGATAGGAACCTCAGGAAACGGTAGTGGCTCTCATTTGACTGAGATCCAAGAGAGTGTTCGACCAGAGGTTCAACTAGCACTCAAATTTATCAGTATTACTCAAATGTGGACTTTGAAGATGAAGGGAGTTGACAAGTATTTAGTAACCACCGATTCAAATACTAAGAAAAGTGATATTTATAGGATTGCTGACAACTTTGCTATACATAAGGATGGTAGATTTAGAAGAGATGATACCACTGTTTATATATCGATGTTTGGTGGAGATAAACGAATTGTTCAAGTGACTTCTGGTAACCTATACCTTTACGATGTAAACTTTCGTAGGATTACAACGATGAAGTTCGATTATGAGGTCATTCACGTATCAGTAATGGATCCGTATATACTGGTAACAGTTTCTAGAGGTGATATTAAGATATATGAGTTAGACTCCAAACATAAAAAAAAACTATTCAGAGTTCCATTGCCCGAAGTACTGAAGGAAATGGTTGTTACTTCTGGTGTGATACTCAAGAGTAACATGTGTAACGAGTATTTTACAAGCCTGCAAGGATCAGAGGAAGAACAACTACTATTTACATTTGTGACAGCCGATAATCAGATCATTTTTTTCGAAAAAGAACATAACGACCGCATATTTCAATTCAATGGAGTTGATAAATTGGACGAAGCGCTTTATATCAGCACTTATCAATTACCCGATGAAGTTGTGCCCGATCCTTCCATTAAACAAGTAATGATTAATAAATTAGGACACAACAGTAAAGAGGAATATTTAACAATTTTAACTTTCGGAGGTGAAATTTACCAGTACAAAAAATCTTTGTCAAGGTATAGCAGATTCTATAAAAATGTTAGCGCAAATGATATCAGAATAGCTGGAGCACCTGATAATGCATATCCAAAAGGTGTGAGTTCGATTGAAAGAATTATGCATTATGTTCCTGAATACAATGGGTATTCAGTAATATTAATCACTGGAAGTGTTCCCTATATCATAATTAAAGAAGATGATTCAACGCCAAAGACCTTCAAGTTTGCTAATATACCTTTGGTTTCGCTGACTAGATGGGGTAAAAGATCAGTGATGTGTGTTGATGATATAAAAAATGCCAGAGTGTACACTTTAGACTGTAACAACGTTTATTATGGTAATAGAGCGCCTCTTAAAAAGATTAACATAAGCGATGTGTTAGAAGATTATGAAACACTGACGAATGTTACCTTTCACGAAAAATCACAGATGTTCATCGTTTCTTATTCAAAACGTATCGACTACGATGCATTAGGTGAGGATGGCGAGAGATTGATAGGATATCGGGAAAACGCACCGCACGCTCGTGGATTTCGGAGTGGGATACTTCTAATTAACCCCAAGACCTGGAATGTGATTGATAAGAAAGATTTCGGCGTGAACACTTTAATCAATGACGCCCGGTCAATGATATTACAATTAGATTCTAAAACGCGACGGAAAAGAGAATATGTTGTAGTTGGTGTCGCTGTCGTCGGAACTGAAGATTTACCTCCCACTGGTTCTTTCTCAGTTTACGATATTACAGAGGTTGTTCCCGAACCTGGCAAACCGGACACAAATTTCAAGTTGAGTGAAATATTTCACGAAGAAATTAGAGGTACGGTAAGTACTGTTTGTGAGATTAGTGGAAGGTTCTTGATCAACCAAAGCCAAAAAGTTCTTGTACGTGATGTTCAGGAGGATAATTCTGTTGTGCCTGTGGCATTCTTGGATATACCCGTGTATGTTCCGGACGCTAAAAGCTTTGGAAATTTTCTTATTATTGGTGATTCAATGCATGGTTTTCAGTTCATCGGATTTGATGCTGAGCCCTATAGAATGATTCCATTGGGAAGAAGTATTACAAAACTAGAAACTGTTTCCGTAGAGTTTCTCGTAAATGGCGGAGATATATATTTCGCTATAACGGACAGTGATTGCATTCTCCATGTATTCAAATATTCGCCGGATGAACCCAACTCTCTATCAGGCCAAAGACTAGTTCATTGTACCAGCTTTAACTTGCATTCTGCGAATACAACTTTGCACCTGATCCCGAAAAATGAAGAGTTTCAGACGGCAGGTAAAAATCCACCAACATATCAAGTGGTTGGTGCTCAAACTGATGGTTCCATTTTCAAGATTATTCCTTTGAGAGAGGATGCATACAGGAGATTGTATGTTGTTCAGCAACAGATAAATGAAAAAGACGTACCCTTTGGTGGGTTAAATCCTAGAATGGAGCGACTATCAAATTCTTACTATCATCAGACACATGTTTTAAGACCAATGTTGGATAACAACATCATAAAGAAATTTAGTACGCTAGCCATTGACAAAAGAAAACAGGTTGCTCAAAGAGCGGGAAGAAGAGCATATATAGAGATATGGCGGGATCTTATTAATATAGAATTCTCACTGAGATCTCTTTGCGAATAAAAGGATTCTAAATAGACGGTTATATGCTTAACCATGTAGGTAAGGACTTTTTTTATGTAAATATTTTATCATTTTCAACAGTAAATAATTCGATCGTGTTTTGGAAAATATTAAAATGTTTAACCAGAACAAATAGGGTAGAGGAAGTACAGAGAACCATTAGCGGGCACTCATTTTTCGTAAAAGAACTAGCAATGTCAACAAAGAAGAGGAAAACGGTGAAGAAGACTGTTTCGTTTTCCGATGACAACACCTTCGCCACAAAGAGCTCCAAAAAGAAACATATTGATCACGATTCTCCTCCGGTGTACGTGAGAAAGACGATATTTACCATTCCGTTTCATCTTCCGCCTCTACTGTACTACTACCTTTTCGTCGAAGAAGGTTACAATACTTCTAGGCTTCTGCATTTTATGATACCTTTGCAGGTGTTATATTTAATTTTTCAGTTCAATAAGTCAGCTGTTTATGGTACCAAGGTATTGAAACTCAAGATTGGCTTAGTACTACTATCTCTGGGTGCTTCATTTCTTTTGTCTTTACCAACTATGGTGATTATTATACTGTTTGGAGCACCATCATTGGAGAAATTTAAAGAGACTTGGCTATTATCGTTGCATTGTTGTTACTTAGCGTTTCCTGTGGTTTATGAAGTTTTCAATTGCGATTTTAAAGTTGGTTTATGGAAAAGATATTTTATTTTAATAGTCGTTGGTGCATGGTGCAGCTGTGTAGTGATACCATTGGACTGGGACAGAACTTGGCAAGAATGGCCTATCCCGATTGTTGTGGGCGCCTATTTAGGCGCCTTTCTCGGTTACAGCTTTGGAGCATACATTTAGGCCTCATAATTATCTGTATATATATTATAAGGAGTGAAGTTAAGAAGATAGATACTGTATATTTATATGATTTTACGAAGTTCTGTGTCTGTGAACTTTCTAGAACCGGGAATGGCTTGGGATTGTAAAAATAGTAATCCGGGTCCTTCAATTCTATAAAAGAACTTGTCCCTATTGAAAAGTTTATTCCAAAAGAGTGAGAATGCTTTGGAATATTGACTTAAATATTTATTGAAGAAATCTTTTAACTTCTCGGGCAAATTGTAATGAGATCCTAATGCGGTCGCTTGTAATTTAACATTTGAATCATATGCAAGGATAGCCGCTTTAGACACCATAATGTTGTCACCCCTAGCGAGATTCAATTCGAAGACAGGGCCTTTCCCCGCGATCACAACGGTACCAAGACCTTTCAGTTCTCCATATTTATCTACAGTAATGTCACCACTGTAGCACAGGACATTTTCAACAAAATCGGGCACAAATATACCATTTTTATAGCTATCAATCTTCATAATCGCCGTATTAGACATCGGAGCAGAAGATGTCATAATCAAATTAGTGGGGTATAGTCCGGTAGACAGCTTTGAGAGACCCGTGGTCTCGTCGAATTCAATTGCCAAGGCTGGACTCCCATTGCCTTTTGGATCTGGACTTATGGCACTGAAGTTTTTCAGGTTTCCGTTTATTGTACAGGAACTTGGAATCTTGATAAAGATAGAATCCTGGAGGGACTTAAATTCGGGCAACTCAATAAAAGGTCCCTTACCGGTACCCTTTTTCTTTGACGCAAAATCAGAGACTACCAATCCTGTACCGCTATAGAATCTTGATAAATGGAGATACGGCCGCGACACTCGTAGTATTGTTGATAAAGAACCCATCATCGTGTTTTTTTCAATAATATCGATACGCTTTTGTTTGCCATTCCTTGAAATATTTGGTAATAAGCGCGCGAAAGCTTAATTTGGATAATGAATAGTGAAATCAAGCCAACAAGCGAACGGGCACCTGAGATTTTACAGTTCGTGCTAACATATTGTCGCTTGTAGCACCAAATATGGATATAATAAATGCTTAATAATAGTCAAACTTTTCTTATCATTGAGAATTGTGGAAACTCTGTAGACACAGTCTTGTCTATATAGTTAACACGTTTAGTTGCTGATATCTCTAAAATATACTTTTCCTCAGATGCCATATATATCAGTGTCTAGTTGCAATTCTGAATCAAATGGTTTGCAGTGGTTTATTATCAAGAATATACGCATTTTCCTGGCATTATATCTGGGATCATTAATTGCCTTAATACTAGATAGCAAGACTATAACCAAAGTTAACTCTTGACTGGCAAATCAGAGGATTCATGGTGGCTAGAGGTAGAATTTTAGCGGTTGTTCTCATCTCATCAACCCTGGCCCGTTAACATATCAAATCATATGTTGATGGGTTAAGATATAAGAATAACATTGTACAATACAGAAAAAGATATCATCACAAAACTTGTTACTAGGTTATAGATTGACTACTAATCTCTAATCTATTGAACTCTGTTATTGTTCATGACAGTTATGGTGGGCTAAAAAGGGAAATGATTCACCAAGATCAAGGACCGCCACAGGTCTCTCAACTCGCGCTGACGATTAACGAGAAAACTCGAAAAGTCTAATATAGTTACAAAAACTGGGGTATATATGTATATATATATATATATATATTCTGGGGTCCATTACCAGTTTCCTTGGCCTCCCATCCTTCTCTTTTCCAAATATAGTTTTTCTCATTCGTTAGATCATGAAACCTATTCATTGATCAAGAATAAAATGAGTTGTACACATCCATGAAATTTGCTTTTGTGATACCCAAGTTTTGTGGATCTACAATTTCAAGTGGCTTCCTCTGGTTGTAAAAATCAGATTTTATCAAAGACTCTGAAATTCCGCGTAGTTTAGTAACCGCTTTTGTCAGACTCGAAGGATCCAAATTTTGGAACGCATTGATTGTACTATTCTTTTTATCGTAGTTATTGAAAGGAACCGTTGCCGGACTCTTTTCACAGAGCGCGATATATTCTAAGATCGTGGTCAATTTTCGAGCCAATTTGGATATCAAGGGACTATCGACTTTACGATTCTTTGCATAATCTTGCAGTAACATTAATATTTTGCGTAGTAACAGTACAAGTACTTCGGATTGTTGAGTTTCTGGTTTTGTACTATCATCTGTGAGTGATTGTGCTTTCAAAAATTGATCAGAACGCTGATAAAGTCCTAATATCATATGAGAAATGTTATCTAGTGTGATGAAAGATTTCTTAGCGAAAATAAATTCATAGCCCGCAAATTTCAAGTTGGCCAAATTTGAGAAGACGTAAAATAAAGTCTCTTGGATGAGTTGCAAAAATTCTTTATAATGTTCATTGAACTTCTCAGCATCACGCAGTTGCTCATATTGCATCAGCAAATAGTATGTTAAAAATAACATAGAGTTTCGATAGATTATCGAATCCACTATACTATGGATAATCGATGCCGTTGTAAAACATTTTTTATTTTGATCATTTATTTTAACCTTAAACATATCTTTCAGTGCTAAGACCTTCAATAAAGAAATCATCATATCCTTGGATTGAAAATATTTAACCATACCAATTTGGAAATTCAATAACGAGAAATCGTTATTTAGCAAGGGATCTATAACAGTTGCTGAATTCAATTCCGTACCGTAAACTAAAGCAGGGATCTCACCTTTGAATAAATGTCTCCAACAGTAATTCTTAAAGATGAAGTTCCATAGTAAAATCCATAGCTGATTATTAGTTTCGTTATTAATCGACAATTGCCTTGCTAGATGAACATCTTCGTCACCATCGTACGAGTCGTTATCACAGGTGTCTGAAATTGATTGATAATATTTCCATAGTGCAATATATTTCAAAACATCTATTGTCACCGCGGCATTACCTCTTCTATCAATTTCAGATTTAATTAACAGTAAGTTATTTTTCAAGGTTGGAACGAACTCTTTCAACTGCGAGAACATGTTTTGCTGCTCATCTCTTAATGGGATCAGTACTGATGATGATAACGCTTCATATGCAATTAATAGACAGACTGATATTTGACCTAATGTAACAATTTGAGTTAACTCTAATTTATTAGGTGAAAAAATTGGTTCACGGCCAAATAATTGTTCAATAGAGACGATTAACTCTCTAGGCTTCAAAATTGGTATTAGGGCGCTTGTATCTGGGACAACAGTGATGTATTTTGTGATTGCTTCCTGGGTGACAGATCTTATTGGAAACTTGATCGATTGATCGTTCCTTGAATTTTGTGGCCCTTTATTTTTCAATAATCTGAAATCATTGATCTCATGACTGAAGTTTTCTTTCGTTATTTTATTCAATTTTTGGTAAAATTGATTTAAAAACTCATCCCTCACTATCATAAATCGTATATTAAATATTGAATTTGGCGAATCCGTTAGAGGGCTTAATTCATTGATGTGGTCGTAGTTTTTAAAATTATTGAAAACACTGAACACCTGCCTTGCATCTAGAAACTCAGGATCTAAATCTCTAAACTCATCCATTGCAAATTTCAACCTTTTCAAAGCAGGTCCGTCACTTTCGCTTTGATGTTCCTCATTATCTACTTGCTTTTCATGACTCTCTTTAGAAAGATCGTTATTAAAATCTCCATCCATATCATCTATTAAATTCCGCGTCAAGTTTAACCCAAACTTTTTGCCCGTTAATTCTTGTAACTCCAACAATCTTGATCTCAAAAACTCTATCTCCTTAAACAATACCTCCTCTTGGGTATAAGGAGAAGTCATTATATCAAATATTGCTGGGCCTTGAACCCAGTTCAAATGCAACGCGGAACCATTGGCAGAGGTAACTGGTTTGTTTTCAAAATTTGGCATTGTACGAGGTATAAACTGTGCACTCTCCATTGGACCGGGAGTAGCTCTATGCTGTTGTGCATTCAATAGTTGCAATCTCGTGTTGTATTCTCTGATCTGCTCCATCGAAGCTAGTTCTGGATTATGATGCAATTCGGCTCCTGAGCTTTCTCTAGTATGACTATGATTATGATTATGATTGTGACTTTGATTCTGGGTACTATTATGGCTCGCAGTATTGCCCGAACTTGTATTCGATTGCACGTACTGACCCGGTACATCAGGGTAGAAACAATCCATCTTGCCGTTCTTCAAGCAGTTGCCACATATAGGCTTGGCACGATCGCAACCAATCTTCCTGCGACGGCATTGCACACATGCCGGCGGTTTCTTCATCTTCCTACCGCGAATATCCATCGATAGATAGCTTTTGAATTCCCGAAATCAAGCACACTATCCGAAAATATCCAGCAAAAAACTAACTAGGGGTCAATTCAACTTCTTCTGCAAACGCTATATGTCAATGCAAATAAACGCGTCTATTTATCGCTTCAAACCAATACTTTTATTGGTTTAAGCGCCAAAACGGACCTTTGTTAAAAATGAACGCTTCTTCGGATTTCAACTTGTAAACAAGAAACCCAATTAAAAAACACCACAAACAACAACAAATAATCAGACTTAAACTGCTCTTTCGCTTCTTGATTATAAACTATACCTATTGTGACCTTTGTTTATTCCTTCTAACAGCTGGTTAAAACTTTTCATTGGGTGATTTGCCCCTAATACAACGAATATTTGTGAGACACCATTATTGAATCCGGGTAATATATACGTTAATAGTGATGAGTATACAGATTTGGCCCTGTTAAAACGCTATTTATCACTACTTTATCATCACATCCTTTATTGGCTATTTAATTTATAGATAATGATAGGAGGTAGAGTTTTTGACGTGTATGTTTACAACTCATCGCGCACTGGAACGGTTTCCAGTTCGCCACATGCTGCAACAATAATCTTCTCCAATGGGGCGTTCATCGAGTTGGTGGGAACAGTTTCAATGTATTCAACAGTATCCATACCTTCTAGCACTTCACCAAATACAACGTGTTTACCGTCCAACCACGGGGTGGCGACAGTGGTGATGAAAAATTGTGACCCATTAGTGTCTTTACCACGGTTGGCCATTGAGAGTCTACCTGGCTTGTCGTGTTTTAGGTCGAAATTCTCATCTGCAAAAGTTGCACCGTAAATCGATTTACCACCGGTACCAGTGCCGTGGGTAAAGTCACCACCTTGAATCATAAACTGTGGAATCACACGGTGAAAAGAAGATCCCAAATAACCCATTTTAGGATCACGAGAAATAGTCAATTCGTAAAAATTTTCCACTGTCTTAGGCGTGGTCTCACCATAAAGTCCAATGACTATACGTCCAACCTCTTTTCCACCATGTTCTATGTCGAAAAACACCTTGTGTGTGACTTTTGGATCGGCAGCAGCAAAAACAGCAGCAGTAAATAGCGCTAATGCACTAAAAATAAAATTGAAAGCTTTCATGACAGGTGAATTCTTTTAATCTTTTGGCGCAGTTGGAATTAAATAAGGTGTTGGACTTACAACACCAATTTAACCCTTTTAAAAGGTTGTCCTTAACTTTATCGTTCGTAATGATATATTACACAGGGTACTATACGAATTCAGGCTGCGATTTAACACTAATGAACATCAGTTTCTGCATCATTTCCTGTGTCACGACAGTATTTTGGGAACTCTGGCTATTCTGATCTAGTTGTGATGTCCCTAGCGTACCCATTGTGTAACCGGTTTGCGCTGTGGCGGCAGTACTGGACGGTATATTATTGTTTCCGTTTGCTGTCGCAGGCACACTGTTGTTGGAGCTTAAAGTGCCGTTGACGCCTGAGCTAGCACTCGAAGAAACGCCAAGATTTTGCAGTCTTTTGAATTGTACCCCCTGCGAAGGTTGAAACTCGGTGAGCGTCTGCAGCTGTTGTAGTGTGTTTGAAAGGTGGAACGTCGTGGACATTAATCTGCTCTGGACTATTTTAAATACAGTAGGAGATTGATATACGTTAGCACCAACAATATAGTAGTCTTGTAGAGCTTGAATTTGGTCTGGTCCCAGTCTATTCTGTTTCTTAATAATCCAAAAATCGGGCTCTCGAATACATCCCAGTACATATTCTACACCTTTCATCTTCATAAGTTCTCTTTCTAGCATAGCGTACACAGGGTACCGCAGCAAAATGTCTCTCCTCATCGGATCAAGATGAGTAAACTCGTTTTGTTCCAGTTGTTGCGATGTAGTTGAAGTAATAATGCCATTACTTTGAGATGATACCTCTTGGGAAGAGCTCAATTGCTGATTCTGATTTTGCTCAGGTTGAAGAGGCATCTGAGAGAATTGCCGTTGCATTTTGATAACTTGATTATTGGATGTTTTACTGAAAAATGGTGACTCTGCAAAATATTCAAGGACATTATCTGTTCGTAATCCAAAAGCCTGAATCCATTCTGGTGATTTCCACTGCAGCTCGTCTAATTTAGTTTCCATCTTGAAATCAATGGAATAAGCTCACACAATTTTCAATGAAATCTAGTCAACTAAACACTTTTTCCTTGCATCGCTTTTGATTTCAATGTTACATTTTAGAATTGAGATATGAAAATTGAGATATGAAAAAAGCTGAAAGTTTCCAGGACAGCACAAGAAAGACAGCGCTGCCATCAATACGTGTTGTGCTGTTTATCATTATAAACTTGAGCTATGATCTGCCGTCGATTTTTTTCTATAACTTCGTCTTCTTTGCGTTTAGCAAGCACCAAGGTAAGAGTGGTTCCTAGGCCAACCGAACAAATTCCTGATGTGAATACATTTCTGATAAAGATAGGTAGAAAATGTGAGGAGAGTTCAGAGGTTTTCGAAAATAATTGGCAAAATCTTTTTGAATGGGATTCTAGAGTTTTGAAAGACAAAGGTGTATCAGTTCAGCAAAGAAAATACATACTGCACCAAGCGGAAAAGTTGAGAAATGGTGAGCCTGTTAAAGAGATTAAAAAGGGTAAGAAATCATTCTTTGGTGGAGAGAGAAAGCGTAAAGAAAGTATTGCCAAATGGAGAGCCGAGCAGAAATCTCAAGAATGATTATAGCTAAATAACCTGTAAATAACGCTACTCTATAACTATCAAAGCAAGTTCTCTACAGTAATTTCAGCATTTTCTGTCAAAAAATCATTTAACCGATTTTTCAAATCTTGTGATTCTTTTTCCATTTCCTCACATGTTCTTGGTTTACGATCACAGTCAGGCTTTGTCAAATCACTTTTCCCTTCGGTAGTGGTATTGACATAATTTTGCCTACGATCCTCCCATTCCTTGAACCTCCACTTGTCAATTTTATCGTAAATTCTATCGCCGATATTGTTTAACTTATAACGTGGAATGATATGTGTATGCAAATGTGGAACCGTCTGACCTGCCTCCGGGCCATCTTGAATGGCGATATTCATAGAGTCAGCTCTAAATTGCCAGTAGATAAATCTTGAAACTAATTGAACTGTTTGGAAATAATCGATTGATTCCTCCGTTGTCAAATCGCTCAACCTAATCGCCTGACTCCTTAATGGTACCACTAGGACGTGACCAGGCACCAATGGCTTCAAATTAACCAAAGCATAGCTATATTTTGTTCTCAGAAATACCTGTGGCGTCACTGGAAACTTACTGAAATAAATAGTTCCCGCCATGGTCAGCTTGCTACTATTTTTTTCTGCGGGAAGTATTCAGAGTTCATATTGGTTATAACAGTTGGCGCGCGGTTGCACCAGAATAAATAGATGCTTTTATATAAATTTACAAATTTGAGTCTCAATAGGTTAAATACATGGACCCGCCTTGGTCCTCGAAAACAGAGACTAAATCTTCGACTTCGTTACTTTTCATGTCCCAGCCCAGTTTCGAAGATACGCTGATTGTTTTCAAACAAGGTAATCTTGATTCCATTATGGCAATAGTAAAATCATCAGGATGGATTTTTGATGCTAAGCCTAAAGATCCACTACAGTCAAGATAAATTGTTTTCAAGGGCCTAGGGTAAACCAATTCGGTCAATAAATGCTCTGAAAATGCCCATTTTGTGGTATAATCAACCATTAATTGGACCGAAATCAAGTGCGAAGAGTAGCGGAAGACATGGTCAAGTGAGTTTTCATGCAATGACGGCATTGGATAATGGAAATATAAATGTTGCAGATTATCACCAATTTGAGATAAAACAGTGTATACTGCAACTTCATCTACTTGTGGGCAGAACGAGAATTCTAAAGTCGATATGCTTCTTGGCCATTGTGTTTCCCGTAAGAATTCATTTGTAACTCCACCACTAAGTTTCAAATATTTCAAATTTTTTGGCCATTCAAACTCTCTAAAGCCATCGCAATTAATTGAACTTCGAGGAAAGGATAAGTGCGTCAAATGTTTAAAATTCTGAATTGCTGTAAATAATTCTTTTAATTTAACGGTCTCTGAGACAAGTCCTAAATCCAAATACTTTAATTGGTGACATGACTTCAGAGAAATTAGCGGTGCATAGCCAAAACTAGTTTGAGGTGCAGTGAACTTTTCTAACTTTTTCGAACACCGTCGTAATAATTTTGAGACATACGAATTTTTTCCACTTTGCAAAATTGTTGATAAATCTAATTCTAGTACATTTTCGCCAAATTTCTTCTTTCTGTTACTGATAACGGTGTCCACAAACCTACTAAAATTTCGACTTGACAATTTCGGATGTGCATACATTACTGGTAAGCACATCAAATACCAGTGTTTACACACTAATAGATGTCGTATATCAATTTCTTCTTGCAATAAATTCAGCACAGTCCACTGTACTTCCCATGGAAGCTTCATACATCGCACTTCTACTAGCTCTATTTTTTCGTGAGCATGTGTTATCGGCTCGATGAGACCAGTGCCTTTGATATGAACCACACTCTCGGTAGATTTTCTGTAGTAGTATTGTCCCTGTGGAGTATCTATTATCTCAATACTCTTATCTTTAGGCAACACATGTTCAACGTCATCATTTTCATCCCTTTCAGAAGATACAAATCCCCTTGTGCGCTCAAACCCTTGGCCTGCAACATACTTGCGGTACGGTGCCAGAACTTTCTTAGGTCGGGACTTATTAGCCATTATAAGACATCCAGTACCTTTCAAAGAACCACGCAATATGAGAAGTGCTGCGCTTCTAGTGTTTTATTTTATAATATTTATTACCTTTTGCCTATCTCATCATTTTATTTCAAATGTCATGTTAAAAATGGCAAAAATAATGTTCCAACTGAGGTTCGAACTCAGGACCTTTACCGTGTGAAGGTAACGTGATAGCCGCTACACTATTAGAACATAAACAGTACTTGAATCTTGTTGTGCAATAAATCAATCATATGACATGATCAAATATAATAAGAACTATATCAAGCCATGAGCACTGCGTGGACCTTGGAAAGGTCTAGACCAGTCAGGCTGATTAGTAATTACGAGGAACACAGGATTAGAATAGCACAACTTAGAAAGGTATATAAGGACCACCTTCTAACGATGTAAAACGTCTGTCCCTCGATAGAACTCACGAGAGCAGAGCCAATTATAACAGTTCAGGATTATAATTGTAAATAGTTAAATAGCCAGATTTAACCGAGTATTGTTTAGTCAAGGAACTATAACAGAAGTTAGCCAATCCCCTCTACGCAGATCGCTTTATCTGGGATTGAAGCATAACAGAATCTATAATCATTTTATTCTAAGTATGTTGGTATTCCCAACGGAGCTAAGCTTTTAACTTTCGCTATACTTTGTATTCGAAGTTGGGCTCCGGTTCGTTTAAGTGAACCGTTATTGGAAGAGGTTTTTCTTGATGGCTTCGTTGGCACTTGGGCTAGTAGACATTGGTAATTAGCTTGTGGAGATTATATATTAGAATTGGGAATCAGTAAGATATAAATGACAGTATCTACAATATGACATTTACGGATGACATGCTGAATAACTCAGTAAGTTATGTGAGGTGAGCCCTAACAACTTATCGTTCGATGTGGAAGAAAATCGAATGTTATTTACTGCGAGACAATAGCGATCAGGACCATCACTACGACACATTCTACGGTCATTAATCAGCAATGACAACCGTACTATGGATTCTATGGGATCGAATAAATGATGAAATCATAGGTGCAAAAGTTACACAGATAATAGTGTTCAACGATTCAATAGTAGAATTTGTGACGTATAAATACCGGCACTTTTACCTGGTTTTCATTTCGTTCAGTTCACATCTTTTTTACATTTTACATTGTAGAAAATGAAGGATTAATCTAAGAATTTATAACCTTATAATTTGTTTAAGGCTCTTTTTAGCTTTGAACGTCATTAAATATTCACTTCCTTTACTGCCGGAAGGATGTGCTATTGCAGATTGCCCTTCGAAAATTGCAAACGAAAGACTTCCGCGTCTCTTTCGTTTACTGCAGGAGAACCCAAATCAATTAAATGATCTCCAAATTTCGTTGCGGGATCTCATGTATGCACCGTCTTCAGAATTGTATTTTTAAATAGCATTTCACTTACTCTGTTTTCTTAGTGACATCTCAAGTGTGCGTTTCTTATGAAATTTCGCGAAAAGATGTGCATTTAAAAGAAGCACGAAGTGCAACTAGCAACAGAAGGTATCTCTTAACTTAAGAGTGCTATTAGTTTGCAACTAGAAGAAATGTCGAAAGATGTCTCCTATCCATCAAGGCCGCAGAAAGAGGAGCCATTGATTTTAGAAGGTCCTTATAGAAACTACCGGCCGGCCGATACATATTGGCTTGCTCGAGTTGGACAAATTAATATCCTCGACAAAGTACTGGGGCTCACAATTGCTGTGGGTTTTGCAGCATATATGCTGATATATGAGCCAATGCTTACACCTGGGGTAAAAGACAAAGAAACGGAGCTATATGAGGCCATTGGCTATTATAGAAAGGGCAACTTTTATTTAGGGCCTCTGCCACCTTTTGGGTTCCAATTATACTCTCTGTTTCCTTTTAATATTGACACCATGAGGAAGGTGTCTCTTTCTTTGGCTTCTGCCACTCTACTCCTGTTATATTTGATCTTACGAAGAACTAATACAAACCGCTTTTTTGCGGCTGTGAGTGTTATTCTCATCGCATACCTACCCCTGTTTCGAGATGAAGCATCTTCACTATCCTTTGAAGCTTTACAGTGGACATTTCTTTCCATGTCCCTTTATTCTTGGCAAAGTCTGAAATGTTCGAAAATTATGAGCCGTTCATGGCTTTATAATTTTTCTATTCTAGGAGTTTCATTGGGACTCGTTGTCTCTACAAAATTTATTGGTTTATTTACTTGGATATGGATTTCTGCCCTTGCTTTAATCGAATTTTGGAACATCCTAAACGATGTAAGGATCACAAATGGTCAGTTATGGGGTCACACCGCTTACAGTGCATTCTTTCTTGGTATCATGCCGCTAACGATATTCATATCATCATATGTTTTGCAATTGAACAACTGGCAAAATGATAGTCCTCAATTCTCAACATACATGTCGCAGGACTTCAAAACATTTTTAAGAGGCCCTCAAGAACATCCCAAACAACTATACTATGGCTCAATAATCACATTAAGGCACTTAGATTCCCTGGGTGGTTATTTACACTCTCATAATCATAGTTATCGGGGGGGATCTCAAGAGCAACAAGTTACCCTTACCGAAATAGAAGATGATTATAATAATGAATGGATAGTTGAGCATCGAAACCCATCCTTTAACGAAGATCTGATCCCTCGGATTGTTAAAGATCTTGATAGAATCAAATTGAGACACCGTGCAACAGGCAAACTTTTACGTGCTTCAACAGCGAAACCACCAGCCTCTGAACAAGAATATGATCTTGAAGTATCATGTACAGGGGACTCTGATTATGTGGGTAACTCTGATGAAATATGGTCCATTAATGCAATCAATGGTGGGGTTAAGGATCCAATTGAGCCATTGAAAGCTGTTGTAAGGTTCAATAACGAGGGCCAAAGGTGTACAATGATCGGTCATGATTTAAAACTACCAGATTGGGGATTTAACCAGCAAGAAGTATTGTGTCTTGAATTCGCTACCAAGTCGAGAGCGCTCTTTGGGATTGAAAAAGTCAGAGCGCAGGTGGCACATAAAATAAACTATATCACAGATAGTGGTGAATCTAATACATGTTACAAATATTTGAAGCTAATATATGAATTGATTAAGAGACAGTACAAATACAATTATTATGAAAAAAACTATAAATTAGAAGGGGCTCTTAAACAAGAGTCGTGGCCATTTTATATTTCTGGCAATAAATATCGCGATAGTATTTGGATATCCACAGTTGCTTCTTTATCAGTCTTTGTGCTCTACATGCTCGTGAGAGCTTGGAAGTTTAATCCGTGGGAATATTCTGCCAAAGCCCAAGAGCCATTACGTTGTCAAATGTATCAGGATTTTGGCATTACTTGTTCCTTGGGGTGGTTACTACACTATTACCCATTGCTAAAATCACCTCATGACAATGTGGACATTGTACAATATATGCCAAGTCTCTTTATAGGGCAACTTTTAGTTTCACAAACTTTATACACAGGTTACAAATGGCATTCCTTAGTTGCCCCATGTATTTGCTGCTTCATTGCTTTTGTGATTCATTATTGTTGAACATCTTCTATCGAAAATGAGCCATTCATATATATATGTTTGTTCCAGTTTTTTTGTTTCAAACGACTCTTCCATATGCATTTAATTAGGTTTTGTTGGTGTAGATATCAGTGCCTCTCTGGAATCGGCAAGTCCGCCTACAAAAAAATGAATCATTTCACTTACGTCCCCAAGCAGTTTATCTTTTTCCTTGACCGCCTCTATCTTCTTATCCTCCACTTTAAGAAGCTCCTTTTGTAAGGCATCGATCTTGTGCATTTGCTCTTCGGTCGAAACATCTACACCAGGTAGAGAATCGATAAGTTTTATAATTTGTCTTGTCTTCAGTATTATATCTGTCGAGAGCTCATCTATAGTGTTTGTAAACTCCTCTGGTGGAGCAACTGTAGCATGTTTATCGGTCATTTTAGGGTCAGATGCATCTGCAGCCATAAAATCATGATTCTTGTCTATATAATTCAATGTGGCACAAAACTGCTCCATCATTTGATCAAGACATATCTGCAATTGAGTCAATCTATCAGTCATGGCTTTTCGGAGGGGCTTATTTTCGCTAGCTTCTTATTTATTCTCCTTATACTTTGTTTGATGCTTGACGTATGTAAGAGAGGAGACCGAGCTCATTATTTTTTTACACTGTTACTGCAGAGCATGGCGGAATAAAATTAGATCAAGAGAATATTAAGAAATGGCCAACAATGATGCGTATGCTGATCTTTTGACGCAGTTGTCAAAATATGACTTGCTGCTCGAGCAGCTCCAAAAAAGTATGGGCGACGGTTTTTACAGCCTTAGTAGAGCCAACTATCACAATAAGGATTCCCTTCGCGGTAGATATGGCATGGACTACTGGGACCAGTCATACGAGGGTCAACTAATTGTAGAGATAGACAACAAAGGTAAAGTTAATGTTACCAAACGTGTAACTAAAGAAGAAATCGTTGATGTGCAGGAGCACAAATCAAGCAGCACAGAAATCAGAAGACGGACTAAAAGTAAAAAACCGGAGGAAAAAAAAGATACACAAGTTGACCCCATCAGTATGTTTGGAGCATCATTAACTGCGCCAATTTCTTTAAGACAATGCCAAACAAACTTTAAAGGTGGAATTCCGCTGATGGTGGAACTAATAAATTGCAAGTGTGACATTCAACGGATCATGGAGAAAATCAAACAAGAATGAGGACATATTTCCTCTACTCCCCTTTGAATATTTTGTATTTGACATGAAGTCTTGAACTGTTATGCATAGATATTTACGTTAGATAGAAACGAATGATGAAAGTCTTAATTAAGAGTGATGATTATGCCAACAGGAATATCAAATGAAGCGAAGGTTAAAGACTCGCATGATGCAGAGTTTAAAAAAATGACTGAATGCTGACTGTTGTACAGAGGAAAAGCGAAAGATCAAATGGGTGCAAAAGGCATGCCGTCATAAAACTAATATTGAATGAAGGTAATGTTTATTGGGTAATGCGTGTTCTTAATCCATACCCTTCACTAAAAGAGCGGTTTTACAGGGCTTGTAAATGGCGTTTGTGTAAATGAACCTGCATCGCTAGGAATATGGTAGCATAATAATATATCGTCAACTGATCTTCTCGTGGTTGACGTATTTTCGTCAAACCATTCATTTTCAATCTCTGGAGTTGTTAATAGTTTAGAATCAGAGCTCGTTTTGTTTATTACTGGCAATGAAGCAATGCTCTTGTTATCATCGTCACCGACATCATGTATTTGAATTGAGCTGATTTCAGATGCAGCGGTTTCAATGATTGGCGTTATCTTTGAATAAAACTGCGATGTCGATTTGGCATCCAGTAAAGTTGGAAAATCATAACTCTTCAAAAATTCCAAAGAGACTTCGCTATCTTTCGAATCTCTCGCCTTTCTTTCCTTGAAGTTTTTCTTTTCGATTGCATTCAACAGAGAAAGACGCGATGGCGATGGGGATGCTTCGTGATGAATAGATGTGGCCATTGTAGAACTAGATACGATGCGACCAGCACTCGACCTAGAGTAGTTAGAGGATGTTGTAGATATCGAACCAGATAATGATCTTCTCGAAACCATTGAAGCTCGCTTTCTGTCGCTGATTTTGAAAGATTCCTTGTGAGCTGTGGGTATAGATTGCGTTACGAAGGCTTGACGCAGTGGCCCTTGCTCACTTGGAAGTTCTTCCTCTAGAGGGGACAAATTAGCGGCACTTGCTTCCTCGTCTGACTCAAAGCCATCTTTCGTGTTTGCATGTGAAATATGTTGGAATGCAAATGGCGTAGATATTTTCTTCGGTTTCACATATTCCTTGCTTTTGAAAAATGCCAATAGACCCTTCTTCTTCATCTTTTTTTCAGGCTTGGCTGATGGCGGTAAGTCGAAGCTTCTGATCATCGAGTTTTTCGCCAAGGGTGGCAGTTCAATTCTTTTCTTGTTATCTAACAATGGCTTGTCACTGTTAACCATCTTGAAAGCTACAGATTCATCTTCATCTGACCCCATGAATTGTTGTGCGTATAACTTCTCCGCTTCCTGATCCTCATCCAGCCAGATGGATTTCATCTGAGGTAGCTTAAATCCTGTAGCCATCGTATTCCTACAAACGTTCTCCGTGGAACCAAACCTGACAAACTTTGATATCGACTGCCAATCTTCGCAACTTAGCCTTCAGCTGGAAATCAATGAAATCTTTCGATGTTCTATAAAGTATATATATTCATATTGTTTCATCTAACGTGAATTGGCACTTTCAACAGTGTTACACGTAAAGTCAAAAATACCTTTGGAAAGGCCGTGACTCTGCACCTTTTGGCGTTATGAGAAGTATTTAGTCCTTTAACAAGTAAGGAATGTCTCTACTGCGAAAGTTCATTTCAATACCGAACGTGTCTGACAAATTGAAGAGGGCTGCCATCTTTGTTTCAGATAAAACTTGTTTTCGTATCGGAAACGCGAAATCTCGTGGCTATTTTTCACATTCTTTCAGAACAATTATGAGTTGTACGCATGTTTCTTAATGGAAAGAGTCTCAAATTCAATATTTTTACTTAAATAGGAAGTTTACACAATGACCAGCCTGGCTGCTTTCGCTCGATAATACCATGAGCGTGGCCCTTATATTTTATATTATTTATTGATAGTGAAGATCCTACGAGGTTGTGCTTACATGAGGCTGAACGAGCGCTATCGCAGTAGCGTCGATCTGTCGATCAGTTGCCTTTTCTTATTGGTTTATGTTTGAAATATACGGTTATTAGATCTTAAATCTCTTGACAACCGGCTGCTCGTGTTGGCATGTTCGTTTGACGATTTTAATGTTATCTGCGTTGACGCTGGGCGTCAAGTCGTTTACTATATCGGTATCCGAACCATTTCCGACTACAACTGTTTGTTTGTAACTTTTGGTTCTTAGTCTGCCATTCAGCAGCACCAAAGACGCCAGCTCTCCCATCGCCTTATTGCATTTATCACTGGGTAGACCTAGAAACTTTATCAAACTCATGACGCCAAGTATATTTCTGCATTCTAGTGGAGTTTGCGCTCCGCTGCTCACTACCAAGCCACGGGACCTCGAGCTTCTCACAACGCTCCTGACATTTGAGACAAACTGCCTGCGCGATTGGAGATCCCGCAGTGCGTATGAATAGACTATTTCTATTTTGACACCCCTCTTGACACAACTACAGACACTTTTATGCTTCAAGAACACAGGCAGACGTTCACCGTAGTTAAAAGTGAGCAAGTCAATCTCTAAATTAGTCGTTGCTAATGTCACACCACGCTCACTTACTGGTAGTGCAGCTACGATATCAAAGTGCTTTGAAATCTTTGTCAAAGATTGTCCTTTTGACGGATCATCGATGATCAAAGTAATTCGGGAGTATATCTTGAGACCTGTAGTTTCCATAAGTTGGCCAAATCTCTCTTCGATTCGTATAGGATTTATCTCTTTAGGGTCAGTGGGGATTTTTTCACTATGGTTTATAGTAAAATTCAGGGCAACATGTGTATATCCCAAGACATGAAGTGTTGTCAAAGTCTTGCGGACATTTTCAACATCAGATTCGGTAGCAGGTCTGTCAAAGCTTTTTTGAGGCCAGCATATGTTGAGATCTACCAACATTGTTATTCAAGTTCAACTAAAGTCGAGATTATATTTTGCATTCTCATCTCACAGAGGCTCAAATTTTTCAACCATATGATCGCTAAATAATAAGGTCGCGCGTCCTCGGTCATGTGCTAAGATAAATAGATATTACAAAATATTAGATTTTCGTGAAGGACAATAGCCTCATTCTAATGGGAGCTATTTACACCTATACAGAAGACTCATGAGACGGGGGTGGTATTACTTTTGAAGATTTGATTTGATTGTTTTCCGAGCCATCATCTAGGAAATCTAAAGTCAGAACGTTATCTATCGCCTCATTGACGTTTTTCTCATTGACGCCATTTACACCAAGGACTGGGATTGTTTCATCTTTGTGAAACATCCATTCCCTCCATTGGGTATCAACGTTGTCACACAAGTCGTAGAGGATCATCTTCAGCAACGTGATATGATTATAAAACCATGAAACTGATCGATTAATGAAAATTCTGTAATTTTCCATTTCTTTTACAGCATGCAGTATGGTAAAATCAGCGAAGCCTCTTTTTTCTCTTGATTGATCCCTCCAAAACTCGAACAGCGCAAATAGGGCTTTACGTCTCTGCCATGTTCTTTTGGACTCTCTTAATTTTAAACCTAAGTCAACTAATTGGTTTTCCCAACGGAATTCCATAAGAAAATATTCTAAACTGTTGACGTATTTTTCCGTGAGCGTTGTATCGCTTAAGATATCGCATGCATGCTCCGTTTCGATTTCGATTTGTGGTTTTAGAAAATGAGCATTCATTCTATTTTGTTTGGTCTTATCAAAGAAATCTATTTGACTCAGTCTTAATGTCTTTAGTTCTTCTTGCTTGGGTTTAAATTTAAATTCCAAATATGAACCAGTTGTTATTGGAATGTTAGGCATGTTTCTACGATAAAAAAATCCATCACGACAAATAAGCTCAATTGGGGATGCTAACAGTAGCGATACTTGTGATTCATTTTTTTTATTAAGTGCACTGTCGCTCAGTTCATTGTTGGATCCATTTTCATCAGTGGGACTCGCTATTTGAGCTGAAGGTCTGCTTCTTCTCTGCGACCTGGCACTTTGTGAGTCATCATCTATATCTTCCATATCTTCATCATCAAACTCATCATCAAATTCATTAGATCTCGTACGCTTCAATGAATCGTTGCTATCATGAGATTCTAAGTTAGCATAGGTATCCTCTGTGTTTAGTATCGAAGATATTCCAATTTTTTTGGTGATATGATTCGATTCCTCCATCAATGGAATCTGATCCATTGATTTCACAGCAGGAGCAGATGATGGTGATGGGTTAGAAATGCGGTTGATTGAACGGGCAGGATACGGTGATTGAGTATCATAGATCAAAGCGGTCATTCTTTTCCTCCTTTCTTCGTCCCTCATTGCCTTTAACAGTTTCTTATTTGATTCCATGAAAGATTTAGCCTTTTCTCGATCATTGTATTTCATGTTGACTAGCATTTTTTCCCTAGAATCACGTCTTTTCTCCAATTCTCTTTGTTGTTTAGTGAGATTTAAATTTGACTCAGCATCGTCGTCACCATTTGTTGAAGACATTTCAACGACGATATTATCATTGTCATTATTGGCACCTAATAATTTTTTTCGAGCCAAGGGGGTTATTATCCTGGTTGTTATAATTCCGTTCTCCGTTGAAATGCTGTTTGAAACGTGATGATCTGCGAAATTTGTTGAGTCAACTGTGGCTACTGTCGAAGGTACTCCTTGAGAAGGCATTGAAGAACTGGATGACGATCTCGTCGTGGGAGGAGGAGAATTAACTGTTGATGGTGCTTCTGTGGGAAACAAGTCATCACTATTCATTATGTGCGTTATTTCTGAATGTGAAGGTGCTGGATTGGTATTATTTTTTGGTAAATCATTTGCTGCTATCGCTTCATTACCATGATTTTCATCATTAATATGGTTGTCACTCATTATTACAGTTTCAACTGTTCTCTTCTTCGGGGGTCTACCCCTTTTTCTTTTTATAGGATTAGAAGTATTAGCAGTACTAGTTGTGCCAACTGTATTAGCTGTTGATGCGAGTAGCTGCTTGTTCTGTAATAGTGGCTCATCTTTCACCGTTTGGTTATAATCGCTATCTACCGAAGGATCCGTGAAATATCTTTTTGATTTGGCTAATTGCACGCCACCTGTTGGTAAAGTTAGTTTGACTTGTTGAACGTTATGATTTGAGTACTCATTTGGTCTGTTAATAGTACCATCTTTCCTTGGTCTGCCTGGACCTCTACGTACAGTAGGGGGTCTCGATACCGAAGTATCACTTCCGTTATCTACTGGGATTAAATGAGCGATGTTATTGAGACTTAGGCCTATGTCCGTTGATTGTATCGTCTTTGTCATTTTTCCAACTGAGGCAGATAAGTTGTTTAATCTTTCATTTATACTATTTACCAATACGTCCGTATTCATCTGATTTTTCAAAGCATCATCCAACTTGTTTTCTAATATTGACTGGTTATGAGTTAAAGTTTTCAATGTGGTAAATAGATCTTGCATTGATGCTGTGACTGTGGTATCCCTAGACAGCAGTAACTCTTCCAATTTATGATATTTTTCAGCCGTAGCATTCATCTCCTGTGCAACTGTTAGCAGGGAAAGTCCCCCGTTATTCTGTACCGTATCAGTATTACTCACGGCGGTTGTAACTTCTACTCCATCATTCGCCGTTGGTGAATCTTTAACCATGTTCAGAGATAAAAATTCAAAAAAAATCCACTTAATACCTTGGTAATTGCGCTTCTGATCTATTTCCTTTCAGATTCTAAAGCAACTTCTCAAGACTTTGGCAGTATTTCAGTCTTTTTTTTTTTTTCGAGATTGCCGATCAGTGTCGTATTTCAAATTGACCAACTTTACCAAAAAAGAAGATATTTGAGACTTCAGAGACAATTGCAGTCAAGGTTCGTTTATAGAATTAACTCACCAAAGAGTAACAGCCACTTGAAGTACAATTCTACCCTTTGAACTGGCTTCTTTTTTTATGTCATTTATTATTTGATACTATTTGTTTTTATCTTTCTCCGTGGTGTCAAATTTTTTTCCGTCTCTTGCCTCTCGGCTGTCAGGCTAAAATGACAGCAAAGAGGGGAAACTAAAAATTATAGGCCACAAAGAAAATAATCAACTATAGACAGCATTATCTGAACAGCAACATAGGTCGCTTGAAAGAGTTTAATCAGGCCTATAGTTCTGCAAGCTCATTCCCAGTTCTGATTGGATCTTCGAGAGGGTCTCAATTGAAGATGATATATCTCTATACGAAATGCTGCGCATATATAAGTTCTATAAAGCAGCGTTCTAGTTTCTCCAATCGCCGACAACTTCTCTTCTTCTGTTCAATCCAAGCCTTAAATTGACCAATGTTTCGATGGTTTTGTTGACCTTCGCATCTATTTGGAAATTTGAAGCTAATTTGACGATGTAACCGTTAATATACTCGATTTCTGTATCTCTAAGGTACAAAGTATCTTGTCTCATTGAGCTGCTGTTTTTGGAGTTTATTATGCATCCAATTTCAATAATCTGCTGAACCATATGAGTAGTATTCAAGACAGATTCAACTTTCAATTCTGGATACTCGGATTTGCCTTGATAGAGTTCTTCATATTCAAAAATCTGTGGATAGGATAGTCTAAGAACCTGCAAACATTCCTCGACGATCAGTGAGAAAATACCGCTGCAGTCATCCACTATTTCGCCATTCACAGAGTCCATGATAGAGGTCACGGGATTTATGCAAGCATTGACAAGAAATTTGAACAACTGACCAACAAGTAATTCCTGGTATGTCATATGTTGTGTTCCGAATTCTTTAGCGAATGGCTCTTCCATGAGCAACGCCACGAGACTATTTTCATTAATATCGGTTTGAGCTTCCCTGGTCTTTTGGATAACCTTAGTTTTATCCCAAGGTAACCTAGCAATTTTCATTGGTGCCCAACCTGCGTGGTTATAAACGAATCCATTATCCTGAAAGACACCATGAGATATAACACCTTGAAAAAGTTGTGGCCTCTTAGATGGATCAGTGAAGACATCATTTCTTAACACCTCCAAAACACCAAGTCCATTTTGAATTAAAATTAGGTTTGTGTTTGAATCGATATATGGCAGATAAGGTTTCAAGGCTTCTTTAGTTTGGTAAGTTTTTGTTGTAACTACCAAATTTTTGATTTGTCCTCCCTCAAAAGTTTCAGGGCATTGGCTAGTTTCTAGCTTACAGGTGAACAGTGGAGATTTGTCTTTATATATTTGGCGAATTCCGATTGTGCTGTTGCCTTCTTTCTGAAATTTGACTAATTTTTCTTTCGATCTGAACAATGGGACCACAGTAGCGTCAGTGAATCTGATCAGGTTCACCGCTAGGACGGTACCCATCGAACCAAGTCCCAAAATGTGAACAACAGGCCTTGAAATAGCAGTCATCATGTATGGTCAGGGTTGTTATGCAGGCAGAAATAGCTTTTATCAGCTTAGAGCTTATTTTTCAAGTACGATATCATATACAACCTTAAGCGACATTTGCGTTACCCTCTCCTGGCCTGTTCGGATCCTGTGTGTTATTTGATTTCATGATGTATTTGTAGATGTCTTTGTAGATGTTTGATCGTTGACTACCGCCGTATAGATAGTTGTCAGCAGTTTCTTAGAGCGGTTATCAAATCTCGAATACTTTTCCACCTAGTCTTCTCGTCTTTCGGACGATTTTTAGTTTACTGAACCAATAATTTGTGCAAACGGGTCATATTCATTACCCTTGTTGCTTTCTACGGTAATCCAGCGAGAGTGTAACTATGGTTCATAAGCTCATGCAAGTTAAACATCATTTTTATATGCAAATCAATTGCCTGGGATAGGTATCTACCTGAATAGGGAGAGCAACCTGCTCAGATCCTTACGGACGGTGGATGCATTCACCATCAAAGATACATTAACTCTTAGAGTTGAGATTTCATCATGAAAATACAATGTAATAGTAATAACGCCAGCTAGAAGTAATTCCGTCTCTCGGTGATCTTTGATGACTTGTATAGATACCATGGCTTTCCGTTTCAGGGCTAACATAACAGAAAAATCCTCGGCGGCTAAACACTCAAAAGGTATGGGCCTATAATATTTTTACTCGGTATTATGAAAATGTGTGATAACTTCGAGCGTTTGTTTACATGTACAGTTTCTTGCCCTCCCATGCTGAATGATGAAAATCAATTTTGTCTTACTTGCATTCCTATCTGCTGTAAGTCTCCAGTGGATTAAGTATTCTGTATTTTTTAATGTATCTAAACAAGGACATTCAGCTCGCGCTACATTGCCTTCTGGGCGATTTATCTACAAACTAAAAAAATTGTCTTTGATGTGAGTTAGGTTCGAATAATTAAATTTCACCTTTTACGATGTTCCCGGAGCTTAAATCTCTTGCACTAACCCTCAGAACACCTTCTTTGTTCAAGTTGAAGATGATTTCAACACCTTTAGTAACACCTTTGATACCTAGTTCCATCAATTTTGTACTCAAAGTGTAAAGCTTTTCTCTGATAATTTCCGGCTCATCGTCGCTATCAGACCAGTCTTCTTCTTCATCTTCTTTGTCATCGTTTTTATCCTTTGGTGTTGGTTCTATAGTTTTCTCTTCGATGTGATGTTCACCCTCGTAGACACCGATCAATAGATCGCCTTTAGCATTTTTCAAAGTTAATTTCTTTTGTACTGGGTAAGAAGTTTCTGCCAGTAGAACTGGATAGAATTCTCCTTCGGAACCAGCTAATCCAATGGCCTTAGGTATATGAGGAGTATTGATAATGATAGGTTGTAAAGCTTCTGCTAATTCATCTGCATCATAATCGCTAGCTAATCTAGCTTGCAAAGCAGCACCTGAAGCAGATAATTCATTTGGCTGATTCGAAGCATCCTTTGAATTTGGGCCTAAAATCTCAACTGATTCGGGGAATAAATATTCCAAATTAGTAGCCAATTTTGGTGTAAACGAAACACCACCACTTAATATCACTGCGTGAATGTCCAATGGGTCTAATTCAGCTTTTGCAATAACATCCTCGATAAATGCTGAGAATTGAGAGAATACTTTATTCGTAACCAGTTCAAACCTCATTCTGTTGATGGAAGTGTGATAATCGAAACCATCAGCTAAGGAGTCAATGGAAATCGTAGCAGTGGTGGCGTTAGACAAGGTTTTCTTAGTGATGATAGCATTTGCTCTCAACTTGGCCAAAGATCTAGCATTCTTTGTTGGATTAGCAGAATTTTTTTTTTTGAAATCATTGGCGAAATACTCAATAAGTTCAGAATCCAAGTTGTCACCACCAAGATTAGTATCGTGCTTAGTCGACAATATGGTAAAAATGCCGCTGCGAATAGCAATAACTGCTGCGTCAGACCTGATACCTCCAAAATCAGCAACCACAACGTTGACATCTTCCTTGAACGGGTACTGTTCGACATGGGCTAGTAAGGCTGCAGAAGGCTCGCTAATGAACTGTACCACTTCTAGGCCAGCTTTTGAAGCGGCTAGCTTCAGCGCCTCTTTTTGGGTCTCGCTAAAATTGGTTGGGACAGTCAACACGACTTGACGAACTTTGCTACCAATGTAGTCCTCGGCAGCTAACTTCAATTTGTTCAGATGTCTAGTGACAACCTCATCAACCGTAATTTTTTCTTCCTTGTCTTCGCCTCTCGAAATGGCAAAACCGACCTTGCCGTCAACTTCGATAGCTGGAGCACCTGCGGCACATTTAGAGACATCTGTCTCTGCAAATGGCAAGCCAATAAAATCACGGAAATTGATTATAGTGTTCTTTGGATTTCTAACTAATTGCTGTAAAGCCTGACCACCATGATACTCATCAGAGCCGACATATGACAGAGCAGAGGGAATGGCACGCTCACCATCTTGGTTTGCAATCACATCCACGTCATTCTTGGGGTTGATATAGGCAATAGATGAGGAGGTGTTACCAAATGTTATACCAATAATCGGGGAAGACATATTGAAAATTACTATTGATTTGAAACTCCAAGACTAGACTGTGCAGCTCGACGTCGAGTTATACTCTGTCCATCGATTTTTCAATGAATCTGTCTCCCGCTGCGAATAAAAAATTTCAACTTCAAACGTTGAACGTGATACAACGTCACAGACAGTGACGACAGTTATGAAAACAGCAGCATGCAAAGCAGCGATGACGACGACGGCGTGTCTCATAGCGCTGAAGTTTTAGGCCAGCTCTGTCCCTAATTCTGGATTCTTTAAATAGCTAGTGGTTGGTCTGGGATCACTCACAAGAGATTCGAAACCTTGTCAGAGGAGACAAACTGTACAAAGCAACGCTAGCTCATAGCTCGACTTGGAAATTTTTCTACCCAAAATTTGCAGCATTGTACTGGATGCAGTATCACTTTTCAAAACAGGGCATGTTATAGACTGCTTGAAGTTTACTTGAAGTTTCCTTTTTGTTTGCTCACGCCTGTTTTGGTAAGACAACGAGCTAAGGGAATGCATTAGATAGCCATCGTAGGATTTTAACTGCCACTCTTTCCAGGTAATTTAGTTATTATAAACAGCTGCGAAATGGCTGCTTTCAATCTGGTACGTTTTTTTTGAACAGATCTGATTTTCGTGTTCAGGTTCTAATATAAAATGTTAGGATTTTACAGCCTAACTAATTCTCAGACACTATCATATCTCTCTATCTGCTCGTACTTATGTACAAATGAAAATCGGCTTAATACTCAGGCGATGCATTCACATTTACAGTTTAGTATGGAGCTTTTGCCGCCATTGATTTTCCATTAAGTCTATTTTATTTTTTTGGTCTCGGACATTTACTCCGACAGTGTCCGGATATGAAAATTTACGTTGTCTTCGCACTGTATCGTACAGGTAATCTGCTAATAAGAACGGATCCACCTTTGTGAGCTTTTGATTGTTGGATAAGGCTTTGAGCAGTCCTTCTAGTAACTCAAATCTAGGGACCTCGATTTCCACGGACTACTCACTTGTTACAAGAATGTCGCATTCTGGGGCTGCTACATTCAAAAAACTCTCTGGCATCATTACAATTGAGGAGGAAGTGTCGCCTGCGGAATTGGCATGGAGAGCTACTGATGGATCCAAGAGTCAGGTTATACCATTGAATACGATCGATAGACTACAAGCAACTCCCGCTGCTAGTGAAAAGATGAAGCTTCGTCTGCTCGGTAAGATTGATAAATCCAAAAAAGTCAAGGACAATGAAGGCAACGAGAAACCGGCAGACCCTATAACCTACACTTTTATCTTCAATAATAGGACTGTGATGGATAACATTAAAATCACCTTACAGCATATCATTTCTCGGTATAAAGATGATGAAGTTTATGAGGAGAAAAGAAGGAAAGAGGGCGACAGGGACGCGGCTCATACGCAGCTACCGACACAACTGATCAATACAAACACGCTAGATGATTCTTTATCCAAATCAAAACTTCTATCCAATTTAAAGCTGCAACAATCATTATTAAAGGAAAATAAAGATCTTATGGCAACCTTTAAAGAAACAGTCATTAATGCCGGTCTCCCGGCAGAAGAGTTCTGGTCAACAAGAATCCCAACGCTGAGAGCTTATGCATTATCTATATCGCAAAAAGTTGGCCCATACAATGTGCTATCCACAATCAAGCCGGTGGCTTCCTCAGATAATAAAGTTAATGTCAATATTTCGAGGGAAAAAATATTGAGCATCTTTCAAAACTATCCAATAGTGAAGAAAGCATACACCGATAACGTTCCTAAAAATTTTAAAGAGCCTGAATTTTGGGCAAGATTTTTTTCTTCAAAATTGTTCCGTAAACTTAGAGGTGAACGTATTATGCAAAATGACAGAGGTGATGTCATTATAGACAGATACTTAACGTTAGACCAGGAGTACGATCGGCAAGATGACTCTGCACTTCTACATCCGGTGAAAAAATTTATTGATCTAGAAGGTAATTCTCAGGATGATCCTGTTCTCAAGGGTAACAAGCCGGATTTTACAATGCAACCTGGCGTTGATGTGAATGGTAATAGTGACGGAACGATAGGAATATTGAAAGGTATGAATAGGTTGAGTGAAAAGATGGTCATGTCGCTTGAAAATGAATATTCTAGAGCTCAGCTACAACAAGAGGACAACGATCTTGAAGAAAGAGATGAAGTACAATTCCCCGATCTTCAAGAGGCATTTCATGAAGACTACGCAGTTTTCAATTTGAAAAATAAGGGAGAAGAGGGCTCATCAGAAGCGAAGGATTTCATCAAAAAAACCAAGAAAAAGGAGCTGTCTATTGATAAAGAGAAAGTAACTCAACAAATTTCTCTCGTATTGGATAACTTGTCGACAAAACTGGATCTATCACAAGTGGCTCAACGTAATAAGGACAATAATGAAATCAATCAACGAGTAATAAATGCCGTTAAAATAAATGCTAAGCAAGCTAAACATCATAATGTTGACTCAATCCTTGGATCTTTTGTTGGCAATAAGGTCGGGGAATCTGAAGCTGATTCGAAATTACCCGTTGACCTGCTTGAAAGTTGTCGAATGCTACATAGCACATGCTGTGAATTTTTGAAACATTTTTATCTTCATTTCAATAGTAATGAGGCAAAGAAACAAGTAATGGCTAAAAAGCTACAAAAAAACTTGAAAGACTGTTCAGAAAAAATAACAGAATTGCTAGATGATGTTCAAAAAGGTGACGGTGAGGCGATGGCAAGACTGTGCAAGATATACTTACATCCAGTAATGGATTCTATAACGCTTGCAATCCACAAATTTAATGAGGATAAACAAGAAGATTAAATTTATTTTATCCTTTGTCATTATTCGGATCCTACATGTACTTATAATTCATTGCATATTTTTTTAAGAAGCTAAAATCATCTTTCTTCTCTATCCATATCCATTTTTGCAGTCATTCTACCTCTTCTTCCCTTTCCTCTTGCGGTCTTTTCCTTATTTCTTCTATTTAATTCCATAATAACTTCACCATTAGCTTTATCCACAGTCTCTCTTAACTGCATGATGGCATTTTTGTCAGCATCTTCTTTCGGTAATTTTTTGCCCAGAACTTCTTCAATTCTCAGTATAAGTTCCAGATCGTATTGGGAAACTAGTGAAATGGACTTACCTGATCTTCCAGCTCTTGCAGTTCTGCCGACACGATGTATATAGGATTTTGAATCGACAGGAATATCGTAATTCACAACGATATCGACAGAGGGAATGTCTAAACCTCTAGCGGCAACATCCGTCGCCACCAAGATGGACTTTCTACCTGCCTTGAATAAATCTAAAGCACCCGTTCTCTGATTTTGGTTTAAGTCACCGTGTAATGCGGTGGCATTGAATTCTAATAGATTGCATAAGGCGGATATACGCTCAGCATTTGCCTTTGTTCTCGTAAAAATTATCGTTGTCTTACCATAATATTCATTAAGCAAATAAATGAGGAATGCATTCTTGAGACCGCCTGGTACAACCATTAGCGATTGCACAAGGGTGTCTACTGTTTGATATTTATTCGATACAGCACATTTTACAGGGTTTGTTAAACTTGCTCTTTGTAGTTTATCAATTTTTGAAGTCATTGTTGCGGAAAAAAGGTAGGTCGTTCTACCTTGAGTTGGAATTATTTTTAATATTCTATCGAGCACCGGGCCAAATTCCATGTCCAGCAACCTGTCCGCTTCATCCATGACCAAGAAGCGCAATTTTCTTAAAGAAAACCCCTTCGTATTTTCTAAATGGTCCATCAGTCTACCTGGAGTAGCGATTATAATGTGAGGCTTACGCATTAAATCTCTTGCTTGGTCCATCATATTCATACCACCTACAATACAAGTAGTACGTACACCCATAAGAGATCCTAGGGAGTCAAATGTCTCTTTAATCTGTTGCGCTAGTTCTCTTGTTGGCGCTAATATGCAAGCATAGTATGGGAGCTGATCGTGCCATAGTTTATTCAGAATAGGAATGGCGAATGCAGCAGTTTTACCGGAACCCGTTTGAGCCAGGCCTATTATATCACTACCATTTAGAGCCGGTGGGATTGCCTTTGCCTGAATAGGCGTTGTTTTAGTATAATTTAGATTTTTGCAGGCCTGGATCAATTCAGGAACCAGATTAAAATCCTCGAAGGATTCCAAAGTCTCTTCGGACGCATCATTTTCCAGCTCAAGATTTTCTGTTTCTTTCTTTCTTGTCACTGCACTACGCACACTTTTCTCCTCTTCTTCGACATCATCTTCTTCACTAGAATTGTCGCCATCGGTCATTCTTTTTTGATTCTCTAATGCCTTTGCTTTAATCTTTGCAGCTAAAGACGTCAACTCGCTGCCAGTAGCAGTGGGATTAGCCCTCTTTGCGACAGATTTTTTCACACGTAAAGCTTTGCTACTCATCATAAATTTGGCAAGAGTCGTTAGAACCTTAAACAAGCAAGTATCTCCCAGTAGGTGTATGCAACGTTCCTATATTTTTGCAGCTCATCGCTAATCATCTCTTATTGAAGCACCAAAATTTTTCACATCGCAGCGAACGAATATGCTTCATGAAAATTTTTCGATGATGTAGGGCGTCTCAATTACATCGCAGCTCATCTCATCTTGTCTTATAATAAGACTGTTCAGTGATTTTAAGCTACACTATATATTGCAAACGTCTGTTTGTTTCCATTCGGGTCTAAATTGTGAGGACCACAAAGGAGCACAGCAATGGCGAAAAGAAGAATTAAGAAGAGAACTCATGTACAGGCTACGGTTGAAGAAGAGAAACAGATCCCGAAGTCAATGGTGATAAGAGTTGGCCAAACATCACTGTCCAACCATTCGCTAAATCAATTGGTAAAGGACTTTCGCCAGATTATGCAACCGCACACAGCGGTGAGATTGAAAGAGAGAAAGTCAAATAAATTAAAAGACTTTGTCGTTATGTGTGGACCGTTAGGTGTCTCGCATCTCTTCATCTTTACGCAATCCGAAAAAACTGGAAACGTATCTCTAAAAATTTCTAGGACTCCACACGGACCTACAATTACTTTCCAAGTTGCAGACTATTCACTGGACAAAGATTTAAAGAAATATTTAAAGAGGCCAAAATCATTGAATAAAGAAGACGTACTGAGTCCACCGCTCCTGGTACTAAATGGATTTAATACTTTGGGTAGTAAATCACAAGATAATGGGGATGGTGACGAAAAAGCAAATGTTGAGAAAGTTGTTGTTTCTATGTTTCAAAATGTTTTCCCGCCCTTGAATCCAGCAAGAACCCATTTAAGTTCAATCAAGCGAGTCTTCATGATCAACAAAGATCATGAAACAGGAGAAATAACAATGCGTCACTATTTTATTGATATCAGGGAGGTGGAGCTATCGAAAAACTTGAAAAAACTTTACAGAGCGAAACAGAATTTGAATAAACCGGTACCGAACTTACATAGAAAGGAAGACATCTCTTCCTTGGTTTTAGATCATGATATTGCAGCATATACCTCAGAATCAGAGATTGATGATGAAGCTGTGGTGAAAGTCATCGATAGAAAAGATCTCAAAACCACTAAAAATTCACAACGACCATCTCCCTCGGAGGCTAGAGCCGATGAAGATGGCAATATTGCATTGGATGAATCTCAAGATAATCAGCCTGTACCTCGTAAGAAGGCGATTAAGTTAACGGAACTAGGGCCAAGATTAACCTTGAAACTAGTCAAGATTGAAGAAGGCATCTGTTCAGGAAGAGTCTTGCATCATGAATATGTTAAGAAGACAAGTGCTGAAATAAAAGCTTTGGAAAAAAAGCATGCTGAGAAGATGAAAATAAAAGAACAGAGAAAGAAGGAGCAAGAAGAAAATATTGCCAGAAAGAAAGCAACTAAAGACGCCAAGAAACAACGTAAGCTTGAAAGAAGAAAGCAAAGGGAGCTCGAAAAAGGTGATGATGTTAATACGAGTGTAAATGATGGAGAATCAAGCGATTCTACTGATGACGAAAGCGCCGGTGAAAGCGACGGCAAACAATACGCTGATGTTCCTGAAGATTTAGATAGTGATCTGTACAGTGATATTGAATGAGCTTGGAACCCTTCTAAAAAATAATCCTTAATTAACAATTTATGGCGCTAAATAAAATGTACAATGACGTGAAAGCAGAATAATTCAAAATATTAAAAAAGAAATTGACATCTATTTGCGCATCTCCCCTCCTCCAATAAAAATATTATTGAGTAATATGTACCATAGTATCAGAATACAGCATCATGTAAAGGACAAAAATTTTTACTGACATATTTTACGTCTTTTGCCTTCATCTTTTGAAGTTTCTTATTAAACCATCCTTTTATACATTTGTAATGAAAAACACACAAGCATTCTAGTCTGCCAACTTTTTCATCCGGTAGCATATCCTCAAAACATATGGGGCATTCTTGATATTGATGGTCTTCCTCATCAGTTGTTATTTTAGCGACTTTATAAACAAGCATTCTATTCTGAGAGCTTGGACTCAAAATGTCGTCATTAGCATTCTGAATTTGATGCTGTTGTATAGAAACTGCCTTATTAATGCAGTCCTGAACATGAATTTGGGCATCCTCATCCACACCAAACTTTGCAAGGTCGATGTTACAAATGGGGCAACAGTACTCCTCTTCATTCCTGTTATGTCGTACACTTCCTCTTTCGCTGCCAGGAATCTCTTGTGTACGTTCAGTCTCAGTAGTATTTTTGGATATCTCATGCATCCCAACAGTCGTCGACGGTGAAGGCGATCTTGAGCTAACAGTTGGCCTGCTACTGCTAGCATCGCTCGTCTTTACTTGAGGTTCCAAGCGTTTGCCCCATGGGGAGAGCAAAACCTTCAAATGTAGCAAATTTTCGTAGCAAGATTTGCAGGTCCGATATGGTGGAACATCATCCTGATTTCTCTTCACTACCTTTACTCTTCTCTTATCATATCTCGCAAAATTATCCGTGCATGAACCGCAGAATATACTCCCACAACATCTACAATGATGTTTCCTAACAAGAAAGGAAAAGTTCGTCTGACAGTTTAGGCAGCTATGCATCTCTTCATCGGGCTGCCATTGTGCAAAGCTGTTGACGTAGTCTGGATCATTCGTCATCTTACTGATAGGATCATAAAACTCCAAGAAGATGCGCTACACCTTCTATATACTTCAAACTTACTGTATGCAATACAGTTTAGTATGTGTGACACTTTGATCTAGCTGAGCGGTCCTTACAAGTAGGTATCCGCTGTTTGTCTTTGTATGCCAGTGGTGATTCAAAGTCTTTATCGCCACTTTTTTGAAACGCGATGCTAAATGACTCCGATAATTACCCTGGCAGAGTAACATTTCAAGCGCTAAGATGCCCGTACCAGATGAAGTTCCCCTTTATATATCTCTCTATGAAAGTAAACAGGCGTCGTCAACTGGCTGGTAATCATGTGCTATCTGTTGCAGAGGTACTGTTCGATCAAGGCACTGAGTTATCAACGAACAAATACATCTCTGTTTGGTTCTTGTTGTCAGGGCTCTCCCTAATAGTACACACTTGGGTGTTCTTTTAACAAAATGAAAAATACTTCTGGAATCGAATATGAAAAGGCCATCGAAATATGTGATCACTATTACTAGGGTGCATCTTTGTTCAAAGTCTTTGTGTTGATTTGACGATGGTTTTCAAATAGTGGTGGAATGGGTCACAAAATCAATAACCTTGAAACATCCAATTCGTAGTTTTTTT
This sequence comes from Zygotorulaspora danielsina, assembly GCA_030572985.1. NCBI lineage: Eukaryota > Fungi > Ascomycota > Saccharomycetes > Saccharomycetales > Saccharomycetaceae > Zygotorulaspora > Zygotorulaspora danielsina. The sequence goes on from JAJMCL010000002.1 coordinate 1,001,463, forward strand.
AGATTTGATTTCCTCTTTTAGTTGCTGTGCCATTGGTTTGCATACCTAGGTGGCACCGCTAGTTACGGAGAACAATCCAGGGGGGGCTTATTCACGCCAGGTTGTGTCTCATTGAATAAAAGGTGCTTGTGGCACTTGAAGTACTTATATATAAGTGTCTAGCACTTGCAAAACCTTTAGTATGGTTCGTGCATATCTATAACTAGATGAGAACTAATGTATAACTTTCCATTCTCATTGCTTGGTGACTTACCGCCAACGGCCTTAAAGGAATAAACTACCTGCCGATTCTATTCAGGAGTCCTTCGCCTGCTTCATTTGGAGCACAGGAGATTTTAGGTGGCTCTTCGCTTCCTGTTGGTGCAAGCAATGTTCGAGAACATCTCATATTTCAGTTTGAAGACTGCTACCGCAAAAAGACAACTAAAAACTAATTCAAAAAAATACTATGTTGTGAATGATAAAAGTGCGTCCATTAATTATAAAGGATATCTTGAGTCCATACCATCTCGAAAAGTTCCATGTGTTACTAGGTAAGAGAGTTGTCCTACCAAAGACTCCTCTTAAGTTAAACCTAGGTGATCATCTTTTGTATTTTAATCCTATCAGCAACGAATTAGATTTAGATGGGTACTTCTCGAGTCAAGCACCCTCTGCACTGCTGGCAGATCCACGCTTGGCATATAAAAGACGGCTATGGGCAAACGGGGAAATGAATATGCACTGTGCAATGAGCTTCAACCAAGTGTACACCTGTGAAGAGAACATAAATTTCATTAAGAAAATAAAAGATAATTACTACGTTTGTATTGAGAGGAAGCTCTTCGATAACACGCGTGTTAATGTCGCAAAAGAACTGCGAACACTCGTCTATACCAATACCTCTGCAACTAGTACCAGCAACAATACGAGCGTTAGGATGAACACAGAAGGCATCTCCATTGGAACATTCACATTCACAGAAATGGACATTATAAACTATGGTAAATTATCGCTGAATCCGCACAGGATTCATTGGGATAGGGAATATTGTGTGGACAAAGAGGGCTACGAGAATATTATTGTTCAAGGACCTTTTGCAGTGCAAGTTATGCTCGCATTTGCTTGCAGCCATTTTAAAAAGGACTTCAAAAAAATTAAGTATAAGAACACCAATCATATCTACCCAAATACTGAGATCCAGATTTGGTACGATAACGCTACCCCCACTAACGTAGGAATGCATCGGCTGTGGATGAAAGATACTAATAGTGAGAAGGTCTTTTTGAAAGCGGAGCTAACATGTTAATTTAGTCATGTTTTACTTTTGTCTCGATTTTACATAACTGTTCATCAGTTGTGAACCAATGGAGCCATTTTTCTTTCGGTTTGCGATCAACATCGACAACGTGGCAGCTTATTGGGTCACCAAGTCGCCATTCCAAGAAGCATGTTACATCTTTCAATGTCATTTCGAGAAGCAACTCTTCCGTAACATCGTCCGCATGTTTAATGTCTGCCACTCTTTGCGAATGGAACTCTCCCTGAAGACGATACAACCTCTTCAAAATATTGTCATTCTTGTGAAAGTACGTTATTGCGTTCTCAATGAAATTGCTCGGTACCTCAGACCGCGGATATTCAAGTGCCTCATATAAGCATGCAGGGTTATTCAACACGACTTTATAGCAGTATTTAATATTCCTTCTTTTAAGAATATTATGTGTACAGTTTCTGCAGTAATTCTGAGCTCCATGTAGCCATTTTGGCTTGAATTCCATCAGTACTCTAGATTTATCTATTGTGCAGTAGACTCTGGTGAAATGATCGGAATATAATGTGACGGTATATTCGGGAGGCTTCAGATTACGCAACTTCGTAACTATCACGTTGGCATCATCAAGCGATGAAATGAACTGACTCAAAAGCTTTTCTAAGCAGTCCAATGATATTACTTCCAATTCCATTGGACACAAAAGACCTTCCAGTAACGGCTCGACTATAGTGTTGATGTACTCAAAATTCTTTACGCTATACAAGTTGTTTTGTTTCAACGAATCAGGGAATCTGACGCAGCACCTATATAGATACTTCGGATCGCCATAGTCAATCAGGATGTTTGCATTACCCCGGCCAACTACTCTCATGTAATTACAATATCCCAATAAAGCCTTTTTTGGTTGCAGCTGGCGACTATTCCCCCGGGTCTTAAACGCTTTTTTTAGCCATCACTTGATATCTCTGCTGAAAAAAAATAATATGTAAATGACAGTACGGAACGGTTTCAAACATTTCAGTCACAGTGCTATCACATCAATTTAACTAAAGTTAGTTTAAGCTTTCAGAAAATTTATACAAGTCTTCGTCGATGTCTAAAGCAAATGAAAAGCTGCCAGACGCTTTGGCGGATGCTGTTTTAAAAGAATCTGTTCCAATTCCCGATGACTTCATCAAGGTAAAGGGGATTGATTACTCCAAGCCAGAGGCAACTGATATGAGAGCTAGCGATTTAATAGATGCCATGAAAACCATGGGCTTCCAGGCAAGTTCTTTAGGCCAAGCCTGCGACATTATCAACCAGATGAGATCGTGGAGAGGCAAGCACATCGAAGAACTAGAAGATCATGAAAAAAAGGGCTCCTTTGATGACGATGGTTATCAGAAGACAACCATTTTTATGGGCTATACATCTAACTTGATCAGCTCCGGTCTACGTGAGACGTTGAGATATTTGGTTCAAAACAAAATGGTTGACGGTATTGTCGCAAGCGCTGGCGGTATTGAAGAGGATCTAATCAAATGTCTTGCCCCAACATTCCTTGGTGAGTTTGCCTTAAAAGGTTCGTCACTGCGTGACCAAGGCCTGAACCGTATTGGTAATCTTCTGGTGCCTAACGATAACTATTGTAAGTTTGAAGAGTGGATTGTGCCTATTTTGGATGAGATGCTAAAAGAACAGGAAGAATACGTGGCCAAACATGGTGCAGATTGCTTGGATGCCAATCAAGATGTCGAATCACCTATCTGGACACCATCAAAGATGATCGATCGGTTTGGTAAAGAGATCAATAACGAATCATCTGTTTTGTATTGGGCCCATAAGAACAAGATCCCCATTTTCTGCCCTTCGATCACTGATGGATCTATCGGTGATATGTTGTTTTTCCATACTTTCAAGGCATCTCCAAAACAATTGAGAGTAGATGTTGTGGCCGATATCAGAAAAATTAACTCTCTCTCCATGGAAGCTACAAGAGCCGGTATGATTATTCTCGGCGGTGGTCTTATCAAACATCATATTGCCAATGCATGTTTAATGAGAAATGGGGCTGATTATGCCGTCTATATCAACACTGGACAAGAATTTGATGGTTCCGATGCTGGTGCAAGACCTGATGAAGCTATTTCCTGGGGGAAAATTAAGGCAGATGCAAAATCTGTTAAAGTTTACGCAGATGCTACCATCGTGTTTCCTTTGGTTGTGGCAGCTACCTTCGCAAGCGGTAAACCCGTTGAGTTTAAGAATTGAATTACATTTGTAAATAGCTTATATATTTCAGAATACTTATAGATTTTTTATTTTTCATGCAAAATATGTACTATGATTTTTTTAAAAGCGACTTACTTTCAAAAAGATCAGCTGAAATACGTAAAAGGAAGAGTGGCACGCAAATTCCAGCTGCCTCTTCGTGATGCTGACAGGTTCCGTTAAATTGCCAATGAGGATTGGAAAATCTCTCAGCAATTGGAGGCTCAGCTTAAGGCCTAACTTGATTAGCTGCAGGTTTCAAAGTAACATGAAGACTTTTATACCAAAGCCAAATGTAAGAGTAACTCGTCCCAAAACGTCGCAGCAGCTAGCTCAGGAGAAGTTCGAAAACCAATTAAAGTCAAAGAATCGATTCGTGAGATGGGGTGCCATAGCAAGATCTGAAAAATTTAGCAAAGGTTTAACGAAGTACTTGATAGCATCATATTTGTTATTCCTTGTATATGGTGTCTACTTTATGAAAAAACTATATGCCAAGGAAAAGGAACTGGAAAGATTGGAAGAAAAGAGTAGAAGTAGTAAATGCAATGAATATGAGCTGCTGCGAATTAAGCAATTGCGAGGTAAATTAAGAACTCGAGATGAATTAAAACTAGCTACTTATCAAGAAATGAGAGAAAATGGAATTGAGAATTTTGATGGTGTAACTCTTGAGAACAATGATCAGAATAGATTGAATGAGAAAATCTTGCCAGCAAGGGATACAACTCGTTTTTATGATAACAAAGCTGAAGAATATGATGAAGGGGTGAATTTTGAGGAAAAAATTATTTTTATGGGCAGAAGACGTAAGTGGTTGATGAAAAATTGCAGAGGAGATGTATTAGAAGTTGCTTCGGGTACTGGAAGAAACCTAAAATTTCTAGATCCTGAGCGTGTTAACTCAATAACCTTTCTGGATTCATCTGAGAAGATGATGCAAATTACTTATGAAAAGTTCAAAGCGCAGTTCCCGAATTTTAAGAAAGCGGCATTCGTTGTTGGGAAAGCAGAAAATTTAGTTGGTTTGGCCAAAGGGGGTAGTGTCTCTGCCGATGATTCCGAAATGGAGCACGGGAATAGAGAATATGATACTGTAAAGAAAGTCAATACAAAGGTTCAATACGATACCATTGTTGAAGCGTTTGGCCTATGCTCGCATCATGATCCCGTTCATTCTTTGAAGAATTTCGCGTCTTTATTGAAGCCAGACGGAAGAATAATATTGTTGGAACATGGTAGAGGTACATATGGCTTTGTAAATAAAATATTGGATGATAGAGCCGAAAAGCGTCTGGAAACTTGGGGTTGCAGATGGAATTTGGATATTGGTGAAATTCTTGATGATTCAGGCCTAGAGATTGTCGACGAAGATAGAACACATTTTGGCACAACATGGTGTATCGTTGCAAAGAAAAAAGGTTCCACAAAAAGAAGAGAAGAGGTAGGTTTCTTCGAAAAGTACTTTGGCTCTTCTATTAAACGAAAGCTGGAGTCTATGGATTCCCCCTCTCCGCCTTCCTCGCCCTCCGCATCACACGATGAAATAGTAAAAGGATGATTTTATTTACGTGTTGTACGTACTTGTATATAACTCTTGCTCAATACTAATATAATATTCGGAATGAGTGCGAAAATTAGTTCGGCATCCCTCTCATTTTTTCTGTATTTAAGACATCATTTCCGATTGCTTCCATCGTATCTTTCTCAATTAGCGAACCAACATTTGAGTAAACCATACTAGCCTCATATGCACTAACAATACGCTCTTGAGTTATGCCTATCTCACAGTATGCCAATGCCTTAATCACGTTAGAGTAACGACCTATTGTTTTCTTGATACCATGTGTTATCGAGCTATCGTTCTCGTCGGAATATATTTGCCAAGAGGACTCTTCTTCAAGTCTCGTAATAGATATGTCATCGGCTGATCTGAGAGACTTGGCTCCTGTAGGACCGCTCGTTGAAGATGGGCCAACATTCCCCATTGAAGGTGCATCTCTAGCCGTGTCCATTTTTGAGGTTTTCCTCAGCCAGATAAAACCATTGACACCGAGAACTGCAGTGACGTTTCCTGGCAAATTATGTGTATGGTTTTTTGATCTGATAATTAGCGAACTTGGTACCTCGCAGAACTGGCCATCTCTTAATTTTCCATATTTCAAAGATCTTGTGTGTAAGGATGCGCTACCATCTTGAAACAGAGATTGTACCTCTGCATTCAAAAGATCACCCTCTTTCAGAAAACTTCTCATTTGTAGTTCATCACTTTCAGATTTCCTCCTCAGTATACCACCTGGTAGATTCACAGATCCTAACATGAGGACCGCATGTTGTTTACCTCCAATATCAACTTTCCACCTTTTGTTTCCTACTTCAGCAATTCTTCCAACGACATGGTCACCAGTTTCCGGAGCATAACGGCTTTTAAGTGGTATTACAGATAATAATCTGTTGACTTTTGAGACTGTGCCTGCCACAGATGAATATGTCATATTATCCAAAAAATAAGTACCGTGGCCCCTCATCCATATCGGGTCATCTGTTACCAGTTCTCCCGGGGTCACTATCTGTAACCCAGAGTTATTGTTGCTGCTCTTTTGAAATCTGTCCTCAGATTGTTCATCCGCGTTATCTGAAATGTAAATATCACCATCCTCATCTTCTTCTAAGAGGCTTTCTCCACTAAAACGCTCGAATCCACCTCTTCTCTTAACTACCGTTATAACTTCAGACATGATTGACTTTTAGTATATACTAGAAGGCTGTGCTGTCGACTCTGGTGCGGTACTTATATGCTACGATGAATAAGACTTGATTTTTAAATCACATGCCTTGGAAAATTTTCTTGATGCGATGAGCTACTTTCAGAAATATTGTCTAACTAATGTGAATGCAGCATACTAGAGACTAACCAGCTGATCTATCTACTTGTTTGAGATCGATCTATTCGTTCTCAAGTTTATGCTTATTCCGATAAATTTGAACTTACTTAGGAGAGCTAGTACGATGAGTGCAACTGTTGGATATAAATATCAACCACCGGTCAATCGTGATATGAAAGTTCTTGACAGGGACTTTTTCACTACGAAGATCTCGTTGTGTGCAGTGCAATTTCCTGACCCCAGTAATATCAGCTTATTTGCCAAGAATTTTAAACAGAGCATATTGAGAATCCCACGTATACCGCATGTAGTCCGTTTAGGGAACATGATGGTGGACGGTAAGCCAAACAATAAGAGCGAGGCATTGGCATGCGATAACGGAATTGTTATAAAAGGTGTGCTGTTACATGATTCCATTACCAACATTGAGGAGGTCTCGACTGAATTGTCAAAGGAGGCACAATTGTTTTTGGAAGAGTCCAAAGCCACAATAATACCATATGAATATGTGCTAGATTATGACTTCTGGAAAGCAGAAGAAATTCTACGAGCAGTGTTGCCGATCGAATTCTTGGATGAAATACCAACCGGATTTACAGTTACAGGACATATTGCTCATCTGAATCTCCGTCAAGAGTTCAAACCATACTCTTCGTTGATTGGTACAGTTATACTAGATAAAAATCGCAAGATAGAGACGGTTGTTGATAAGGTCAGCTCTATTGCCACGAAGTTCAGAACGTTTCCCATGAAGGTGATTGCTGGCCGCGATGACAACTTGATCGTAACACAAAAAGAGTCCAATTGTTTGTTTCGATTTGATTTTAGTAAAGTTTACTGGAACTCAAGACTACACACAGAACACGAAAGATTGGTTAAGCAATATTTCCGTCAAGGTCAAGTTGTATGTGACGTATTTGCAGGAGTTGGGCCTTTTGCTATTCCCGCAGGGAAAAACAGCGTCATGGTACTTGCAAATGATCTAAATCCTGAAAGTTTCAAGTATTTGAAAGAGAATATTATGCTGAACAAGGTGGACAAATTCGTGAAATCCTACAATCTGGATGGCGCGGAATTTATCGAAAGGTCACTCGAGTTGCTGAAACAATGGAGATCTTCTGAACCAAATTCAACCATAATAGTTCCACCAAAATCTGCCAATAACAGAAAGAAGCCCAAGATAGAGAGCAAACCGAAGCCCCAATCCTTGCAGATACCTATCCCTCTTGAAATTCACCATTTTGTAATGAATCTCCCAGATAGTTCGATCACTTTCCTGCACCACTTCGTGGGTCTGTTCCACGGTTATCCAAAAGTAGAATCTTTGCCATGGATCCACGTCCACTGTTTTGAGAAATACGAGAATGACGAAGACCCGGCCATGGAAGAGCTGCACGCAAGAGTCCACAAAAGGATCCTCACGGAACTTCATACAACAGAGCAAGTACTACCGTTTGAAGGTCTCTCTTTCCATCTCGTCCGTAAGGTGTCGCCTACAAAACCTATGTTCTGCGTCAGCTTCCAACTGCCACCACAGGTTGCTTTTGATTAAGCACTATACAGTATACACATTGAGTACATAGTCATCAAGTCAGTCAGTCAGTCTTTTTATGACCATTATTCGCCTTTCATATGACTAAATCTAATGTTCGTTTTTTTTTCTTTTTCGGCCGATGCGTCATAGAAGCCTCAGCCGAAAAACGCATATAAAACAACAATCCGAGGAGACTTTTTGTAAAGAGCTATATTGAAGTTCAGATTTAGAACAGCACAGGATTACACACCTTCTCTGTCTGTAGTTTCATTTGTTACTGTGATTGAAACTTCTGGGCAAAGAAAGTGTAAAAGTTTTCAATATAGATAAAGATATAAGGCATTCGCCGGGATTAGAGGAGTACTTATCCGGGTATTAATTAGCATTTGGGCATTGTACTTGTAATTGTAATTTTATTGTTTTTTTTTGTTGTTGGCATAAAGGTAATTGGACAATGGTTTCCGTTAATTAAAGGGCCTCTCACAGTGTGTGAAGGAATTTATACCGGAATATTATAATTGATATAGGGCCTGTATTTTGATTTAATAGGCATTCGAGCATTCAAGGGAAAAAATGCAACGCGAGGAAATGATTGACGGTCTGGAACACTGTTTAGCTTACCAAACTCCACCGTACGAAGTAAAAAAGCGATGCGAGCCCCCTTCACCTTCACCGAGATCGTCATGTTCCAAATCACCAGAACTATTGATCGGCCAAATCGCGAACCTGTTATTCAGTCTGTCCAAAAGTCGGTGCACTGGGAAGATCAAAAATAACACAGCCGTCTTAACTAGATTTCTGAAAGAAGTGTTGAAAAGATCCAAGTGCAACAAGAGAGTAACATTATTGGCAACGCTGTACTTTCACAAGGTGAATACTGCCCTTGAAGATGAGGTCGAGTTGCCAGAATTCTCGAAATGCGCAAAAAGAGTTTTTCTGTCCTGTCTGATTCTTGCTCACAAGTTCCTCAATGATAACACTTTCTCGCTGAAGACGTGGAGCCTTATTAGCGGTCTCAATCAAAAAGATTTAGCTTCTATGGAGAGATGGTGTCTCCAGAAACTTGATTATAAGCTACTAGCAGCTGAAAATGAATTAGATAATATCCAAGCAAGTTTATCGCTGCCTTCGCAGAAAAGAGCTCGTGAGGACGATCCAGAAGAAATCGGTATGTATCAAACCAAACTATCTAAGCCTGTTTTACTAGTTAGTTAAGTAGACAAAAAATCGCTCGTTTTACATTCTTTGGCGTATCTTGCAGTAGAACTAGTGTTTGTGGCAGATGGGCTTATAATTTGGATGTTGAATATGTGATTTATGTTGGCCGTTATGCTACTATCACTGCCGAGACTTTGTATGTAAGACTCTTTAACACGACCGATGGCCAGTTCAAACTGGCAAAAATATGCGAATTCTGTGGATCGAACACAGGACCTCCAGATAACTTTTGACCGAAGTTCAAATTCTTCAGTCTGGCGCTCTCCCAACTGAGCTAAATCCGCATTAAATACGATGGACACTAATATCCTTTAATCTTACATATTCTCCTTTGATTTGGGAGAAAATGTTAACTACTTTTATAGTGTGCTCTATTGGAAGAGTTTTTTGTTAGAGTTGAGAGTCAGTAAGATAAAATGACAGTATTTACAATATGTCATTTACAAATGACATGCTGGGTAACCAAGAAAGTTATGTGAGGTGAGCCTAACAAATTATAGTTCGATGTGGAAGAGAATCGAATGATATTTACTGCGAGACGATAACGATCAGGACCCTCACTACGACACATTATATTGTCATTAATAAGCAATGACAACCGTATTAAGGATTCTATGGGATCAAATAAATGATGAAATCATAGGTGCAAAAGTTACACTGATAACAGTGTTCAACGATTCAATAGTACAATTTGTGACTTATAAATACCGGCACTTTTACCTGGTTTTCATTTCGTTCACTTCAGTTCACATCTCTTTACATTTTACATTGTATAAAATGAAGGATTAATCTAAGAATTTATAAACCTACATGCTCCGCAAGCTAATTACCAATGTCTAGTAATCAAAGTTTCAACAACTCAATTGATGAAAACCTCTTTCAATAAAAAATCTCTTCAAACATTAATGTACCTTTCTTGGCTTGGATATGAATCAATTGGGGTTCCTATTTCGGATCTGTCACAAAAAAAATTTAACAATTAGTGTCCCAATCCTTACATTGCTGCAAGATGTCACAAAACAAAAAGCCTAAATAATTAAAAAATTGAAACCTTTTCATTTGATCTTAGATATATTAGAAGCTACTAACAGCTCTTCGATATTATCAATGATAACAAGCAACCATTGCTCGCCTATCAAAGAGCAGACTTTCGATGACAGTCTTCTTTTTTTCGGATCTACTGGCTTGATAGGCTCTATAACTCTAGAGTATTTCACGAGTATCGACCTGTATCTCCACAAAACTGGCGATCTTCAGAGCAAAGTGAGATACTTGAACGAAAATGTTTATAACGTCACTGTGAACAAAACGTTTTACTGCATCAATAGGAAGTTTAGTACCGCTAAAAATTCTAGCAAGAATGAGTACATCGTCAACCGAAACTCAGAGACAACACAGATTATGGTTGGTAGAGAGAACTTCTTCCTGAAGGACGATACTTCATCCTCACCACCACAATCACAATCTACAAATATTTCCTCAAAAAATAGCACCTCAATGGAGTGTGGGAAAATTGCTGTAAACTGTGCTTCAGACTTTTACGGCACAACAATCAATTACAGATTGAACAAGATAAAACATCAGCTAGAATTTCTATCTGAACATAAGAAGACATTGTCAATTACCTACCAAATTCTCGTTGTTGAACTGGAATATGTTAACTCTTCAGCGTGGGGTGAATTGCTACCGCTTATCTTTTGCGGAAACACTCGATTAACGCCATTTAACAATGTAAACAGCCTTATGCCAAATGAGCTTCCTAAAATAGGAAATATTTCTACTATGATCTGCACGTTAGGTTCAAATGCAAATCAAGCTGCAAAAGATAAAAGGAACAAGTATTATGTGGATTATAATTTAACCCTTCACCTCGTGAGAAAATTTACGACCTGCAAAGGAAAGCGGCTTGTAGTCATAACTTCATTCAACAATGCATTGATAAGACATATATTTCCATATTTTAAGACAAAATCGAAACTAGAATTTGATTTGCAGCATAGAATCATCCCAAAATTGACATATCTAGCTATTATAAGGCCAGGTCCTTTGGTTGGCACTCACTCAGCGTCGACTAAAAAAACTGTTGCACTACAAAAATCATCCAATCTTCCCAAGCAACTGTTTTTTTACCAGAAATTTTGTTGGGATTACAAACACAAGCTTCTTAAAGATTTCAGTGAAGTTGGATTCAAGACAAAAGCTTCTGAAATGCTTGCAAGGACAATGTATCGTAGACCAGGTTCTTGGTTGCTAGGCTATTGCGTGCCTGCTTCTAAAACAGCTTTGATAGTCGCTATAAAAGCGATCCAACCTGCAATTGACCCTCTGAACTGTTCTTATGAGACTATTTCCAGTCAAGAGCTCGACTATCTAGTTTAAACACAAAGTTCTATAGTCTTGGTATTTTTGTTAATTTTTTTGATATGCTGCTGTGCGTTAAATTTTGTTCCTTGGCAGATCTTGAAACTTATATACTCAGCTGGCAATTCATGCATAGTCATAACTACTTGAGGTGACCTCCCATGTCCGATATCATTGATTTAGAGCAAGATATCGAGGCTTTGAATAAAGAAAGTATGATCCTTTTTTATCCCCCTTGATACACATGAGACTACTAACAATCCCCAATGTATGAAGTCGACTCTTTAATTGAGAAAAAGCAAATTCTCAGAGACAAAGTTCAGCAAAAGAATGTTGCACAGCTCGCTAATCATCCATTAGTGAAGGATTTCCAGTCTCTGTTCGATAGCTTTCCGCAATTGTTTGACACGTTATCAAAAAAAGTATCAGAGGAAGATAAAGGGTATCTAGACAGTGGTCAGATCTCCCCCAGAAGTCCTATCAATAAACAGTCATTACAGTCGAGAGAGGTTTCTGACAGAAGAAGTGCAAATCCTGATTCGCAACACATTTTCAAGCAGAAGGCATTTGACGATAGTATTTCAAGCATAATCGACACGGACATTTTGGTATCGCCCTCGAAACGTCGATCAAGGTTGAGAAAAGGTACAGCAGACAGTAGTCTGATGAGGAAAATACAATGTGAAAATACATACCGGCTTTTCGGCATTACTTACTTTCCAGTGGTTGATCCAACCGATCTGAAGAAACAGGAAAATGCTAATGAAATGACAGTCATTCGGGAAATGCTTGGCGTAAGACTGGAGATATTTAATGGAAAGAGATGCAAATTCGAACCACCACACTACATTTTATTGAAAAAGAACCCCAAATCTCTTTCATGGGCTTTATTCAAACATACAGTGCCTGTCTATATAGATTTACAGAATTCTTTCGACAATTCTAATGCGGGGCCGATCACAACGTATCAGGATGTTTATCTTTTCGCCAAAGACATCTACATCCAGCTTGCAATGGCTAGTAAAAGAGGCCAACAGTTAGAAGAGCTGGAGGAAGAGGGACTTATCGAGGGTTTACAGCTGGATCTACAAGCAGCAGCAGTATCTTTCCTTATAAACGGATTCAAAGCGAAACTGTTTCTTAAAGATGACCAAGTTGTTTCATGCTTTGTTAATGATCATCAAAATACTGGCGGAAAAACCATTGAACAAATATTATTAGGACCGATGCAAGAATTGAAACAAAAAATTAGACACATAACCTGCTAGTCAATTATAGAGCAATTGATTTAAGCGCTTATGTTTAGGTATTACAACATATAACACCACTGGACAAATGTAGCCCATTGCGCAGCCAATGATTTTTTCCAAGATTGAATGATAGTAGATTGAAGTTACCATGAGTATCACAATCCACATGATAAGAACACAAACAACGAGACCCAGTAACCCTTGGAACCACTTATTGAGACCCGATTCCAAATCCTGTTCCTTGATATAAGATTGAAGCTGCTGCATTTCCAACCATAGAAGCATGCTTATATTCACCAGAAAACAAAAATGTCCACTGATATCGAACCCTCCCACCCACATCCCGCCATCTTTTTTGCAACCCTCTGCTGATCGTGTATTACTTCCATCAGAGCACGATCCCCCAGTAATTATGAAAATGTTATCTATAAACCCGAATATCAAAAATAACAGGACATTTTTTAGAATAATCTTGCAAACATATTGTTTAATGCCGTTGAAGATAGGATTTCGACCCACAGTTCTTGCATCCCGTGGTAGAATGATGAAATTACGACTTTCTAAGCGTATACGAATAAAGGCTAAGCCAATAAACAGAAAAGTCCAGATTAAATTACCTTTGTAAGCAAATATTTGGTTGACGAGGTTGCCTGGTCGAAGTAGGTATTGCTCTTTCCTCTGTTGTGAGAGCCTTTCTTTGCCTTGCAACAATGCGATAATACATCCTAAGAATAACTCGCATGGGTATAAAAGACCAACCCTCCTCCAATTTATATCAGGGACCTTTAACATGGCTGGATGCTTCGCTGGAACCTCCTGTCCGCTGTCTTTCACCTCGTTTGTTGCATTCGTTAAAGGTTACAGTGCGGAAGTATTTCAGAGGTTTTCAATGTCGCGATAGATTGCAATGCTCGTTAAGGATTAATAAAACTACTTCAAAAAACTCAAGATATACCATTGATCACTAGCCATTGAGTATAATAAATATCTTAACGATATTGAAAAATGGGCAAATATTATTCAGAAGAGCTTGGCTTGGAGCAAACCGACCCAAAATTATGGCGTCTTCGTACAGACGAAATAGGCCGTCAGAATTGGGAATACATAACACCAGAAGATGCCCTTGAAGATCCACAATCAACTTTTACTCAATGGCTATTACGAGTACCTGAATTTCCTATCCCCACACCTGATATCCACGGTGGTATCGAGGGCTTCACAGCTAAACATGCTTGCGAAAATGGGGCTAGCTTTTTTAAGCTATTGCAGGAACCTGAGTCCGGTATATTCCCATGTCAATACAAAGGACCTATGTTTCTTTCAATTGGATACATTGCAGTTAATTACGCGGCGGGAATTGAGATACCCCAGCATGAAAGACTAGAGCTTGTAAGATATATAGTTAACACGGCTCATCCGGTTGATGGCGGTTGGGGCTTGCATTCAGAGGATAAATCTACTGTATTTGGTACGGCGCTGAATTATGTGAATCTTCGTTTGCTCGGTCTTTCTAGGGATCATCAAGTGTGCACGAGAGCTCGGGATACATTGTTAAGATTAGGAGGTGCAGCTGGCACTCCTCACTGGGGAAAAATTTGGTTGAGTGTTTTAAACCTTTATAAATGGGAAGGTGTTAACCCGGCACCTCCTGAGACTTGGCTGTTACCTTATTGGATGTCAATTCATCCTGGTAGATGGTGGGTTCATACCAGAGGAGTTTATCTACCAATCAGCTATCTTTCACTGGTTCGTTATTCTTGCAAATTGGACCCGCTCTTAAGAGAGTTAAGAGATGAAATTTATACAAAGCCTTTTGATGATATTGATTTCAGCAAGAACAGGAACAATGTATGCGGTGTTGACTTGTATTATCCACACTCTTCAATCCTTGACAAAGCGAATAGCGTACTAGTGATATATGAAAAGTATTTGAGGCCAAATTGGCTAGCCAATATGGCCAAATCCCGAGTCTATGATCTCGTTAAAAAGGAAATTGCGAATACTGACTACTTATGTATTGCACCCGTTAATCAAGCATTTTGCGCTTTAGTAACCTTAATTGAAGAAGGGGTTCATTCTGCTCCTTTTAAAAGATTCCAATACAGGTTTAAAGATGCGTTGTTCCATGGACCACAAGGCATGACAATAATGGGCACTAATGGTACTCAAACATGGGATTGCGCCTTCGCTATTCAATATTTCTTCGTTGCGGGATTAGCCGAAAGACCAGAATATTATGAAACTATTTCTTCGGCATATAACTTTCTATGTCGCTCACAATTTGACTCTGAATGTGCTCCAGGAAGCTTTAGAGATTCTCGAGTTGGCGCATGGCCATTTTCTACAAAGACACAAGGCTACACAGTTGCGGATTGCACAGCAGAAGCGGTTAAGGCAATAATCATGGTAAGAAATTCTCCGACTTTCAAAAGTCTTCATAACTGCATCACAAATGAAAGATTATACAAAGCAATAGATGTTTTGCTCAGCTTGCAAAACTTAGACAATTTTGAGTACGGCTCTTTTGCAACCTATGAAAAAATAAAAGCACCATTAGAAATGGAACTACTGAACCCTGCAGAAGTTTTTGGAAATATTATGGTTGAATATCCATATGTTGAGTGCACTGATTCATCTGTGCTGGGGTTAACTTATTTCCATAAATATCTCGATTACCGCAAGGAGGAGATTTCTCATCGTATCAAAATCGCTACAAATTACATAAAAAATGTTCAGCGAGACGATGGGGGTTGGTATGGATGCTGGGGTGTCTGCTTTTCCTATGCTGGCATGTTTGCCATGGAAGCACTTCATTCAGTGGGAGAGGACTACAAGACATCTACAACCGTAAAAAAAGGTTGCGACTTCCTGGTACGAAGGCAGATGGATGATGGTGGCTGGGGCGAGTCTATGAAGTCCTGCGAGTTACACACCTATGTCAACAGCCGAAAATCTCTTATTGTACAAACTTCATGGGTTTTAATTGCACTTTTATTGGCTAAGTACCCCAATAAAGATGTCATCGATTCTGGGATAAGATTATTGAAGGATAGACAACTCCCATCAGGTGAATGGAAATTCGAAAGCACCGAAGGTGTTTTCAACCATTCATGTGCTATCGAGTACCCAAGCTATAGATTTCTGTTCCCCATAAAAGCATTAGGTCTCTACAGCAAGATATATGGTTGTGACGCCGTGTAGGTTGATTATGTATTAATGTTTGTCATTATGTTATTTTCTATTTGATAGATGTATATTAATCAAGTCATGTCATTATCAAGCCTAAATTTTTCCCATGCAATACTTAAAGTGGTGAAAATGTTCTCAGCAATCATTTTTTGCTCTAACTCTAAAGACGAGGGTATTTTATCAGGATGTGTCCTGGCAACAGCTTTCATGTACGCGATTTTAACTTTTCTTGGCATAACTAGATCCGAAGGTTTTATTGGTTCCCAGTTACACCAAGTCAAAATGGACGATAAGCCCGCTAGCAAATGACGAATGTCATCTCCTTTATCACTTTTCCATGTTTCTATGCGAGCAGAAACCTTATCGTGAAGTTGGGCTTTCTCAGATTCTATTTTTCTCTCCAACCGGTTCTCTTCCTTCAATCTTTCAACACTCTCATAGGATTTGTCGGCAGCAACAACTGGATTCAGTTTAACTACAGTTGTTTTAACACTCTTAGTTTTTTGCTCGTTGTCACATTTCGTCTCTATTGGCTTAGTTTGAGGATTTAACATCTTTTGACATCTTGTCTTGCCTGACATGACTTTGTCAGTAAAAAAACTGTTATTGATCAACAACTGATACGATTCAAGGGCCCCTTGATAGTTTTCAGTATATTCAAAGGCCTCAGCGAGTCTTATCAGGATTTTTGGGTACATATCCTTGAAAGTTCTCCCCGGTGCACTGTTTTGGATTGGGCAATGCCACAATGTCGAGTCTGCAGGAAACAATGCCAAAGCAGTTTCGGAATCCTGTATAATTTTTTTATACTCACCAACTTTAAGTAGGGACGCCGTTATGTTTGAATACGCGATTATACGCAAGGGATGGCCGCCGGGTAGAGTGTTTAGTGATTTTTCATAGAAATCCAAAGCTGATATGTAATCTCCATTTTTGAAAAATTCAGATGCGCGTTCCTTGAATTCATTGTACCCTGATAATTCAACTGCTGATATTTGTATTGTCGGTAATGGAGACAGACTCTTTTCGGATGATACCTCATTCTGGTTGAAATCCAGCAGGATTTCGTCTCGCGCTGGTCCTAACTCTGTTTCTGTTTCTTCAAAAGCATCCATCAAGGCCTCTTCGGCGAGAGATTCATTCAAAGATACACCTTGCTCGTTTTCTTCTATCAAATCGGCATAACCCTTCCCTTCGACAGAGGGCTCTTCTCTGTTCCTGACACCTCTACTCATTCTATCTTGCTCATCTGGAAAATTCGTCAGCTGGTCGACAAATTGCTTACCTCTGTTCAGTAAACCGGATGCCATAGAAAACAGGCTATCGCTTTTTGCAGTACCTTCAAATAGACTCCCAAACGATTCTGAATTATCTCTCACTGGCACGCGCTGACTGGGCTTCTGGGAAAGTCGCTGTGCATTTTTTTGAACATTAGCTGCCACCACATCATCATATAGTAGCCCTTTTTCGTAAAACGAATTAGCTCGGTCAATTGAGTACCCCAATGACATCAGTTTAGCGACTTCCATATCCCTTACCTCGTCAACCACTTCCGCATGCGCCTCAATGACCGTGTGGGAGTCTAAATGCTGGCCAGGGTTCTGATCAAAGACACTAAAAGCAGCATCAATATCGTCTAGCAGGCCAGTTTTTTTATCCTCCAGGGGTTTCTGTTGATCTTGACTCTTCAATCCAAACAGCTCATCCAAATCATCATGAGTAGGCCCATTAAGAGTCCCTATTGATGAATTCATGGGTATCAAACATCCAGTATCTCCAGAAGGTACTGACGGCGTCGCTGGCCGCGCAGAAAGATGCATTGCAGGTGTACCCTGGCTTTCCGTGCTTACTTTATAACTGGCTCCATTTTCACGATCCTCCTTTTTCGGCCCATTTTTGAAGGAGGTCAGTAGACTAGCAAACGGATCTGACATTGGACCAACTACGAACCACTCAAATTCAGTCCTAGGTGACCTGCTCAGTGTTAAATACAATTTACTTAGTCAAGCCAAAAGTTTCGAACTTCGTCACCTTGAACGGATCAAATTTTTCAAAAGGTGAAAAAAAAACGTCTAGTTCTTCTACTTCTATAGAATCGATGACCTGCAACAGGAGGTAAAACAGTGAGATACAAGACCGCAAAGAGGTAGTTTAGACATGCATTTGATGTTCACTTTGGGCCCAGATGGGAAGAGAATTTACACGCTGAAAAAGACCACAGTGGAAGGCGAAATTACACAGTCTGCTCACCCGGCAAGATTCTCACCTGACGACAAGTACTCCAGACAAAGAGTTACTTTGAAGAAGAGATTTGGCCTATTGCCTACCCAATAGACTTGGGCACAATATATTGTACACTAGACTGAACACAGTATATACTATGTAAATCACTAATAGACGTGTTTTTTTAACGTTGTTTCATTACAATGGCGGTTTTCTGTTGCCGGTGGCATCTAAGTTGAACTGTATATTATTGTGGTAATTTTGACAAATCTGACCCATTATCTCCAGATTGCGATTTTTTGTGTTGATGTTGTCCAGTTCCTGGTTCAGAGTGGAAACACTCTGGTTCAACTTCTCTATATTGCCGACAATTCGAGAGAGAATATTCACCTGAACTTGTTCATAAGGGTTTTCCATTACGCCTCTAAGTGCCAGCCAGCACCACTTCAGCCACTATGACGCTAGCCGATGTGCAATTTACGTACTAGCTAAACTATTTATGCTCCTTTTTTTAAGCCCACTACCGCTCGTGGCGCGCGCTGGTCGGAAACCGGATCTAAACGAAGGGACTCGACAAATGAAAGAAACGTCGAAAAGGTTGAGAATAATATCTCCAGAACAAAGACCCTTGGGAGAGATATAAATCGGATCTAGCAGCTGTTTGGTTACTTGGAATCTAAGTAGTTAGCACATTGCTGCTTGAGGAAAATATTGCCCTTTTGTTCTCTGGTACAGTCGTTATTCTGACCTTGTTTTGGGCAATATAGAATGGAGACGATTGATATCCAGAACAGATCCTTCGTTGTGAGATGGTTGAAGGGTTCCAGCGGAGATGTGATCAATTACCAGGTGAAGCCATTGAAAAAGTCAATTGAACTAGGGATTTACAAAAGGCCGAAACGCAGCGTAGACGGACACACTGAGACGCAGGTGCACATTGCCCCCGATACCAAAACACTATTGGACTACACAACACGATCGTTGCTACAAAGGAACAATTCAATGAGTGCAGCCGAAGAGGCAGGATGTTCAGCAAGTAATGGACATCACAGTATGAGTAATGGTCACGGTCACAGTCACGGTCATAGTCACAACAATACAGCATCAACATCCTCGTCACTCGATTCTAAAAAAATACACGGCTCATTGTCTTTGAGTGATCTTCAACAGCAGTCGCAAGAGATTCCGTTGCGGGAGAGACTAACTGCCTCGGGGTTTACCATGGTTAAATCGATTGGTAGCATAGCCGGCAATAAAATGTTACAAGGAATCCTTGAGGTGAAGGATGATGAATACTACTACGCCTTCGTATTGGATAATACTTCCAATAAAAACGCAAAAAAGAAAGTTCTGTTCAAGGCAGGAATTATCAACGACGATGATAACCATTCATTGGTGAATAACCGATACTCCTTTTCCTCGGACTCGACGCCCAGAAGTACGAATAAACCGAAACAGGATGATCCTTTAAGCGTAAGTAACGGAAGGTACTTACAGGGGTTTTTATTGAAAAAAAGGAGAAAAAAACTGCAGGGTTTCAAAAAGAGATTCTTCTCTTTGGACTACAAATACGGAACTCTATCCTATTATCTAAATGATCACAATCAGACTTGCCGCGGTGAAATTGTTATAAACCTGGCCACAGTGAGTGCAAATAAAAAAGACAAATTGATTATTATCGATTCAGGAATGGAAATCTGGGCCTTAAAGGGTAAAGATACGCATTCCTGGGACTTATGGGTGGAAGCCTTGCAACATTGTTTTGAAATATCCTTTGAAAAGAAGAAACATCACCACAAAATGAGCGAAAATAGCTATAAGGAGAATGAGGACGAGAGTAATTTCCGCAGAAGAAATTCGCCAAAAATATCAAATCACGAAAACTTGCAGCATGAAACAGCACAATTTATTCCATTGCCAGAGGAAACATGTCACAAGTTTACGACCAACCTGAAATTAGTTCAACAGAAAGTAGAGCAATGCAGAATAGATTCACTGTCTTATTATCCCAAAGATAACCAAAAAAAAAATTACGCCAATTCGCATGGTTCATCTTCATCTTCTTTCGATTTTGGAAATGCGAGGGGTAAAGAAACTATATTAAGAAGTGATTCTGGCAACTCCTTAGGCTCTTTGGAAGCATATTCTAGCCCCAATGGTACGGAACATCTGCTGTATCGGAAACTATTGGAATTAGAGACTTTTCTAGATCAGTTTGCTGAACAAAGTAGGTCTTTGTTGGACAATCATCAGTTTTTTTCGGAACAAAGAAAAGAAAAAGATAGTAACAATGCAGCAGCCTTATCAGTTTTCAGCGATGATGAATATTTCGATGCCGAAGATGTTGTGAGTCATGGTGTAATTCTATTAGAAAATGATGAGACCTTCTACGATTCTAATAAGTTAACTACGAGAACATCCGATTCCGTTAGTGAGCTCGAAGATGAAAATGGTACAGAAGAAGAAAATGAAATGGCCGAGATTCATCAGGAAGAAACGCCTACACAGAGCACACTGATTGACAACGACCTGTCACCGTTACCTTGGGAAGGCCTTGTTGAGAGGCGCAATGACATTTTACCGGCATTCACATCTCCACCCAGTCTTTTATCTTTTTTGAGGAAAAATGTCGGCAAAGACTTAAGCTCAGTAGCTATGCCAGTAACATCAAATGAACCAATTTCCATTTTGCAGATGATCGCAGAGACTTTTGAGTATGCCAGTCTTTTGAATAAGGGTGTTGAATCAACTACCTCCACTGCATTGTTATCACATGTTTCCGCATTTGCACTTTCCTATCTCTCGATTCATAGAGATAAAACAAGAGCGTTAAGAAAACCTTTTAACCCACTTTTGGGAGAAACATATGAACTGGTTCGAGAAGATGTTGGTTATAGGTTACTAGCCGAGAAAGTTTCTCATAAACCACCTGTCTTCGCATTTCACGCAGAACATGAGAATTGGGAATGCAGTTATACTGTTTCGCCGGTACAAAAGTTTTGGGGCAAATCGGTTGAATTGAACAATGAAGGCACTATGAGCTTACGATATAAAAATAGGAAAGAAAACTTTGAATGGGTGCAACCAACAACAATGCTCAAAAATCTCATAGCAGGCGAGAGATATGTGGAACCAATAAACGAATTTGAGATATTTTCAAAATCGGGCTCTTCAACAGTTTCGTTTCGTGCCGCTGGGATGTTCGGCGGAAGATCTGAGGATGTTACTGTTAATATCAAACCAGTTGATTCATCTAAGCTAACACTCACTGGTAAATGGACAGAATCACTAAAGGATCCAACGAATCAGACTGTCATCTGGAGAGCTGGTAAACTCGTTAAAGATAGCAAGAAAAAATACGGGTTTACTGAATTCACAGCTAATCTAAACGACATAACGATTTTAGAAAATCGTAAACTGGCCCCTACAGATTCTAGACTAAGGCCAGACATTAGGGCTTATGAGAATGGCGACGTAGATAAAGCCGAATCGTTAAAACTTTCTTTAGAACAGAAACAACGTGATAGACGCACGAAAGGTATGGATATTAAGCCAAAATATTTTGAGAAAGTTGGTAATGGTAAATGGAAAATTATACGTGGCCATAAAGGCTATTGGGAGAGAAGAAAACGACAGGATTGGTCCGATGTCGAACCTCTGTGGTAATTTCGAACACTTGCAAATTTGCCGCTCCATCCTTCCACTACCTCAAAATAACCTGTAATGATAATGTAATGTATATATGTAAGCTATTTTAGTCTAAGCTGATAAAAGCTATCAAAAAAATTGAATACCAATTGGAGACACTCATCCGTACACTTAAAGTTTATTTCATGTAAAAATGTTTTTTATATTACGGCGGCTATCAGATTCCAGCTTACCGTCCTACTAGCACTGCAGCACATGTAAAAGTTCCAACTTTACTTCAATAGAGGTAAGAATAATTCTCTTAATGAAGTAAAATCTTTGAAATTAAGAAGAAACAACTCTCGCTGTCGTTTCACCATATTCATTATTTTTTTTGTTTTTGAAAGGTGCCAGCCAGCCAAGCGATGATATTATTAAAAAAAATAGAGCCGTTGATGAACGGACTATTTGCATTTAGCATACAAATGACCATCTGTGCAGCTCATTGGTTATGGTAAACGACTCATTGCGAATCAATACAATTTGTCCGGATGCGGAAAAGTCAGTATTCAGAGTAGAAAACACTTCGGTAGCTGCTCCCAATATAGTATTAAATGAACCAGTAACCGAACTTCGTACTCTACCGAGGATCAAGATTCTTGGTACTGGAGGAACGATTGCATCCAAAGCCTCCAAAGCCTCACAAACGGCTGGTTATCATGTTGACTTAACAATCCAGGATCTACTAGAATCCATTCCAGACATATCTCGTATATGTGAGATCGAATATGAGCAGATTTGCAACGTCGATTCTAAAGATATGAATGAAGATTTACTCTTTAAGATATACAAAAAAATCTCCGAGTCCTTGCAGACTTTTGATGGAATTGTCATAACGCATGGCACTGATACCCTCGCAGAGACCACATTTTTCATTGAAAGTACAATTGACGCGGGCGATTTACCAATTGTGTTCGTAGGTTCAATGAGACCCTCCACAAGTGTATCTGCAGATGGCCCTATGAACTTGTTCCAGGCTATATCCATTGCGGCAGACAAAAATTCAAGGGGTCGTGGTGTGCTTGTTTCTCTAAACGACCAAGTTTCCGCAGGTTATTACATTACTAAGAGAAATGCCAACTCTTTGGACTCTTTTAACGTTCGTCAAGGCTATTTGGGTAATTTTTTCAACAACGAGGTTCACTACTATTATCCACCAGCGAAACCTTTGGGATGTCGTAAGTTCAAGCTGAAAGTATCTCCAGGAACTAGTACAATCAAACTTCCAAAAGTTGGTATTTTGTACGCTCATCAGACGATGGACTCTAAGCTCATTGATTTTATGGCTGAAAATTATGATGGGATAGTTTTGGCTACCATGGGTGCCGGAAGTTTGTCTAAGGAAATTAATGCAAGATGTCTGTCCTTAACTCTACCTGTAATTTATTCCAAGAGGACCATGGATGGTATGGTACCTAATGTCAACTTACCAAAGATGCCAGACAAGAAGCCAGGATCACTAATAGCTTCTGGCTATTTGAACCCTGAAAAGAGTAGAATATTACTCCAGCTATGCTTGGCTAATAATTACACAATTGGCGAAATAAGAGATGTGTTCCTTGGAGTTTATGGAGGTTAATTTCACTAAAATTTGCATGATATTTTCCTATAGACATAGATATAACTGGATTATGCGAAGTCAGCTTCCATTATTCAATACAATCTACCAATCAATAATATAATCGATGCTGGATTTTGAACCTGAGTCAAAGTTTCAAGGGCCTGACCATGACACATCTGTTCTCAATTGCTTGGCCGCCAGATTTAAAATAGTGCTTGAATTGCTAGACATCTTTCAAATCCATCCGCACAGATAAACTATGTTCTCAATAAACCCATCTATGTATCATTCACCGGATAGTCGTATAAATAGCTGCTATTTCAATAAGTGGCATTTGCATTTTAAAACTCGATCGGAGCTATTTAAATTTTCGGATGTTTTATATTTTTTTTTTTGCGTTTGTGCAAAGATACCTGGGCGGCTAAACACTTTAGCGGCATTCAGGATGGTAAAATCCTATCAAGATGTTGTTTCTGTGATACCAATTCTAATGATAGTACTTGATACCCTTATGATCCGGTTGGATATGCCCCAAAGTAGAGGATCCATTTCCTTTTGAAATTTTTAGAGCAATAGTCAAGTTAAAAATCATTAAATGAATGCGTTTTTCAAGCTCAATTAGGATATGCGACGACTTAAAATACAGGTGAATATAGTAAAAGGTCTCAATACCAGCAAACCACATCATAACTGAATGACATATTACGGTGAGCATTCAGTAGTTAGCTGCAAGTTCCAGCTAATTCATCATGAATGATGAATGTGGAAACTGGCATCTGAAATCTGCCTCCGTGAGTTTGCATACCTCGTCTGTTGATGGTAGATATTCCCACAGTGTTAAGCAGAAGTTCAGATTTTGGTACGCACATATTAGCATTAAATAGATCACAGATGATATTCAATGGGCAGGGTAACAGTTACGATACGAGATAAGAATCGCACGACAGTGATTTAATTCGCTAATGACGGGGCTATCTATGTTGTCAGCTCTTTTACAGGCTTGCCATATAGTTTTTAACATCGCAATGGGCTTGCTGAGGGTGGTTGACATCTCTAAACCCACGCATGAAATTCTGAACCTTTTATTTGAGGCTGCGACAAAGCAGGGATTCTTGTTTATTGATGGTCATGACTTCACGCAAGCTGAAGTTGATCAACTATATGAGGTCTGTAAAGAATTTTTCTGCACAGTTACCGAGGAGGAAAAGACCAAATATAGTATTCGATCAAATAATATTGGTTATACTGATTTCTGCAATGAGAATTTGGATCCGCATAGAGCTCGAGACTACAAAGAAGGCTATAATTTTGGTAACATAAATTTTGAGGATGGGACACTTAACAGAAGTACTCCTCAAGGTGTAAAGATGAATGAAAATCCTATTCCTGCATATTTTAAAGAAAGAGAAGACATCATACAAAAAGCCGCCATCAAACTGCACGCCAATTCTAGAAAAATCTTAAAGGTCCTTGCTATGTCACTGGGAATTGAAGACGTCGATTTCTTTGTCGAAAGGTTTCGTCCTGCTGAACCGTCTGGTACGGTATTTAGATTTTTGCATTATCCCTTAATTAGAGATAATGAACTTGAAAATACATTTGATCCAACAATACGTGCGGGAGCCCATACGGACTATGGTGCTTTAACATTGCTGTTCCAACGTTCAGGAGAACAAGGTTTGCAGTTGCAATTAGAAGGAGAGAAATGGTCTGATGTCGATTTTGTTCCAAGCGCATATCCCGGCTCTGCGCCCCCCCTTCTAGTAAATATCGGTGATTTGATGTCATATTGGACTGATGGCTTGTTGAAAAGCACTACTCACCGAGTGAAATTTAGCCCTGGACAAACGAGATCCTCAGATCGGTATTCAATTGTATTTTTTGTACATCCTGAAGATAATTCTGCTTTGGTACCAGTACCAAGTAAATACATGGTGCAAGGAGACATCAAACAGCGAGAATCAAGTAGAATAACGGCTGCGGAATATCTGCAAAAGAAACTTTCCGAGACATACCAGCACCGAATTACTTGAACAACTTTTTATAATTGTCGCCGGTGGATAAGATATTGAAGATAAAGGGGTTTGAAATAAATAAGATCAGGTCAGATAATCTTAAACATGGTCACACGTACTAACATTTAGTAATATCAACATTCACTGTCTGTATAGGAATCAATATTTTATTTAATTAAATTGATGGCATCCATCACCATAAACGGCTTGGAATGCTATCGCTGCTCGAAGAGAGATATGAACTATTCAGTGCGTCCAGAGCAGTATTAGCCAGTTTCTCCAAATCTGAATCTTGCGAAACTAATCGAGATACATCATGTCGCATTTAATTACGTTAGCGACCTGTAATCTTAACCAATGGGCACTAGACTTTGAGGGTAATAGAGACCGTATTCTAGAATCTATCAAAATAGCCAAGGAAAAGGGAGCTCGTCTACGTGTTGGACCTGAGCTAGAAATTACCGGCTATGGATGTTTGGACCACTTCTTGGAAGGTGATGTCGCCCTTCATTCATGGGAAATGTACGTACAGATTTTGAAGCGTCCCGAAACTCATGATATCTTGCTTGACATCGGTATGCCTGTTTTGCATAAGAATGTTCGATACAATTGCCGTCTGCTTTCTTTGAATGGTAAAATAATGTTTATTAGACCGAAACTGTGGCTAGCGAATGATGGTAATTACCGTGAGATGAGGTTCTTTACACCATGGATGAAAGCGGGCGTTGTTGAGGAATTCCAGTTACCTCCCGTCATTCAAAAGGTGACTGGGCAAACTTCTGTTCCATTTGGCGATGCTGTTATTAATACCTTGGATACATGCATTGGTGCGGAAACTTGTGAGGAACTATTTACGCCTCAATCTCCAAATATCGCAATGTCTTTGGACGGTGTCGAAATCATTACGAATTCTTCTGGATCACATCACGAACTTCGTAAATTGAATAAAAGATTGGATCTTATCATTAACTCTACAAGCCGTTGTGGAGGAGTTTATCTGTATGCCAATCAGCGTGGTTGCGATGGTGATCGATTGTATTACGATGGTTGCGCGCTAATTGCCGTTAATGGTAAAGTGGTTGCACAGGGATCTCAATTTGGATTGAAAGACGTAGAGGTGGTGACTGCTACAGTTGATTTGGAGGAAGTTAGAAGTTATAGAGGCTCCATAATGTCCCGATGTCTGCAAGCTACATCCTCTAAATTAGAATACGAAAGAATACAAATTCCTATTGAACTCGCCCCAATGAGTCTTAGATTTGATCCACATATCTGTCCAACAAAAGTCCGTGAGGCATTTTATCATATTCCAGAAGAAGAGATTGCTTTGGGTCCAGCCTGTTGGTTGTGGGACTATTTAAGACGCTGTAACGGCTCCGGATTTTTTTTACCGTTATCTGGTGGAATAGATTCATGTGCTACCGCAGTTATCGTGCATTCTATGTGTAGGCTGGTCGTTAAAGAGGCTGCTGAAGGAAATCAGCAGGTAGTTGAAGATGCACGTAAAATTACTCGTTCTGCCAGCGATTGGATTCCAAAGGATGCCAAAGAGTTAGCTAATAAAATTTTCCATACGTGCTACATGGGGACTGAAAATTCATCCAAGGACACGCAAAATAGAAGTGCAGAACTAGCCTCACGCATTGACTCTTACCATGTGGATTTGAAGATGGATAAAATAGTAACAAGCGTTATTTCTATCTTCGAGGTAGCCACAGGAAAGAAACCAATCTTTAAAATTTTTGGTGGTTCACAAATTGAAAATTTGGCATTACAGAATATTCAGGCAAGAATTAGAATGGTTCTTGCGTACCTGTTTGCGCAATTGTTACCTTGGGTTAGAGGCCATTCGAACGTAGGTGGTTTATTGGTCTTGGGAAGCGCTAATGTTGATGAATGTCTAAGAGGCTACTTGACCAAGTACGACTGCTCTTCAGCGGATATTAACCCTATTGGAGGTATTTCAAAGACAGATTTAAAGAGATTCATTGCATATGCTTCCAAAGAGTTTGATATGCCAATTTTGGAGGAATTTTTGACTGCTGTTCCTACTGCTGAGCTAGAGCCAATAACCAAAGAATATGTTCAGTCTGATGAGATTGACATGGGAATGACCTACGAGGAACTGGGGGTATTTGGATATTTACGTAAGGTGGAAAAATGTGGCCCATACTCAATGTTCTTAAAATTGTTACACCAATGGTCTCCAAGACTAACGGCTGGACAAGTTGCTGAAAAGGTAAAACGATTTTTCTTCTTTTACGCTATCAATAGGCACAAGCAAACTGTGCTAACACCAAGCTACCATGCGGAGCAATATTCGCCTGATGATAATAGGTTCGATTTGAGACCATTCTTGATAAATCCTAGGTTCACATGGGCTTCCAAAAAGATAGACCGTGTAGTCGCCGAATGTGAGGGCAGGCATTCTGATGCCGTTTTAGATATCATGTCAATAGATTAGACACTACAATTATTCATATCAGCCGTATTTACACATACTCTTTTCAATATAGCTGTCTATCTCTATAAATTAATTATCCCAAAAAAGCATGCTTACTTATTGGAACCCCAGTTGGACCTTATTGTGACATTTTTATAGTTATTACGCTGATAAAAATCATACAGCGTTATGGCTGTCTTGATAGGACTGTCTTCTTGTAGGAAGTGCCCACATTCTTGGAAAACCACTAACTGGTATTTGCCTTGCATTTGTCCAATAATGAGTTCTTTATCCAGATTTTCGTTTCCCGCTAATAACAAGAGCTTACTGCAAGGTAAGGAGACAAATCCGTGGGATAAACCCTTGAACCAGGTATTCCAAAAAGGTTCAAAGTCTTTTAAATTCGTAATTCTGACCGCTTTTTGAGATTTCGTTATGTGAAATAATGCAGGAATCGAAATTTCAGCACTAGATCGACACCTGCATAGCCCATGTTGTATATACCAGTCGATAGCAGCCTCACAGCTCGAAAATACATTAGGAGTTCGTTGCAAGAACTGATTGACTTTTTGCAGGGCTAAAATTGCTGCTTCTTCGACTATATCTAGCATGGCAACTCCCAACACCTTCTTTTGTAAATTCGTTGGGAGATACGAATATGAGGATGTACATATGCTCCCACCCAACGAGTGACCCACATAGATAAATGAATAACTCACTGCAGTGGCGGTTGTCAACTCCTCCGAGCAAAAATTCTCAACCACAGCGACGAAGTCCTCTATAAATGTGATCAAATCGTATTTAACTTCTGTCTGACTATCAATTGGTCTTGTCTGGCCATGACCCCTTGCATCAAATGCGAAAGTGACACACTTCCCATCTAATTTTTCATGCAAGTCTTTCGACAAGTTGGCAAATGAGAGACCTGATGAACCAGCACCATGGTGAAATATAAATACAGGAATGTCCTCTGATATATTGGCCAATTTTGGTTGCGTGAAGTATGTGTTAAATATGAATCCTCTCTGCTCCAGTATGACTGCCTTGTTTTGGTTGAAATATTCGTTCCATGCAGGCTTTGGAGCTGAACCATTACTGCCATCTCCGACATGCTGTTGTGAACTATGTGATGTATTCCCCATGCTACCCTCAAATGGTAAATCGCCCACAGTATCTTGCGATTCATCGTTATTTGCGTCAAGCGGGCTCCCGATAATGTCGCTTGCAGAACCCATCTGTTTCAACAGTAGCTTCCTCCTTAGATCATCTGCCATCTCAGTCGTCAAATATGTGCAACTCTTGTCGCGCTAGAATTCGTAGATGTCACCCAACTTCCCTGAAACTGGATTTGTCGCTGTCTAAAGAAGGAAAAGGTTATGTTATTATCCCTATGTCGTCTCGTGAAGTCGGAGTTGTAAAGCGACCGGAAAGGCTGAAGTGAATTACTGTGCCGTCAAATACTGAAGAATATATCAGGTTCTCGCGCTCGTTTCTCAGTATATATACAATTATTAAATCATCGGCAAAATAGGATGAGATGCAATGCACTTACTTATGAATGCGTTTTTTTAGCATCTATGTCTATACAACCACTAATAGTATTTATATTTTCGGGGCTAACAAAATTAACCCGATAGAGAAGCACAATGCGAACTATGTGAGAAGGCCAGAACCCATCGTGGTAGAGTCGTTCTCTACCCACACAGCCTACAAGATGAGTTAAGTCATATAAAGCTCATAATGCATTTTTTGCTTGGTTTCTAGTGAACTCCACGACGAGCAAGCAGCATTCGGAAATTTTTGCGAGGTCACAGTTGCCATCCAATGGGTATTAGCCATCTCACCTTTATTTTTACAACATAGAGAGAATACCGAGACGTCTGGAAGCTGCCCATCAGAATGACAACTAATGTCGTTATACTCCATATTATGCGAGTCACAATCTTTGTATGATTGTACCATTTCCTTCGTTGTCGAGGTTCTTAGCCGCCGAGGTGTACTCGTCCTGTCAGTAGAAAACAACACAGAAAAGAGATGATGGGGCAGTGCATACAGTCCCCCCACAATCGCAGAAACATTCGTGACGATTACTGTGGCAACTCCATGGCAATGACCACCACTAACTAAACTCACTGGTAAAAATGTGCAAATGCAAACTTTTAGGAAGCTTACTCGAGCGCAGATCATATGCAGCCTCGAATCATACCCAAGGATCTTTTTTTTTTTTGACTGGCCCGTTTTACAGTCTCAATTATAAGCCTAATTATACGGTTGGGCCATGTATTTTCACTGCATTTTAAGTTTATGACTCTTTTATGAAACTGTTATCCTACTCCGCGCACTCTTTAATCAGATATCTATCAAACCCCATAATCATTCAGCAAGGAATTCATGAACGAAAGTGTATGAATATCCGGCTCATCCTCGAGTTGTACGTTAATCAGTGTGCTGGCTCGGTCATTCTCATACAGGATTACAGTTCGCATAAAGAGGTCACCCGGCCTTTTTTGTTCTTCGCTTTTTTATCAGATGAATAAATTTCTGCTGAAAGTATTAACTGTTAAAGCTCAATCGGAGAATCCAGATCGAGGCAAGATCATCTGAGACATATCCGATGTTTCGCAGGTCAATTCACACTTCTGGACGGGCAGCACAACGGATTCATGCATGGTCTGAGTTTAGTGAGAGGTCAACATCGCTTGGAATTGGATCGCAGAGGATTAAGAAATGCATCCTCGAAGGTACACCTGCGATGAAACCTGCTTCTATCAAGATGAGGTTCAATAGAGTCAAATATAACTCACCTGAGAAGATTGACGAGACTTTCAGGACATGTTACCAGTTCTTAGAGTCAAGAGCGGACGAGACCTATCGCAAGGCAGAAGCATGCGCTGATCCGATGGCCAAGGAGCAACTGTTGGTTGAAGCCGAGATCAACAATCCTGAGGTTCAATACAATTTTCAGTTTCACGATAAGCTGGATAACGATCCTGCTATCATTGATTACACGCAGCCAGTTTATAGACATTTGGGTAAGGAACACTGGGAATCCTACTCGCAAATGCTATTGATGCAGAGGCTGGAGACCCTGGCTGTGATCCCTGACACACTACCTACGTTGAAGCCCAAGGTTGAGGTCAATTTGAAGTTTCCATACTCCACTGGTGTAAATAAATGGGTTGAACCGGGTGAACTTTTATCTTCAAACGCAACAAGTCTGCCACCCGTCTTTAAGATTCAAGAATATGAAAGCATAAATACCAAGGAACAGCTGTATACGATACTGATTGTCAATCCTGATGAGCCTAACGTAGAGACTGACTCGTACAGCACGTCATTGTGCTATGGTTTGGCTAATATCAACATCGACTATAACGATAACGTCGTCGACCCAAGCAAGTTCGACGATTCCAATGTGATCGCCCAATATCTCCCACCGGTGCCGGAGAAGAACGCCGATAAGCAAAGATTTGCGGTGTGGGTCTTCAGGCAGCGGTCAGTTATGACGATTGAAAAGCCTGACAGACACGACTTCGATATAAGAAAGTTTGTTAAGGCTCACCAACTGCAGCCAGTGGGCGCTCACGTTTGGAGGTCAGAGTGGGATTTCAATGTGAACTCTATCAGGGCCAAATACGGGCTGCCTAAAGCAAGAGTCTTCGGAAGGGTGCGCACATGATCCTCGCACAGTCCTATAAATATTGTTTTCTTTTATTTTCAATGTCCCTGTACATATTTACATATTTGACAAAGTTTACACATGCACATTGACCGGTTCTCGAATATATCATCATAGAAAGTCATAATCTCAGTACGGCAGTGCTCAATTCTTCAGCGATTCAACTGCTTGCAGAATAACCGAGCCAAAATCGGTGTTAGGGTCTTCCAGGTTGATTGCCTTGGTCTCACCTGTCTTTTCCTTGGACTGGTCTTTGCTGGCAGGTGGGTTCAATTTAGCATACTCCGCCTTGGCCTCTTTTACGAGTTTCATCTTGCTTTCATATGCTTGCTGTTGCTCTTTTTTACAAGCAGATCTCTTCAAACCAATATCGGTGTTCAACCCAAAGATCAGGCCTAAACCGAGGGCTGAGTATCTTAAAACATTAACAGTTGACATTCTACCTCCTTAGCGGTCACAGATTGCACACAGAACAGCTCGATGTTTCCGAATTGAATATGTTTCTGAACTGATTTCAAGTTATCGCTCTTGACACAACTTTTTTCATGCTGTGAGCGACAGAGCCAATCAGCTTCGAGAACAAACACGACATCGTCTCATACGTTATATGTAACTGTTAGCGTCAATATATGGATATCTATACTGATCATTGAAATAGTGAAATATCGACAGCTCGTGAGGATAGCGTGTCGAATCTTGTAATGTTTGTCTCAGCAGGACTAAGGTCTGCGAGAGCCGGTTACAATGGTCCATGGCAAAGTATGTTTTTGTTAGTTGTTGTCTCTGCGATTGTGTTGGTGTTTGCTGGACTAATACTAATACCTTTTCAATCCAACGGATTTGCTTTGTACTCAGAAATAGGCGTTAACCAGTGTTTTAACGTTGCCAAACGATACTTTCTATCAGGGAGCAGCACTGGAAGTGGAAGCGGTGGCGGAAATGCTGGTGGCAGTGGCGCCAACGGACAAGGGACAGACTTGGCCACTAGCCAGTTTAGTTACAAGACTGCGGTTGCCTATCAGCCAAAGGATAGGGACGATCCTATATACAGAAGAATAAAGACCAATGTCAGTTCTGAAACTGGTGAGGACAATTTCTTTGTAGCAGCCAATAGCCTTCACGATGTGTTTGCTGGAGTTGCCGATGGAGTTGGCGGTTGGGCAGAACACGGCTATGACTCCAGCGCCATTTCCAGGGAACTATGTAAGGCCATAGAACAATATGCATCAATGGCGACGTTAAACAAGACAGGCCCCAAGGTTTGCAGTCCGAAAGAGCTAATTGAAATGGGCTACGAAAACATCAAGAGAGACGAGATTGTTAAAGTTGGCGGAACTACATCCCTGGTAGCCCATTTTCAATCTGATGGTCAGTTGAATGTTGCTAATCTGGGAGATTCCTGGTGCGGTGTTTTTAGAGACTCAAAACTGGTTTTTCAGACCAAGTTCCAAACTGTTGGGTTTAACGCACCTTATCAGTTATCAGTCATTCCAAAATATTTACTAGAACAGGCAAGGAAAAGCGGCAGCTCCTATATTCAAAATCAGCCCTCTGATGCCGATGAGTATGTTTTTCAGCTAGCGAAGGGTGACATTGTTATGCTGGCCACAGACGGGGTTACCGATAATATTGGGTATCAAGATATGGAATTGTTTTGGAAGGATCATAAAGCGCAATTAAGTACCAGTTTACAAACCATAACAAAAGAATTTGTCACCGATGTCGTCAGACTAAGTAAAGACCCGAATTATCCAAGTGTTTTTTCTCAAGAACTTTCCAAATTGTCCGGCAAAACATATACCGGCGGTAAAGAGGACGATATTACCTTGGTAGTAGTTACAGTAAACTAAAAAAAAAGCTAAGATTCGAATTTAACCCTCGCATGTACGTATGTTTATAGAATATCCCTTTTGCTCTTATAATTTAATGACTAATTTTTCAATCGAATGCACGTTGTAGAACAATATTCTTGATTTTTTCACGCTCGTCTTTCAATCTTTCCCCTTCTTCTATAACTCCAGAGACGAAATCGATATTTGAAGGAAGCTCTAATTTGCGTGACTGAGTTTTTTTACCCGACTTACTCAAAAATGTGAATGCAATCTTTTGCGGCTCATTAGTTTTCTGATGACTCAAAAGAGTTGGCTTTTTAGGATCTCCCCGGATAGCTGTTGTAGGAATATATCCTGTAATTATTTTTTCATTCTTTCTAGAATCTATGGACTCATTCATTATTTGTTGGAATTGTTTTTCCATTTCTACTTCCACTTTTCGCTCCTCTTCATCCAATAACTTGTTTTGAAATTGTTTATATATTCGATTTCTCTCTATTTCTCTTTCCGCCTCAATATCCCTATAGTTTCCATCCTCATCACTTTCATCATCTTCTTCTTGATCACCGTCTTCATCATCGTCATCATCTTCATCATCGTCATCATCATCGTCATCATCATCATCATCAGTGATATCATTCTCGTCTTCCTCATCTTCACTTGAATCTGAATCACTTTCATCTTCATCTTCATCATCCTGACCTTCGCCATGGCGGAAACAAACATCTTCCTCGTGTCCTGTATCATATGTCTTTGTCTCATCATCATCGTCTATTTCCGAGTCTTCTTGATCATTATCATCTTCGCTTTCATCTCCGGCAGCATCATCTCTGCTCATTTCTGTTTTAATGCTATTGTCTGAAGATGCAGGTCTGACTGTTTTCATTGATTTTGATAGCATGGAAGCGCTTTCCCATATAGTGGACGACCTCTGCAAATTTGGCACTATCCCCTCACTGAATTTGCTGAATGTTACTTCAATTTTAAATTTTATCTCTTTTGGAAGTGGCTGAGTTTTTGTGAAGGAATAATACTCCAAAAATCTCAAGAGTAGTAGAAGATTGCTGGACAGCGCCAAAGGAAACCTAGTAATGCTTAGTAAGATTGTAGTTATCAATTGGATCCTAAAATAATTATCGGCCGAATCAAACTCATTGGGCGAAAACAGATGAGGTTTGGCCTCAGTATGACGAAAATTCAAAATGCTGTAAATTGTGTCAATTAAAACAAAAGGACTGATAAGTTCGTAATTGTAAAGTTCGGTGAGATATTTCACTTGAGCAACACGATGCATATTTTGACTATATTCATTAATCTCAAGCCCCCTTTCTATGTTCTCTAATGTTTCATCTATGCACAGAATAACAAAATTTTTATGATGAACATACAGTTCCTTTAGTAGTCGAGCCATAATTGGAATATTTTGATAGCTGACAAGTTCTGGCATTGAAAATAATTCGAATAAAGTATTTTTGACATCTTCATTCTGCCAGTCAGCTTTGCGCAATAGATTGACGGCATTTTTGCATTTAAAATTGCCTAGTTCTCTTCTTATTAATACACGGTAGAAATGTTGTTCCGGCGAAAGGGGTTTAGATTCTGAGTTCAACTGGCTAATCGAAGGTGGATAAACAAGATTGAACAAATTCTCTAAACTCGCTTTTAGATTCATGTTGAGCTGTGTATCTTTTCTTTTATCGTTGATCAAGTCCATCATCTTTTCCATTTGAGATTTGAATTCTGGTTTATTGATCAAAAATATACCCAAATTTTCAAAAACAACTGTTAAAATTTCAATATTGTTCGGTACTTGAAGATTCATAAGCAGAGTTCTAATTTTGTGGAAAATCATGAAAGTAGGTATCAGCATGAACTTGACCATCTCACTGAAGAAAATAATATTTTTAACATTGATCTTGGTTGAATGCAACTGATGACGGAAACCATTGTCTAAATATGAGATAATCTCTTCAACAATATCAGGGAAATGTTTGCTGTTGGTCGCTAAAAATCTTGCATAAATTCTTAATTTACTCCAATCTTGTGTTTCAATCAAAAATTTGACAAACCTTTTTCGTGTAGCCTTATTATCTAATCCCATTTCCCAATACTTCATTGCAGCTTGGTCTATCAATTCTTTCGTTTCTGCATTCTCTAAGTCAACGAAAAAATCATTAATTACTTTGCTGCTTGCTTCAGGTCTATTTTCAAAGTAATTGTTATACGCATCATCAACGTTGAGTAAAACTTCGTAGAATTTTCTTGTATCTTCGTTTTCCCACAACCTTTCTCCAGGATTTGATGAGGCGTTCGTAATTACTAAGGTAGCCGAAGGTTCGTCAACTGCTTGAGATTTTGCATCTGAAACAAGTTCCGGAGGTTCGATATTGAAGAAGTCCGCCAACTGCAAACTTGAAAGTTTAAACCTTTCAAAAATGGGTAAAAGCGCAATGTGTTCCTCAAGGTACTCATCAGTAATTTTGCCGGTGCGAATCTGACATTTTTCGTGCTCTTTCATAAGCTTCCTCATTTTTGAGTGTAATTCAGAAGCTCTGATAAAAACTGCATCTGTAAAAACTTTGAATAAAGATTTCAGCAAATGTTTCAAGTCTTCATCGCAAATCAGATTACACCATTCACTCTTCTCATCGTCGAAAAACTCTGGAAACCTTTTTATGAATGATGTTGCCAAACTAGTTGTGAATCCTAGCTTGAATTGATAATTTAAAATCTCTTTTAAAATGCTTAGTATAATAGGCTCCTTCTTCGCATTTTTTTTTTGTAAAAAAATTGGTAAATTAGATCTCGAATGGATATCGCTCAAAGAGGTGAACACATTTACCAGATATAGTTCCGTGAAAACACGCAAATTTGTTTTCAGTTTGCTTATCCTTATAGCCTCATCCTTTTCTGTTAATAAAGGGCCTTCAGGATTGGAAAAATTGTTCAAAAACAATTCGAGTAACCTGGTTGAGAAAACTGACCCGAACCTTTGATGCAGCCCACTTACGACTTCAACTGCTGCAAGAACATCTTCATTTTTGTTAGGTACGTTAGATAATCCTTCAGCAGCAGTATTTATGATCTCAGACAGATATTTCTCAAGAGAAACCTCGTTTAAATCCTTTAGCAAAGATGCTCTAGAGTCCTTAGTAATACCTTGTTTTAGCTTCTTAATAAACCCTGTATTACGCTTAATACTGGAATCAAACTTTCTTTCATTCACTGTGGATTCTGTTAACCCACTCCAAGCTCTTTCATTTAGCTCATATAGCTGCAATCGCCTATCATCCTAAGAATAAATAACAGCAAATCAGGTCATTGATGTTAGTTGAATCACTCAGAGTTCGTTTGCTAAACGCATGGTTTGAAAAATAGTAGACATACATCCATTACTTAAGCCAGTTAAAGATTCGCAATTAGGCAGAAGCTTCCGGTTATCAGCTTCTTTCTTGTTCTCAGTGCAATCATTTTCTCAAGTGTCAAGGAAAAGTTCCTGCATGCTTCATGTCAGACAAGAAATGAGAAAAAAAAAATCTGATAGTAAAAAAAAAAAGTTAAATACGGTTCATAATAGAAATGTTGGCGCTGGGCCTTCAAAGTTTTGATTTTTCGATTGGTAAGCATAAATACCACCATATCTTATATCTAAGCGATTCAACTGAAGCCTTGATCCCCAAGTTTGTGTTGAATCTCCTCAATCTTTGCCTTTATTTCCGACAAGTTTCCATCCAGCACAGCTAACTCGTCAAACTTCCTTTGCCTCTTGGCATTTTCTATCATAGATTCTACAAGAAACTTCTGCTCTTTCAAAACCATTAACTCTTCCCTATGCATTTTTACCTCCTTTATCGTCAGGTTATTGAAAAGAATATCTGATAGTTTATGTACTTCTGGAGTCACTTCTTTGGTGCCGCCCTCCTGTCCTACTTCGGCATTTATCATCGGGATCGTTTTCAGCTTTAGTATTTTCTCATTTAGGAAAAGTGAGGAGGCCATTTGAAAAGATTGCTGAATCTGCTTTTCAGTTGTATTTATAGGTGACATGCTCAAAATTTGTTTTGTTAAAATGTTGTACGATTTTACCGCTCCCAACAGCTTTTTTCTTAGCTTGGTCGTGTCAGTAATTAGTTCGGTATTTCGCACATCGTCATTCTTATCCACCTCGACCTTGTAAAGGATAGAATTCAATTGAGGCCAAACATTCAATATGACCTGCGAAATGTCATAAATACTATCACATCCTCTAAGCAATGCTGACAGTGGTTGCTTTAAATCTCTTCTGAATTTTCTTTCCACAAATAGAGTATGAATACAATTGGAGCATATTCGCATTGAGTACTCAATACTGACCACTTGTGGGCTCCATTCTTTGAAAGGCAAATCAATAGCAGCATTTGCAAGATGCACTAGTGGCACTTCGTTGGAGCAATTGGAGATATGACGATCGCAAACAATATTTCCGCACAATCTGCAATGGTGTTTCCGTAGCATTAGTCCGAAGGACTGAGAACAAATTGAGCAATTTAATACAATTTTATCATCTCTCCAAGCCGTTACAGTTCGTTCCAGTAATGTTATGTCTTTTGAATTTAAATAGGACATGAAGAGGCTGCTATTATTCCTCTTAAAAATTTTACTTATGCCGTCTATTAGTCTTACAAGCCTCCTTTCAAGCTGCAATTGTCTCAATTTCTTGTCTTCATTTTTCTTCCTTCTAAGCTCCTCAAACAGATCTGTAAGATCCCTTAAACATCCATACTCATTATACCCTTCTCTGCTAGAAAAGCATTTGTAACAGCAGTTTACCCATCTGCCACCTTCAGGGTCGTATTCTGCACTTGAATTCAATCGTATCACATTTTTACAATGTGCTTTACAAAACAGCTGACCACATTTTCGACAATTAATGCATCCATTTGTTGAGTTCAAAGGAGTGTCACATTCAGTACAGGTTTTATTTCCAGGACCAGGTGCCTTCCAGTGGGCCCTTGTCATAAAATTCTCATCCTTTCGTACTCTTCTACTCTTAGTATCCAAAGCCTTTCCTTGATTAGCCAGATTATCATAATATGTGCTACTGCTGCTGTTAACCCCATCTTCTATAAATCTGTGATCAACATCCAAATGGTGATTAAGTTGAGCAAGATTTTTTAAAACCATGGAACAAACAGGACAACCTAGTTCATTATTTTTGACCAGCTGATGATCCTCAGATAACCCATCTGTTTTCATCAGCTATTAAATGGCCGTTTTAGCGTAAATTGCAACGTCTAGATTGCGGACGGATTAGCTGTCGTTGCTGATTAGATATCTCTCTTTATGCTGAAATTTCATACTGGAAAAGCATAATCAGAACAAGAACAGACTTTAACGAAATAACGCCTTTGACAAAGAGAAAAAGTTTGGTGAGTCGCGCCAGTGTTCAATAGCTCAAGTCGTTAATGAGTCATTTTTTCAGCAATGGAAGATGTTTTTATGGTGCTTGCTCTGGTTGTTAGTTCAGTGGTGATATACCAATGTTCTTATAAAGTGCTATGGTTCAAAGTAGGATCACTATTTGATATTGCAGTAGCACTGCCGGAGGGCGAGCGAGCTTCTCAGATACCCAGGTGGGATTTGGACGATAGCACCTTTTTCTATAAATTCTACAGCCAATACTCTGTATCATCACACAGGATTAAGAAGTCTATGAGAGTTCTATTCTCGGTTGCTATGGTAAGCTACACATTGACAGTTGAAATTATCCTTTGGCAAATAAGGACGGCAGATGTCGATCAGACCGCCGAAGTCATTACGAGATTCGTGTGGCCGTGTGTTTCATTGATGCTTACTACACTGCTTATATTAGCACAACCTTTTTTCATTTTGATCTCGTTATTGAACAAATTCTACAATGATAAGTACGAAATTGAAAGACTGATCATTATTACTTGCATAATGGTAGCAAGTTTGATAGCCTTTTTAAGTCTATTAAGCTTTGGACCATTCAGATTCTCAAAAAGCATGTTGACCAAGATATCCATAGTAGGGGTCACGATTATGGCTTTTCTATCAGGCGTCGCTTCAGTCTCTACCCTATACTACACTTTTCTGTTTATCAGAAACAAATACTTCTCTGCAACTCGTAGTAAAGGTTTGCATGGTTTCAATACAAGCACATCTCGAAGTCTTTTATGGACGGCGGATGAAATGATTTATGAACAAATAAAAATCTATGAGGATGACGTCTCAGAGCATCTCTCCATCCTGAGAAAGGTGGAGGATGAGCCCGACGGAAAATCGTCGATTATAAGAGAACAGCTAATTGAAAAAATTTCTAGATACCATTTGGAAATCGCTAAATTGGAACATAGAGTTCACCAATCGCGTCGGATTATTTTCATCAAGAAAGCGCTACATTTCTGTTTTCTGGTCTACTGCATACACAAGATTATTTTCACTTTTACTAAGTCACTTCCTTGTATCATTAGAAGGTCGTCCACACGCGAAAGGGCACAAAATGACGGGTTTGATCAAAATAGAGAATCACCAGAGTGGATTGCAGACCCTCTAGCAATAACAGTAGCAAGAATACTTGATTTTTTCCTTTTCAGGTTCAACTACCAATATGAACTCGATTCTTTAACAAAACAAATATCTCTTTTCCTCTCTGTCTCTCTTTTTGTGTGTTCATTATCAACAGTCGCGACCACAATATCGTACCTCGTGGCAGTACTTCCAACTAGGTTTCGAGCCCTGGCCATGTATACAATGCAGAATAGTGAGCCAAGAGAAGACCTTCCCAAATTTAAGAAGGAAGAGAGCCGCTGCGGGAAAACTCCATCAATAATTAAGAATTTGATCGTTTCGGAACTAACAGGTATTTATGTCGTCGCCACAGTATTATCAATCCGCTCGAACTTACCATTTGAAGTTTCTGAAAGGGTAAATGATCTCCTTGGGGAGAGATTTACGGTGCCAAATATAATCATTGATTCGTGGTTCGAAATTGTTTATGCTATGTCATGCATTTCCACTTTTGTATTTGTTAAGATAGCAGAAAGGATTCTATCATTATGAGCAACATGCTGAAATATATATAGTTGTTTTTTTCATGTTCTCTTAAAGACAAGTTGAAAGACCAAACCTGGCCATCGTGTTTAGTCTGGAATGAATGCAAAATGCTACTTCTAAATCTTATAAAGCTTTAAAATATTATTTTTGGTAAGTCATAAGCGCCTTGACTTGGGCCCACTAGACTTGTGGGTCTTTCGACAATGAAAACTTCATTCTCAGAAATTACGTCTGCAAAGAGAATTGGTTTGTACTTTTCAGTGAAATAGAAAGCTTTGCTATCTATTTTGGTCCTATTTGGCTCGTTAAATTTATATCTATCACTCGCAGATGAAAGAATTTCCAGAGGCTCAGTGAGTTGAAGATCATTATCCTCCTCCTCTTCATCAGCATCGTTGAGGAAATTACTCCCATCAGTAATGGACAATCCATCTCTGGTGTGCTTCTTCGGTTTCTTCCTAGTGTTCACTGGCAAATCAACAGATAAATCCAATCTTAAAAGCCACGTTGGACTCCAAAACCACATCTTATTCGCATCTTTTGGATCATAAAATATACCATTGCATTTTTCGGACGATGTTTCTAGTTGGTTTGGAAGATTATCTGTATTATTCTTTGACCATGACGTTAAATGATGGGCATCTTCCTCTTCGTTGCTTGATACGTTAACTTCATAGATTTTATTATCAGCCGTCACTATCACTACAGTCTCCCTATCCGCATTTATTTTGATTGCGGTCACAAAATTCATTAGACGGATTAAAGATCTTGCTTCCATTGTTTCGATATTAATTAGATCAACAGCTCCACCACATCTGGAAATTACAGCATGGTTGGCATTAACCTCCAGGCAATGTATATTATCCATGTAAGGTATCTTCATACTACTCTTTGTTGTTGAAATTTCAGGCAGGTCTATGGGTATGATCTCCTCGTCATTTTCAGATTCTAGGTCTAGTAAAAATAGTTCATTTTCGGATGAGCACGCAACGATTCTGGAATTATCTAAAAATTTTACGAGTTTGCATCCTGTTTGGAGAAGAGTTTCGTTGTCTAGCTTGATAACTTTCAATTTTGAACCGGTAGGCTGGAGATGAAAGAGCTTTGTTGTAGAAGGTCTTCCAACTACAAGAACTTGACCATCAGGAGACATTGCACACGTGGAAATATTCTGCTCGTCCTTTAATACCAGTTTACAGATTAATCTGTAATTATTTTGAGAGTTATAATCGTTTCCTATGATCCAGATTTTGATCGTTGACTCCTGCCACATAACAACATATCTCTGTTCCCGATTGATTAGAAGATTCTTATTGAATAATGCAAAGGGGGGGAGTCTTGCATATTTAACATCAGAAAATGATGCTAAACAGCTGATGATCAGTGTTTTTTCAACACCACCGGAGACCAAGAAGTCTGCACCTCTGGATTGATATGAGCACATTGCCCTTACATCATTACCATGAATTAGTCGATTTGAAGTGTTCACCCACCTATTATTGCCTTGGGGTTTTGAGGCGGTTTGTGAAAACTGGAATATCTTTCTGTCAACACCTGCACTGAAAACATGTTCATCGTTTGCATCTGACGCTAGACAAAGAATATCGGCACCATGAGATTTAAAAGACTGCGTTAAGGTGGCATAGTGGAAATCCCAAAATTTCACTGATCCCGTTGAGTCACCAGAAACAATCTGATTTACTCTCGGCAAGTATAGAACTGACCATACCAGAGTTGATTCCTTTTTTGATTTGTCAACTCTCATCGTGTGTAATAGTCTCCCCGATTTTTCTGAATTCTTCTGAACTGACCAGACTCTAATTCGACCATCAGAACATCCTCCGATAACGTAATCATCTTTATTCCAAGTTAAAGTTAATATTCTTGCCTCTTGTCTCATTAGGATTGAATCATGTTCCAGAGAACCGGGCCCACCAGAAATATCAATTATCACAACCGTACCATTATCGCACCCTACCGCAAGTTTATCTTGACTTCCATTAATAGAAATTGACCATATGACACCACCATTACAATCGTAATTTTTCAATGGCAACCCTGTTGCCATATTCCATTCTGTTACCACGGTTGAACCTCCAATAGAGAAAAGTCTAAGTGGTTCACCCGCAGTGTTCCTCCAACACAAGCCCTCAATCGACCTATCCCTTCCTGAATGTAACACCAGCTCCTGAAACCAGTTTTCCCGTGGGTTCCAAATCTCAAGATCACCGTTGGATC
Source organism: Zygotorulaspora danielsina (assembly GCA_030572985.1). Lineage (NCBI taxonomy): Eukaryota > Fungi > Ascomycota > Saccharomycetes > Saccharomycetales > Saccharomycetaceae > Zygotorulaspora > Zygotorulaspora danielsina. The sequence continues at coordinate 1,044,142 of JAJMCL010000002.1, forward strand.
TACCAAGCGCCAATCGTAGATCAGATGGGGTCATTTTTGTTGTGCTAGACTTGTGCGAAAACGCAAGGGCAGTTATGTTTCCTGTCGAAACATCGACAAACCTCGAGCGGTGTAATATCATAGGGTCTTGACCAGTCATGAAAACCGCTTTATTTTATTTAATTGACTGCTGTTTAACGGAATATAATTCTAAAGTGCGAGCGATGAGCTTCATAAGGTTTGCACCAAAAATTTTTCAATATTGAAAATAAGTGAGAACACGACGTCCAATGTGACAATGATTAATCGAAGATGTGATTAGAAGCCCTTTAGTTGATTTTACAGATAGATGAACCATTTTGGACTTGATATATAATCATTGTAAGACGATTGTACTTTTTTTGCTTTGGAATCTAGCTCTAGATTCAATATCTAAAAATTTGGGAGCGTTAATAAACTGTTGTTTGGATGCAAACAATGGTTCTTCAAAGCGGTAATGCAGACGAGGATGTTAACACGAAGATCTTTCATTCAATCGCAGACGTATTTCAGCAAGCACAACTCACTTATGCTGGACATAGGAAGCATGTGGCTGTTTTGAGGAAAATCCAAGACAAGTCAGTGTCTCAGGGATACGAATCAGCATTTAACTACTGGTTTAACGCGTTGGTAACCAAGGTATTACCATTGAAGAGAAATGAGATTATAGGAGATAGGATAGTAAAGCTTGCGGCTGCCTTCATTGCTTCGCGAGAGCGGGATGTAAGGAAAGAGGAGGAAGACGAGAATGACGTCGAAGGCGAAACCTCAGTGGAAGAAGACATCTTTCTGAGGTTTGTTGACCAATTTATAAGGCATATCCTAAGGGGAATTGAAAGCAAAGATAGAAACGTAAGATATAGAGTCGTTCAATTTCTGGCAATGATCATGGATAACATTGGAGAGCTGGATGAAGTGCTGTATAATACTCTAGTTTGGTCGTTAAACAAGAGGATTTACGACAAGGAAGCAAGTGTACGAATGCAAGTTGTATTCTGTCTCACGAAATTGCAAAATGATGAAGCATCAGACAATGGCAATGATGCAACAGATGCAACAAAAACGCTGATCTCGCTTGTGCAAAATGATCCATCTGCGGAAGTACGCCGTGCAGCAATGTTGAACTTGGTGAATAATACAGAAACACAATCGTATATCCTTGAAAGAGCAAGGGACATAAATCAAATAAATAGACGTCTCATTTACACACGAGTTTTAAGATCCATGGGTAAACAATGTTTTGATCAAGTGAAATTTGGGATCATTGATCAACTGGTCAAATGGGGACTCGAGGACAGAGAAATTCTTGTTCGAAAAGCTTGCTCAAAGTTAATATCTTATGACTGGCTTAATCTACTTGGCGGTGACCTTATCGAATTCTTGGAAAAATTAGACGTTGCGAATTCTGATGTGGCCGATCAAGCAATAGAGTGTCTTTTCACTACACGTCCAGATATTATATCGAAGGTTTCCTTTCCTCTAGATATTTGGTTAGTATTAACGGTCGAGATTTCTTTTCTCTCAAGATGTTTTTATATCCACTGTGTGAAGAATCAACTGAATGAGATAGTCGACAAAAATTTTCCCGAGGCCTCTAAATGGGCTGATTATTTGGATTTTTACATCAAGCATAGGTTCGGCAGCAATTCTAACCATAAACTTCCGGAGATAGATAGACGTAACCTGGAGTTTATTATTAAGCAAATGCTTCTAACAGGAAATAAATATGATTTCAGCGATGAAATTGGTAGAAGAGCAATGTTGACCGTGATAAGAAATATGCTCGGAATATTTGAATTATCTGAGTCACTTATTGACATTGGCCTGGAAGTGCTAAAAAATCTTTCTATAAACGAGAAGGATTTTGTAACGATGGCTATAGAAATAATCAACGATATTCGTGACGATGATATTGAACGCCAAGAACAAGAGGAGGCAGATTTAAGAGATGAAAAGATGGATAGCGATGATGGAGATGACGATATCGAATCGTTCCACAGAAATGTAGAAAATGCAATTAGTGGCAAGGGAGTTGCAGCTGATGGTGACATCCTACAAAATTTAACACACCCTAAAGAGGCACGAGCGGAAACGATTGTAGCTTGTTTAACTAGGTCTTCGCATATGTTGGCGCTTGTACAAATGCCTTTGGAGCAAAATATTTTAATAACATCCCTGATTGATACCTTGATTACGCCGGCCGTCAGAAACAATGACTCTAAAATCAGGGAACTCGGTGTGAAAAATTTAGGGCTTTGTTGCCTATTAGATCAACAATTGGCCGCAGAAAACATGTATATTCTGGGAATGTGTGTCTCAAAAGGTAATGACACACTAAAGCAGATAGCTCTCAAGGTAATAATAGATATATTTTCTGTTCATGGACTGAATGTAGTTGACGGCGAAGGCAAAGTAGATTCAATCTCTTTGCACAAGATATTTTACAAGGTTTTGAAAAATCACGACCTTCCGGATTGTCAAGTTGTTGCCGCGGAGGGTTTGTGCAAACTTTTTTTAGCAGATGTTTTTACTGATGACGACCTTTTTGAAACGTTAGTGTTATCGTACTTCTCGCCAGTAAATTCATCTAATGAGGCTTTAATTCAAGCTTTTGCTTTTTGTATACCAGTTTACTGTTTTTCTCATGTCAATCATCAGAAGAGACTTGCAAGAATTGCTGCAGATGTTCTTTTAAGATTGTGTATGCTCTGGGATGACCTTCAAACATCAGATGAATCAGAGGCTGATCGGGACGCAATGTTAAGCCCTAATATTATTTTTCAGCAATTAATCCAATGGACCGATCCAAGAAAGCTGATAAATCAGTCGGAAGTCGAATCTGCTAAGAGTTCTGTTCAATTAGCCTTTCTGTTAGATTTCTTCAAAATTCTTCCGAGGATTGAGAGAAGAGATATTAAAAAGCTACTAATTACAAATATCAATGGCACCTTCATTACTAGAGATCAAGACTATGAAAAGTTGAAAGAACTGGCTGAACAGGTGGAAGATCTGGTCGATAATGAAACATTGGATACTGTCAGTCGTCATGCTTTGGAAAAATTCAAGGACAATATGACGGCAATTTTGGATGCTGCTTATGAAAGGCAACTAAACAGGGATAGAAGTGAGTTTGATGGTGAGGATAAGATTTTTAAAACTCTGGAAATAAATGATGACAACAGTGATAATAATGAGTCAATGAAGGAAGAGAATACCCCTTCTGAAAGTGGTGAAATAAATGAAGAGACAGGACAATCCACTGAGAGTAATAAAAAGAGAGGGAGGGCTGAGGATGGTGAGGGGGGGAATGATAATTATGTTAGTGAAGTGCTCAATAATAATAATAACAAAGAATTGTCAAACTCTGAAAGTATTTCCGGATCAAGTGATGGACTGAAAAAGGGCGTCATCTTTGCTCTTCCTGAACCTACTTCAAATTATTCTTTGAATGACGAACTGATGTCGGTAGATAGTGATGATAGCTCCTATGATGGTAACTGAAAAACGATTCAAATCTATTAAACTTTCGAAGTGTTCTATAAGTGTTCTATAAGTATGTGCAATCATGTGACATTCACATTTCAGAAAAAATATGCTACATAGTACTCGTATTAGTTAGACAAGATTAGTTGTTCTCCACAATAAAATATTGCTTATGTCTATGCAAGGTATTTGGAGAAAATTTGGTCGTCTTCGAAGTTTTCTTTGACTACATAATAGATGACCATCAAAAGATTGGGAAAGCGCATAGTAAAGTAGCTGTAAAAGCCATCGGGAACCGGCCCTATAATAGCAGCCAAATCTTCAGGTAGATCCATGAAATGATGATATTTATTTCTCAACGCCCGCAAAAGATCCATCAGCTTCTCTCCGCTGTATTTTCTATATTTACCAAGATTGTTCATGAATTCCTGATCGAATTTTGAGGTCCAATCGTTGTTTGGTATAACTTCCCGCGAATGTGCTTCCAGCTTAAGCAATAAAGAGCTGGGAGGATCTCTTCTCTCAATTTCGAACCGATCGCTGACTTTTAGCAAAAACTCCAGCTTTTTTGCTGAAGACCAAAAGAGTGGATGATTTAGTATACCTGAAGCTGTAGGTCTCTCTAAAGGATCTTTGTCAATCATATGCACAAGAAGATCTTGGGCTTCAACAACCAGAGATTGTATCTTGAGAGTTTTCTTCAGCCCAGAGAGATTGAACTTGTTATTGATGATATTGGCCTCTCTCAAATAGCGACCGCCGAAAGGATGGTCACCTTTGGACAGCACGTAGTAAAATACACACCCAAGCGAAAAGATATCAATTGACCTTGTTAATCTTTGTTTGGTGGCAAGATCGTAAAACGACTCTGATGAGAGAGAAGGCTCACCTTCTTTCGCATTTATTTTGGAAATAGATTCTATCATCTTTCTCGTAGATTCATCCAGCAATTCCGGAGCCCTCCAACCACTGGTACCGCCAACGTTCGTGAAATTAGTTTTATATGATGACTGATCAGCATCGAGTTGTTTGCAGAGCCCAAAGTCAGATATCAAGATTCTCACCTTTCCATCCATTCCATGGTGTCCCAAAGCTGGTCTTTTTGACGTTGCAACCAGGATATTCTGCGGCTTAATATCTCTGTGAATAATTTTCAAAGAGTGCAGATGAGACACACCAGATGTTATTTGATACAGAACGTTTATCGAATCAACGTGTCCCTGTAGTTTCAAGGATGAATCATGTGCCTTTTTTGGCTCCACCAAGTCTTCCAATGTGGAGTTACAAAGTTCTAAAGCAATGTAAAGAAATTTCTCGGTGGTTTCAGAACAGAAATATCTCACTACATTTGGATGATCATCACTTTCGGTAAGAAGTTTTATCTCTTGGGATGCTAAATCGCAAAAGTCAAGAAGCATTCTCTTTACGGCCACAGGTCTTCCCTGGAAATTGCCCTGAAGGACAACTGTACCCGAAGAACCATACCCTAAGATTTTTTCTGATACAACTAAACTCTTCAAATTGTGTTCCACTTCCAAAGTTTCTATTTTTTGCGTCTCCTTAACCTCGGCATCATAAAGTTGTTTTCTTTTCAACTTTCGACCTCCTCTGGAACCCCTTTTCCTTCTCCTTTTTTCTGAACTGGACCCTTCCGTGCTGTCTGGATTGACAATATTACTCTCAGAGTTGTCTTCTTTCCTGTCGATCATTGTACCGGCTGTAGCAGGGGAAACGGCGACAGCTGAACTATTTGCTTTGTCACAATCTTCAAAAGAAGAATTTTCAGATAACTCAGCATTCCCTTCACCACCGGAGGGATATTCAGATATTTTCACCTCTTGTATCTTCAGACCCTTGGCAGAAAATAAGCCGGCCTTCTCTAATAAAATATTAAGAGGTGATATGATTTTGAGCTTCTGTAATACGATTAAGGCAAACAAGGAAAAGACCAAAACGAATCCTCCTTCAACAATACGGTATAAAAATCTTCCAAAAAATACTAACAGAGATCGCTTTTTCTTTTCATGGAACATCTCTAGGGCTATCTGCTTCTGGACCTTTAATCTATATGCCTCAAGATCAGCTGGAGACATATATTTGTCCAGTTCGTTATGTTTTATGTACTCACTATTCCGGGCTGCAATTCCGCTGAGGGGTGGCGGGTCAATCAATAAATGCGAACTCTCTGGTAATAAAGAAATCTCCTGGGAATCGAGACCATCTTGGACTTCTTCGAATTTAACATTAATTAAATCATGGACTCCTGTTATAGCTGTTTTGAATAGTTCAGGATTTTCTAGTATTGACGTAACTCTCCATCGGTCACTCAGACAAAATTTTGAAGTGGGTGCAGCATCTACCAGTGACGGAAAGTTTTCTGATGACAACGCAAACCAGGTGTGATCATTCGTTTGATCTAGATATACTTTATTATCAACAATGAGTTCATCGTGGGGTAATCTGAAGGGATGAGGAATAAGAATGTTATTATCATGAGATTCATCCTTGAAAACGTCAAAGATACCATTTACTATAGCTGGAAACTTTGAAGAGACCCACTTAGCTATTTTAAAATCAGCATCAATCGCTAATACAGATTTATCCCTGAACGGTGCAATATAAGTGCCATCCCGAGAAAACGAATTCTGAATATTTAGGTGAGCATCGACTGAATTCTGTTGCCAAGTAGAGTAAGTGACGTTATACGTAGAACCATCTGCAGAATGGATACCCAAGTGGTACGTTGACTTACCTACAATGAGCAAATTATCACACTCATTCAACTTGAAACCTTTAGAAATGCAAACCTCACTTTCCCGTTTAAAGTTTCTATTTTCGGTACCTGGGCCGAACTCAGATAGAATCTCACCAGTGAGAGCATCAATAGTGTACATTGCTGTGGATCTATAGCCAGTATAGATCTTTTCATCATCTATGGTCGTCCCCAATTCATCAATGATTACGTCAGTTTTTAAGTGCATTGGTGATGATAAGATCAGCCGATTAATCGATAATGGAAGCTTTTGTAGGCCTTGGTAAACGCTAAAATAATAAATTCCACCATCCTTATAAGGCTCCACAATCAACGTCTCGTTTATTATGTCATTTTTTGACTGAGATGCAGTTATTAAGGGTTTTGAGTGAACTGAATCAATCGACCATAGCAGATTCCCATTTTGTCTATCAATACCGTGAAGTCCCCCTTCAACATCGGTAGCCAATAACAAATTCGAAAGTGTGAACAAATCTAAGGATTTCGGCTTCTGATAGTGCATGATTGCGGTTTTGCCGATGGGCACTGTCCCTTCGTCTAGAGCATTATAAGATGATCCATCAACTCTTAGGGGCGTTGGTCGTACATACCTTTTTGTTTTAGTTTTAAATTCAGCTCTTGTTTCAATGGGGCCATTCGACAGCTTTTCGTCACCCTTGTTGCTCTTACGAAATACAGTGGGCTGAACAATGTGGTATTCGTCATCTTCAGAACAGAACCGTTCAAGCATTTCATCTGTGAAACCATCTTTCTTCCGCTCAGGCCAGGGGCTCGTGGTGATGCAAAAGGAGACTAAACTTAGTATTAAAAAGATAAGAACGTGTACTGAGCGTCTTCTCATTGTTGTAAACCACGCGGATGGTCAGAGAGACTCGCAAGTCAAAAGCTGTAAGTAATGAACCAGGAAGGAGCAGGGGTGCAAACTAGTCTCTCAATTACCTGTCCACTTTTTTATTCTGTTGAATCTTGGTGCGCTTTTGTAGATGTCAGCTTTTAGACGATTGCAACTATTTTAGAATTTCTTATAACACTATGTAGCCGTTTTCTTAGAGAGTCGATGCTCGAGGCGCACACTTTTTTTTTATTATATTCCCTGAAATGCGTGCTCATGATCATGTGACTAGCTATATATTCCTTTGCCCTCTATTGAAGTAAAAATACTAATAGATAAAAACAATCCAGCAACTATTTTGTCTAGTCTATCATCACTTGTCCCATTTCATCAAATATTTCCTTGAGTTTGCAGGATCTTTCGTCGGCGATCATTTGAACGAGTCTAAGCCCCGTGTCTCTCAACTCATTATATTCCTTGAGACGCTTGATATGTGCTTTATATACTTGCTGAGGCGAAAAAGAATCCTGTTCTTGGCTGCTCCATGGTTCTTCGAGTTAGTATATCTTTCTTGGAAAAATAATTCATGAGATTTTGTTATAGCGCATACTTGAAGAGCTCGGCGGTTAAAGACTTAAACTCCTCATTTAAAAATTGTCTCTGCCCCTTCAAATCTGACAGCTCTTGCTGTTTCTTAATAATCTGAGTATCAAGTCTGATGTTAATTTGAGACAGATTGGTTGTCATCTGATGTATCTCTTGGAAGGCTCTACCACTTTTTGTGACACTTTTAGGAGTACTTTCTGAAACAAACAAGATATTTTCATATCTGAAAAAAGGTGATAGCGCCTAAAAATTTCAAATATTTTAATTTATATAGGAATTACACAGCCACTCACTCAAAACTCTCTTGTCGTTGAATGAGCTGCTTCATTTCGTTGAGTTGGATTTCCTTGATTAGAATAGTTTCCTTCAACTTGTGAATCTGATAGGAAGTTAAAAGATTCGATTCTTTGGGGTTCTCCTCATAGTCCACCTTCCCTGCTGCGAGCGATGTGTTACCCCGATCATCCAGCCAATTCCAAAGGCTCTCTTCTGCATCTTGAATAATGTTTTTGTTGGATGATCTAAACTTTTTATTGTTACTTTTCTTAATGTCATCTTGATAAATTTCATACAGAGTTTTCAGTGTAGGGGAGTAGTTATATTCAGCGCCCTCTATAGTAATTTTACCTGACCTTGGAAATTGTACATTTTTTAAGTGTTCTTTAGAACTGAAAAGGTGTCTGATGAAAAAAATGAAAAGGAAAAAGACAGTTATTACTGTAATAATTCCTTTAATAGAAGTTATGTCAAATCCATCATAGAATGGTGATATTAAAGAACGGATTATGCCGTCCTTTGAAGAAGCTTCAGCAGAACTAGAGCTATCTGCAGTATTCTTAGAAGTTGATTTAGATCTTCTCATAGTTTTACTTCTTCTTCTTGATTTTCTCCTAGGAGTACCTGCAGAGGATATAATGGCTTTCAATTCTTCTATCATAATCCTAATTGAATCTTTTTGACCATCTATTGAACCTTTCTCAATCGTGCTTTTTAAAAGTGTCTTACTGGTCCATGCAATATTTGTAACAACGAACATTTTCGTGGTATCATGATCAGTCCATGAAAGAAATATCCTAGTGTAGACTGTAAAACTACTTCCAAACGGGACATCTGGGCACTTACTGCTTTGCCTGACCAGTATATAACCTTCGGGATCTATATGCTCTATCTTTTCTGATATGTAGCATTTTGCTTGTTTAGGACCTACGGAACCGCCTAACGGCTTAGTATAGGAAAAATCTCTTGAGCCATTTTCAAACTTAGGAATATCTGAAATGCTGGAATTTTTTTGCTTTTCAATTATCTTTCTGTAGTAAGATGTATCATTGCCAAACAGTAGTTGATAGGTCGTACCCAATGGCGCAGGTATATCAACATCTTGTTCGACTATAACATCATCTTTTTCTTTCTTGTATGGAATTGTCGTCAACTCATGCGTGACAGGGCCTAATTTTGGTAACGTAAAAACTTCGTCGTTTTCTTGATCAGGTTTCCTATTTGAACTTGATGATTTTATTAGTTTATTGATCTCAGCTACCATTATTTTTGTACTGTCTGTGACACCATCAAAAGTACCCTTTTCAACAGCGCCCTTTATCCAACTTTTGCTTGTCCAGTCGATACTAACATAAACAGTTAACTTCGTTGAGTAATTGGCCGCCCAAGAAAGTAGAAAGGTTGTTTTGACAGAAAAAGAGTTTCCAGAGGGAACGTCAGGAGTTTTGGATACTTGAACGGCCTTAACATAATCTTCCAACTCGTAGTGATCAAGAGTTTCAGTAATTAAGCATTTTGTTTTGCTTGGTCCAAAACTTCCTGGTAAAGGCTTTGTGTAATTATATTCTCTTTTCTTTGAGTCCAATATGGTAGGGATTGGTGAAATTTCAAAGTTTTTTTGCGCTTTCAATATAGCTTCCATATTTGATACATCATCACCAAACATGATATCCACGACTTTGCCCAGGGGTGCGTTAATGATAGATTCACTAATAAGCTTCTCGTTTTCATCTGGCTTATAGTCTGGTTGCGTTGGCGCATGCTTAGTCGGTCCTAATGTGGGGGTTTGAGACTGTTTAGCAGCTCCTTCATCCATTAGACTATTACTCGATGTCATATCAGTGGAATCCGTTATTGATTCATCGTCTCCATCATCAAAATCACTAGCATCCGTCGGTTCATCGCTACTATAGTCACTTGGCACATTTGATCCCTCGTTAAATGAACTTGATGTTCTGTGTGTGTTGAGACGTCTTTTACCTAAAATAATTTGATTCCAAACATCAGTTATTAAGTCAAAAGTTGCATCTCTGGAAATGAAAGATGCAAATATATATTTTGTGTGTAGGGTATCGATCACTATACCATTGGGAAAAATACCTGCTGTTGTCTTCTTTTCGATTTGGACAATTTCTGTAAACGGTATACAGATCGTACTGACCCATCCCAAAATATTTGAGTAAAAACAAACGTGTTTATCTGAAATGTACATTCTACCTTGTAAAAGAATATCTTTTGATAGTGCACAGCTATAATCAGCTATTAGCCGCTCCTCTGATGTTACACCAGCCATCTTGAATAAATTGTGAAACTCGACATTTCTCTTATAGTTTGCGAATTCGATATCTGTTAATTCAGGAGGAGTGTCATCATCAACATTAATCGCCGAAGGCTCAACTGCACCGGAATAACTTGCTCTCCCCTTAGAATCTCTATGGACACTAGCAGAACGGCGGTTAGCATTTCCATTGACAGAGATATCTGCGTTTGTTTGTACTTTGTTAAGAGAACCCCTTAGTGTAATCGCTGGAATAACTTTCATTCCAATGTTGGAAGGGGAAAAAGATCTTCGATTCAAAAATCTCTTCGACATTCTCCGGGGTTTTCTTTCATCGTTTTCAGAGTCCTCCGGATAATCGACTGGCAAATTGGAATATCCCGAGTACCTTTTGTTGTATTCGTTCTGATCATTATCTTGTGATTTGTTCAAAGAATCAGGCGGAGATGACTTTCTCCTTTCCTTTTCCGGCATCGTTGTGCTTCTTTTCCTTATCTGATTCACGTTAGAATCTGACACAAATAAGTTCGAGGTGCTTGGCAAATCCCTATCTATATTATCTTCTTTTTGAATATCTCCTGCGGATATGGTCTTTGCTGCGAGACTCATATTATCGTCTGAGTTCTTTGAAAGATCATCTGGGGTGGAAGAAACGAGTAATGGTGGATCATCAAATTCTTCCAATGTCAAATCTCCCTCACCAAATGTCGATATTGGTGGTGATTTTACAGTCAAAGGTTCGAATTTGACTCTATTTACACTATTGCCACGTTTGACGTCTATTTTTTTGGAGGTTTCATTATCATTAGAGTTTGAAGTAGCACCTGAGTGTAAGTTATTATTCTTGGACGTATTTGAAGATGGATCATCGGACCTCTTAACCGTGTTGGTAGTATCTTCCTGCCCTGACGAAGATAATAAAAAATCAAGATTTTTTAAAAAGGAATCTGCTCTACAACCTTCTAACGGATTATGAATAACTGTGCTATTAGGTTCATTTTCATGAGTCATACTTTTATTATTATTATTAGAATCCTTTCCTGAGTCATTAGGTTCATTTAATGCCTGATTGCTGCCATGTGTAAGTGCACTTGATTGAGCATTATGATTTCCAATTGGAGTTAAAGGTGAATTGAGCGGACTTGCTTCTTCATCAACATCTTTAACATTGATCTTTGGAAGACGGGAAGCTGCATTATGCGCCAAAGTAATAATGGAATCTAGTATCGTATTTGAATGTTCTTGTTCCTCTTCCGAGCTTGAATTCTGAGGGGAATCACTCAGTTTGGGGTTCATAGTATTGGTCTGCGTGATTAGATTTGTATTTCGGTTTAAATTTGAATTTGAATTTGAATTTGAGATTGTTTTCGTATTTGTATTTGTGTCTAGAGGCACCGAAATGTTGAATATTCCGGTAGACTTTGTGTTCATTTCTTTCAATTCGTGCAATTGATTAGTCTGCGATTGATTCTTAACATCACTTTTGTTCGCCGCTCGACCAGAATTCTTTAACGATTCTTTTAGCGGATCTGAGAACTTCTTCCCGTTACGAGTAATATCCCAGCCAGGGTGATATTCACGAGGACCATCATATTCATTTACAATATCATCGTCACCGCTAATACTCTCTTCAGTTGCCTCGTTGTCATCATCACGTGCGGAACCGCTTCTCACAGATGATATCTCCGGCAAATTTAATGGTTGTCTGTTATCAGTAGAATTGGTATCTGCTATGACTCGCCTAGTAGCTATATCGACGTTACCATTATCCTCAGTAGCATACACTATTGAAGACCGCTCTGGAATAGAGCCTCGGTGTTGTTTTTTCTTCGCACGACTTTGCTTAGGTTTTAGTTTGAAGATCTTGTTAAAAAAGGATCCATCGCTCAAAGATCTTCCATTGTGCTTCATCCCGATTCAATCTTATATGGCGCACTTAGGAACAGATTTCAGTTAGTCTCCGTTTATCTGACAACCTACTGGTACCTCTTGGTTAAGCTAGCAACCCGTAATCAATAATTACACAAAACGAAAATAAAAATATACGTGTGCTGCCTTCTTTCTATGGCAGTTCTCACACGTAGTGCTTCAACTCAATACCTCTAATGCGTTTTCGACACAAATCAACACATATATATTTATAAATATATATGTTGATGACCTTAGCCTTGGTTGTCTCCAGTCCCTTTCAGTTTCCCAGTTTGTACTTTTTTGCACAAAGCGATAGTTTCAAGAGGGGCTCTGTCATTATTGCCGAACAAGATTTCAGAATCGATGGAATCGATCAACAATGAAGATCAAAAAGTCATCAGCGCCATAGAATATAATTGAGCTGGAGTCCATGAAGGCAAATATTTAGACGCTAAAATATTATATCCGTAAGAGTGGCAGCCGTATATGTTCAAAAATTTACGATGACCAAGAGATAACTCAAGCTGAAATGTACAAAGAAGTCTTTTCAAGTCATGGAGCATTCTCTGTTTCTGCCGCCAGATATTACTCTACAATGTTGCATAGTGGTAGTATATTAGCTGTGAGAGTGAGCAAGGGAGTAAGAAAGAGTCCGAGTGGTTAAGCAAATTATTGGAAATAATCGGCAATGACACTGCTCGAAAAGCCTCGTCTTCGATGGGCATACAGATCGTCTGATAACATAGCGACGCGAGAAAGGATTTTAGCTGCTTCTTTGCCCAAAATAGTCCCCATACAGCTTACATAACTACAAAAGCCTTGTCCCATGGTAAACATATACCAGTACCCTTCTCCATACTACTTTCCGACTTTACATCTGCTCGGCGCCTATAATACATATTCATGTGAGGAACGGGAAAAAAAAATTGGCCATTTTAAAAATTTTTCGTGTGATTCATCGCGGCTCCTACGGTCTTGCTTAACTATTTAGGCCAAGTTATCTATCAATGATCCTGATTAGAAGCTTCAAATGCTGCTTTAGTTGCATTTGAAATAGATCGGAACTACGAAACCAACTTCACTATTGCTGTATGAACACTCGCAGGCAAATAACGTGGTCTGATTGAATCTTCCTTGATTATCAAACCTCAGAAAAGCCACGCTTTTGATCACATATCCAAACCACATTTGCATTTTTCCAAACAACCAATACTCTCTGTCGATGCCTAGAAAGCGTCAAATAACGATAATATTGATCATCTCATACAAACATGCTTTACTGAGAAAAGGAAATCTTTACGAAAACAAACTAAGCAATATATTAAAGCTTCCGGTTTTTTTTTCATCAAAAAAACGTAAAGAGAACAAGAGTTGGCTACCAGAAGTGCAAATCTTCAATAACAAAGAGCAATTGCACAATAAAATATCATAGTCGGATTTCCATTTATTGAAATTGGAACTAGAAAAGGCATTACAATCACCTATTCGTTTTCATATAAGTTCGTATCTTCAAATGCAATAGTTCGAATATTTTATCAATCAAACAGACTGTGGTCATATTTCCTTCAGATGCACAACCGACTTAAACTATATTAGGTTGCAATACAGGTCCATTGTATCCACTCTGTTATTTCTGCAACACCAACTCTAACAGAGAAACATATTCAAATCTGTGCTAGTACGTGAAGATTGAAGTTCTGCATTGGAAGCTTATCCAGATATTTCATCTTTGCATATAGCGTCTGCGCAGATAGTAACTATCTACATGAACTATCAAGGTGGCTGCGAACACAATTAACCACATAAGGTTTCGAAATATCTAAGAGCTGTTGTACCAAGAGCTTACGTTCTTGTAGTGCAGCATTCAATATTAACAGATTCTTCATTCTTCGTTCTTCGGCGGCTACAATACATATCGAGTAATTCAAACACATTAAAAGTGCTTCTGGTGAAAAGGTGTATGCAGCCTGAAACAATCAAGCTTGTCCCAATCATCTATCGTGAGAAATTGGTGGCTTTGATATACCACTTTCAGGCAAGTACCAATTGAATCGAGATTTATAAAAGAACGACCTCGGCTGCGAAGATCATGATCAAAACGAGTGAAAATGTTCTATTGCATGCGGCACAGCTTCTCGCTTTGCCAAAGTGAATGACGGGACCTGGCTCCTTGTGCTCACAGATCTCGCAAAGCAACTTAGGCGGATCGTCCAAACAGAGCTTTTAGCATTATAACAGGTATTAGTATTAGTATTTACGTAGGAATCGAAAGAAAGCATCTTAAACTTTACAAAGAAACTATATGAATATCAATTTTCAACGATCCTCAGCCCATTCATTTTCGCGTCTGATGGCTGCCTCTTCTTCTGGCGTGAAATCATTAACAATGTTGAAAGTTCTTCTGATTTCCTCTGGTGATCTCCCTCTGATCATCTCAGCAACAACTTTACAACCGGCGTCCAGTAAAGGCTTAATATTTAAGTAGTTAGCCGCCAGAATTATCTCATACAACATCTCCTGGTCCACCTTTAAGAATTCTCGGTCCCACGAGTCTATAGGGGCAGATTTTCTAGAATCATCATCATCCTCATCTGGGAAATTGGAGTCCTTATGATGCTCGGCCCACTCAATGACTTTTTGCAACACTGACGATCTCACGTTAGGCACAGGCATAACTACTTCATCATCATTATCATCCGCCCCGTCTACTGCATCATCGTTATCATTATCATCCTCGTCCTCACTGCTATCGTCATGGAGTTGACTATCATGCATGTCATTCAGATAATTTTTGAGTAACAGTGAGCGTTCAGCGATCTTACGCTCAACAGTGAATTTCTCACCTTCCCCACTAACCAAAACAACATTGTGAGTTTTGCTGCCAGCCATTTTTGCTTGATGTTTCTGCACGCTTTTCACGTTTACCACTTATTCCTTGTTAGTTGTTTCTACAGGGCCTTCGATGCTATTTCTTAGATGACATAAAGAAGCCATAACTACGTAAAACATGATGAATTGCTATATTAGAGATAGATTAAAAATGATAGTGACAGTGACATATGAGAGAGTACATCACATGTCTTTAGAATCAGTCCTGAAACCCAAAATTGCTGTAAACACTAGCACTAAGGTCGTCCAGTACTACAACAGTATCTAATCTAGACAAGAATGAATTATCCATCGACACCATTCCGCTCTTCAAAATATCATAACAACAATCCTTGCAGCCGATAGTGAAAACGGCAATTTGGTATTCTTGATCTGTATCGGTCGTTTCCTGATCTTTTTTCTTTTTACAGACGTTCTTCTCGACCTGATCCATTACATATTGGAATGATTCGTTAATCAATGTTTCCAAGACAATGAAGGAGGCCGTGCTTTCAATGCACTTTGTTGCCTCATGGAGTAATTGACGAAGAATTGTTCTATCCTCATTCAGTATCTTAAGGGCTTCTGGATCCAAAGTTTGCTGTAGCACGAAATCTTCCAAGCTAGACTCTGGCAAAAGTATGTTTTTTAACATGGATTCGCCGCCGTCACTGGTCAGCACGGTAGCGTTGATGTCGTGGAAGACGCTCGTTAACTTTTCGCTAAATTCGTGGACTGTAATTTTATCTCTTGGATTCAATGACATAAAGTGTTTCTTGACATTTTCTTCAACTATAGATTGAAACTCTAACCACCCTCGATTCAAAAGCCACCACGATAAGGAAAGGAATGCTTGTTCATTGATATAAGTATTTTTCGAAACTCCCGAATCACTTGCTAGTTTAACATCATCTGAAGATTCATCAATAGGTTCATTTGATTTCCAAAAGCCGTAGATAAAATTGAGAATTGAGTTGTTTCCATGTTTATTTGATTCTTTTTGAACGGCGACTTTTATAGCTGTGTCTAAATATTCTCTTCTTGTTAGAATGTTCAATTGCAACCTTGTAAGTAGAAATAATGAGGAAATCGTGTAGCAAATGGTAACCATTTTCACTAAACTCTTAATTTTCAATTCATCCCATAACTCGGCCTTTGTTCGATGGACTGCTAATTGGTGTTTATTCCCCATATCACTTCCGGATTTTTCCAGTTCAATGACGCTTGTACTGATTCCAGAAGACAATCCATCATTATCTGATGTCTTATTAACCTGTTGGCCTGTACTCTTGTTCAACTTCTTATCTCTCAGGGCGATAACCAGCTCTTCCAAATCAAGATTTTTTGTCAATACCATCGAGAAAACAGGAATGAGTTCATAAAGAGCAAACAAAGAGTCCTCTTGGGTCTGGGTAAACCTTCTCCTGATTTGCTCACGGATAAAATGCTGCTCCGTTATCTTTAATTGTTGCTTATACAACCATCGTTTAATTAAATATATACAAACAGATCCACTTGCGATCAGCGTCGCCATGATGCTCACTGATGTTAGTATTTTTCCCTTGTGCCTCTGCACAAGGCTTCTACCATTGCTACTCATTATTTAACAAAGCTTGAGAAGCACCCGTGTGTATGATGTGTTGTGTCTTTGGAATCAAATCGATGTTTCCTTTTCCATCGTTTTAATATTCCCTTCTCCCCAACAGGCGCAAGACAAACACGGAAAAAACAATTGGATCTAATCTTAATCAAAGAAAGGTTTACGTCTCGCTCTTTCCGCCACCTATACGTTCCAGGTTACTTAGATTTTCTAGAAGATGTAAATTGCTCAGTAGGAGTTGAGAGGTGACAGCCCGTCTTGCTTGTATAGGAGGGCTCGGCTCCTTTTTGAAGGTCATTGGTGGAACAATGCGAAATGAGTGACTTTTATCCTTCTTGTTGTTAAACGGCGACGCCCTGCTGTAAAATCGTTTACGGGAAAACTTGTCTGATTTATTCAATAGAGCAGAGACTTTCATGGTCATTCTCGGTTGTATTATATCATTTGCCTCTTCAATCGCCCTTGAAATTTGTTTTTGAAGCTTAATCAATGTGCTTTTATCTTCACTGGAAATGTTGACGGACTTATATACTTGCAAGATATTATTCAACTCGCAAATATTGGCATGAGCTAGTTTTGTGAACGTATCATCCCCGTTCTCAATCATCTGACACGCACTTAGTTGTGTATTATTATTGCACTGACGTTTCAATACACCGACTCATCGCTTTTAATATGAAAAATTTCAAATAATTAGAAAACAATCCAGTTCAAGGCCACAGAAACAAAAGTTACACGTTCAGATACCCGTAAAGTCTTATTAGGAGCAATGGAAGAGGTGCAGAAGATAAAGCCCTATATCACAAATTTGAGGAAACAGCTCAAGTCACTAAGGCCTGATCTAGAAAAGATGACCTCAAAATCACTGGATGAGCAGCTGTTACTGTTAAATAACGAAAGAGCGAAGCTTGATTTGACAAATAAGTATTCCTATGTGCTAAGCTCGCTCATGTTTGCATATATGAAGGTCTTGAATGTTAAAGATACGTCACCCATAATGACGGAATTGGCAAGAGTCAAGACGTATATGAACAAGGCCAAATCATTTGATCAGAGAAATGAAAGAGAGACAGAACGTCATCAAGAAGAGCAAGTTAATGCCAAGAAAGTAATCAATAATGCCCTAGATGGTAATCACTCCGGCCCTGCTATAAGTAGAGTCAATTTCCAGGGGAAGCATACGAAATTTGAAAATGAATCACCTAGTATGCCAAGAGAGATAGAGAGAGATCAAATAAATGCCAAAGATATTGCTGAGAAGATTAAAATAGCAAAGTCAAAACAGACAACTTCTTCTGAGAAAAGGAAGACTAAACCTAAACCTAAGACTCATAAAGTCAGCAAAAAAAAATAGCAAATTGTCTCGTTAGCCATCTGTACACTACCTATTCGTATCACATACCCTTAAAGAACGTTGTTTAGCCTCGTCATATCTTGCTCTGCCCGTATAATTTTAAATAGAATCCTTTGTTTATGGTCCGAAGACTCAAAATTACGATTTGGTTAAACAATTTTAAGAGAATGAGAAGACATATAGAGATTAAGAAGCTTTTCTAGTAAAGCTGAATAAAGCTGAATAATGTCGCAGGATCAACTCGATAATTTCATTGCGATAACAAATGCTGAAAATGAAGGGCTAGCTAGACATTTCATCGAAATGGCAGGTGGCGACCTAGAAACCGCTATTGCTTTATTCTTTGAGCATGGTGGTAATTCACAGCTCACTGGTCAGCACTCTAGTAGTTCACTAGATCATGGTGCATCTGGTACTATAAATATAGATGATGACGAAGATATGGCTCAGCGATTGCAAACTGAAGCGTATCAGCAGGAAAATGAGTTTGTAAGGCCGCCCGATGAAGCAAGACATGAAACTTTAGTTGACACTCATGTGTTTCCGGGAGCATATGGTGGCGTCGGCGGTAGTTTTGGTCCATTGAGGAGGGCCCGCGATATGTTTGATGAATCTAGACCGACAGGAATATTCAACCAAAGAGTGGATGATGATTTCCTGAATGATCAGTCCAGTAACAATGATTCTAATGAAGATTCAAATGAAGAGGATGGAAATGCGTACGATTACGTAGAAGAGCCCGTTATTGAAGTTAATGAGGATGGCGACATAACGGAGTTTACTAAATTAGTTAAAAAGCCTAAACTATTGTCGAAGGAAGAAAGGCTAGCATTGTTATTCAGACCGCCATTTGATATGATGTCCAATGTGAACCTTGACGGAGCAAAAGCCAAAGCAAGAAGAAAGAATAAGTGGATAATGATTAACGTTCAAGATGCAGGTATCTTCCAATGCCAAGCTTTGAACAGAGATTTATGGTCTTCAAAACAAGTCAAGAGCTTGATTAGGCCTAATTTTGTTTTCATTCAATATCAATATGATTCACGCAATGCTGAGTCCTATGTAAATTTTTATGGCCTCTACAAAAAGGATGATTTACCACATATCGCAATCCTGGATCCAATTACTGGCGAACGTTTGAAACAATGGAACCGTGCTGCCCCATCACCGGAGTTATTTATTGCTGAGATTAACGAGTTCTTACAAGAATTTTCGTTAGATCCCAAGGCATCAAATCCTACTGTTAAAGAACCCACACCCGAAATTGATCCAACAACTTTGACAGAAGAACAGCAAATGGAACTGGCCATTAAACAATCGTTAGGAAACGATCCAAGTATGCAGATACCGCAAATAGAACAACATACAGAAGCTGATCACGAGGACAGCACACTGAATCAAAAAGACGAATTTGCTTCTATTGAGCCAGTTAAACATGAAGAGCCTCCAAACAAACCTGGCATCACCACAAGAGTCCAGGTACGGACAGGTGATGGGAAGAGAATAGTTAAGAGATTCAATGTAGACGACAAAGTAAGGAAAATCTATGAAGTTGTAAAATCGGAGTTAGATGGTTTTGAGGACTGTCGTTTCTCTCTCAGTGACCATCAAAGAGATGATTTGATAGAGAAACTTGAAATGTCCATTGAGGAAGCAGGACTGAAAAATAGCTCTCTGCTGCTAGAAAAGGCCGATACAAATGAAGCTTGAATATCTACGTAAAATTATTTAGTCTTCAACAAGCAATGTGAATTTTTTCTTTTACTTATTGTCGCTGTTATTCTTTATTTGCATGAAGCTCTCGGAGCGCGAAAGGTTATTTTCAAAGTGATGCCTGTTCGATTTTCAAAAAAGCATTCATAATACGGCTACAAAATATATATGATTGATAGATCTTTTGCAAGATATTTATAAGATCAGGCGCATGTGCTTTGTGGAGAAGAAATGTTAAAAATGCGAGGATATTTTGTGGCAATATGTTTTATGTGTTTTGTTCTTTTAGTGCTCGCTGACGATGCTAGTCATACCAATAATTGGGCTGTATTAGTATGTACGTCGAGATTCTGGTTTAACTACAGACATATGGCAAATGTTCTCAGCATGTATAGGACTGTGAAAAGATTAGGCATTCCGGACTCTCAGATTATATTAATGCTAAGTGACGATGTTGCTTGCAACTCTAGAAACTTGTTTTGTGGAAGTGTTTTCAATAATCAAGATCATGCCATAGATCTTTATGGGGAGTCTGTGGAAGTTGACTACCGTGGATATGAGGTTACCGTTGAAAATTTCATCAGACTGCTGACGGATAGATGGTCGGAGGATCAGCCAAAATCCAAGAGACTTTTGACAGACGAAAACTCCAATATCTTCATATATATGACAGGCCACGGCGGTGATGATTTTCTCAAGTTCCAGGATGCTGAAGAAATTGCATCTGAGGATATTGCAGACGCATTTGAGCAGATGCATGAAAAGAAAAGATACAATGAGATCTTTTTTATGGTTGACACCTGCCAGGCTAACACGATGTACTCCAAATTTTATTCGCCGAATATTTTAGCTGTAGGATCTAGTAAAATAGATGAAAGTTCTTACTCTCATCATTCAGACGTCGAGATTGGCGTAGCTGTCATAGATAGGTTTACCTACTACAGTTTAGAATTTTTGGAACAAATTGAGAAGAATTCCACGTTGACGTTAGAAAATCTGTTTGACTATTATACGTTTGAAAAGGTTCATTCCCACGTTGGAGTTAGAACTGACTTGTATCAAAGAGACCCACAAAATGTTTTAATAACAGACTTTTTTGCGAATGTGCAGAATGTTGTACCTGATAAGCGGAATAAGGAGAGTGCAAAAATTTCGACTTTTGACAACGACACTCTAATTCAAAACGTTTTGAATCTAGCAACTGAAAGAGCATCTAAACAGGAATCAATCACAGCATTTCATTCTTCTGATTTTTCAGTCAATCTAACGAAACAATTTGTTAAGACAAACAAGTTGAATAATGCCATCACAAGTAGCTTTGACACAGAAAGTAGATCACGCATAATAACACTAGGTCTAGTATTGTTATTATTCATCCCTGTGTATATTAGCAAGCGTACAAAACATGTGACCGTAAAGCAACAGTTATTCTTTATATGACGGTATTACATCTCCCCTCGACAAAAACTTTGCACGAGCGAGTACTTTGGCAGAACTCTTCTATATATATATATATTTGTGTGTCTGTGTATGTCTATGTGTATGAATGACATTATTAACTAATGATACATGATGAAAATGAGTGCAATTTAATAGAGCAGGGAGTGAAACCGGTGGTCGTCTCTAATATGGTATCCACTATTTATCCAAGCTTGCAAAATTGCATTTTAACATCTAATTTGCCGTTGCGAAAAACGTCAAAGATTTGGATCATCTTTCTATCTTAAATTTTAAATACTGTCTTCCATAATAAGATCTCACTGAGCTATTCTAAGTAGCTATAGACGCAAATTATGATGACAGAATGAGAATATTATGAAATCCAAAAAGCCTTTCTGAAAAAAGTGTTGCTGATTATACTTGACTGGTTGAGTTTCAATCAACTATCCTAGTTTCAAATCTATTGGTACAGTTGCAATATAAGTCATTGAGGAACCTTTCACTCATCTAGGACTGAACTAAAAACGCTACAAAAGTGTGTGAGTTATATCACCCGAAGATGAAATTTTTTCTATGAGTTTCGCTATTTTTTTGTGAATTGTTGTGCAATTCATTTACATGAGAATGATCGCTGTCGTAATGATTGAGTAAGTCGGAATAAGGCTGGTTATTTACGTATCTCAATAATCGAATAGCCAATTGGAAAAATGACACTTGAAATGCGCAAAATATTGATATACGAAAGTATATAAATATTAATGTAAATAATGCTAATAACTTGAACGGGATCCAAAAAACACATGCAACAAGGTTCTTCTTTGTTCTTTTTTACTCTTGCTGTTGCTGTAACATTAACCAATTATTCTTGTATTGCTCCAAAGAACCGACTACTTCATCCTGCAAAGTACTTGACTTCCTCCCACCACGGAAGTGACCCAAAACATTTTTATTATTGTTGTAGATTTCATACGGGCCAAACATCGATCTAACATCTGGGGAGTTATCATTGCCACTATCATCATCGGAGAAAAACAAAGCATCATTATTGGTTTCAGCAAAGATATCATTATCTTGTAAAGCAGTCGTTGTCGTCGCATGATTGTTCAATGGCACCAAAAACGATCTTTGGTAACTTCTGGAAGGCTCAACATTTTCTGACGAAGGTCTCGAATTGAATGACGTTAAGTAATTTAGAGAATTATTTGTCACGGACAAAGTTGCTTCATTAGCATTCGGAGGTACCGAGCTTGAATTCTTCCTATGATGTGGTGGAATATAGACACCAGATTTATGTTTATGCTCCGACGACGGGCGTCTATCCTGTCTACCTGTGCTTCCATTTGAATGCAATAACTGATTGGTAAAAGGATTATTGCCATCAGCAAAAAGATGCTGTTCTTTTGCAACTGGTGACTTCAATAAATCTGGTAAATCACTCTTTGTCGATGATTGTACATTGCCACTAGGTATATTCATGTGAGCAGGGGAATCTTCCAGTGAAAGGCTATTGATGTCATGAATGAAATCATGATCATTCTCTTCCAATGTAAATAAGATATCATCATAGTCCACATTACCACTAATACCACTGCTGGTATTGTTATTATCCACGCTAGTGTACTGTTCATGAAAGGTAGTTGTGCCATTCAAAACTGTCGAAATATCAGGAACATTAGGCGAATTTGGTGAGAGTTGATTGGTATAATGGCTTCTGGCATTTGGGGGAACATATTTACCTGGTGAATGTTGTGATGAGACGGAATTTGGAGAATTTTTAATTCTTGAAACCGATAGCTTGACATTATTGTTATTACCGTTACCATTGCCACTGCCACTGCCACTGCCACTACTAACTGATTTTCTCTGTTTACCGCTTGAACTCCCAATGAAATTTTTGCTTATATTCAAGTGTTGCCCATTCTGCTTATGGGAATTCGTATTGCCATGATTATAGTTTTGCTGGTAACTAAAGATACCTTCCATATACTTATTCTGCACACTAGGAGGTGTAAAGAAATCTCTTGTATTGAAGCGATCGTTATAGCTATTTGAATCCGTATTTTGGTGATAATCATGAAAGAAATTATTGATATGTGTATTTGGGGTAGGAATTCCCAATGGCTTTCTTGAATGTTTGATTATTTTCGGATTATCGATATTATAATGACGATTGTAATTACTATTAATATTATTGATAGAAGCAGGACCGTTATTTTGATTTTGGAAGTTGTTATTCTTTATTGGTTTACCAAAATTTCTATTGTTGTTATTGTTGCCACTATTGTAATTATTGTAATTGTTGTAATTGTTGTAATTGTTGTAATTGTTGTTACTATAATTGTTATTGTTATTGTTATTGTTGTTGTTGTTGTTGTTGTTGTTGTTGTTGTTGTTGTTGTTGTTGTTGTTGTTGTTGTTGTGATTGACGTTCAAACTATTCTTTTGCAAATGACTTCTCTTCTGAAACCTGAACTTTGGAACAGATTTTGCTCTTTGTTTATTTTCGGAATTACTATCTACTATAGCTGGGATAGCTAAATTTTTTGAGCTTTGATCAATATCATCATTATTATCGCTATGATCTGGCGCAACTGAATCTTGCAAACGAATTTTCTTCTTAGAATTTTCTTTGATTGAGGAAGACATTGGCGTTGGTAATGAGACCGGCATTGGCGCAGAAGATGGTGGTATGTATGATGGGATTTGCTGGTTTTCATCATCAGAGATAGCAACTTCGTTATCATCCAAACTATTGTAATAATCATCATCTAATGTGAATGCACTTAAATTCATCAGTTCTAATTTCATTTTTTGTAAGTCCCTATTTGTTGGATCAATGGTAAGGCTATGTCTTAAAACTTGAAAGAAATCAAGACTCATGGTTGAGAAAACATCGAATAAAGCTTCTCTATTCGCTGCAAAGTAACAAAATGACTTATCTGACTGATTTGCAACGCTAAAAGGATTCTTAGAAAAGACAATGTTCAGGAAAACAATACCGATTGACCATACATCGACTTTGTCACAGTGATACGGGTCTTTTCTTTCTTGAATATCCAAATTGCTTTCGAACAATTCTGGAGCCATATATCTCTCGCTACCAACATTTCTATCCATTGATGTCGGTTCAATAGTCGCAAGGCCAAAATCGCTGATCTTTATGGTCCAGTCAAAAAGATTTGAGATAAGAATATTTTCCGGTTTCAAATCACGGTGATAGATTTTCTTGGAATGAATGAATTGAATTGCGTCAATAATTTGGTTCAATATGTGGCTTATTTTTTTAGTCTGCATGGGAACTAGATCGCTTTTGATTGCTTCATAAAGGTCGCCGCCAGAACAGTATTCTAGAACAATATATGAGTCAAAGAAATCTAACAACTTGACAATATTCTCGTGATCACTACCTAACTTTGTTTGGATATCGATCTCATAGATCGCTTCAAAACATATATCATTAGAAAGACGAGATTTGACATTCGACGAGATTTTCGATTTTAACCGCTGTAATTGAGTTTTCTTTTCCTGGCTATTGATCGCACCTTTCGCATCATCACCAGAGTCATGAGCAACCCCATTCTCATTCGCATTCCCAGTCTCATTCGATTCCTGGTTTCCGTTACGCTTACCTTCATCGTCGCTGTCTAGCTTAAAGATATACTTTATAGCCACTAATTTCTTCTCCTTGACGTCCTTGGCTAGCGAAACGTAACCATATGACCCCTCGCTGATGTCTTCAATCTTCTGGTACCTGTCATTGAGGACCCCGCCTTCTTTGTATACTTCATAGTCCAAAGTCATAATTACGCTTCCATAAGAGGTTCAAGTCTTTGACGTCTCAAAACGAGAGAAATAATAGCCTGAAAAAACCGCCGAACTCCTGGTTCTAGCACCTCTTCAAGCCTGAGACCACTAGATCAAATATAAGGACACGAATGCAAAAGAGACACTTCCAGCAGTATGCAGAAACGAAGGGTTATTCTCGATCTTCGCACAACTTATGCTAATGCCAATGCTAATGCTAATGCCGATGCCGATGTTGTTGCTGTTGCTGTTGCCGGTGCTAATAGTGATCCAGATACCGTTTTCGCTGCTGCGTACTACTTCTGCTGTACGTTCCTGTTATTGTGTTTCCTTGTTGTACCGCTGTTGTCTGAAATCATCAAATCCAATCTTGTTGAGAATCCCTATTGATGTTGTGACAACGCAACACCAGCGCTTAAAACAGTGTACGCCATTCTCCAAAATTTTCCGCATGGAAAGTCTGATCGTACCGAAAGATAAGATCTTTTTTTACGAGCTTCCACAAGCTTCTGCGAGATTCTACTAATTCTCAGGGAGCATGAGATTCCACTAACTTCCATGGTGTTCTATGGGAGCCTTTTAAGGATGCACGGAGGCCGCGGGAAGTTCTGAGTATGGCATTGCAGTTTATCTCTGCGAATTTTCCTGCAGTTTCCTTTGACTTTCCTAGTTTGTTAGTGAAGAATTCCGAAAAGAGGATAACCTCTTTGATTTTCACCTTTCCCTTTTTGGCTTTCTAGATTATCAGAAGAAGCTTCGATTCTGTCGGCCTATTAAGAGGTGGTCGTGACAATTGATGAATCCTACCCAGGTGTGGCAGTATGCTGGTCGTACAAGGTATTTGGAGCTCATCTTGGATCCGGGGTACTCGATGCTCAGTTCTCCAACTTGCCGCAGGTTATAGACTCGACAGCGTTCGCCGCTATGTTACTTCGCCGTTAGAATTAAGAGACTACCAACAGCACGTGATCGATAAATGCATTCAAAGGATAACACAGGGAAATGAGTGCAAGCAGGTCCGACTCGGGGTTTCACTGGCCACAGGTGGCGGCAAGACCGTGATATTCAGCAATTTGATCAAGCAGCTTGTCGAGATGAGAAGATGCGAAATGGCGCTCATTCTCGTTCACCGCAGAGAACTAGTTCAACAAGCGGCTGCGACAGTGCGCAGGTTCATGCCCAGTTGCAGAATACTCATCGAAATGGGCAAGGCTACTCTTCCGCCAAACACGATTAAGTCCAAAGAGTTTTCCACAGTGGTGATAGCATCTGTGCAATCATTGATCAGAAGGCTGGATAAGTATTCCAGTGATGCTTTTGACGTTATCATAATCGATGAGGCGCATCACGCCGTCGCAGACTCCTATATGCGTGTGCTGGATCATTTTGATTCCAAGATTCCCGTGGTTGGATTTAGCGCCACGTTTGAAAGAGCTGATAACAAGGCGTTGTCGACCGTGATGGATGAGATCATCTATCACAGAGGTATTCTTGAGATGATCAACGACAAATGGCTGTGCGAGGGAGTTTTCACTCAGGTGGATGTGGACTACGATTTGTCAAACGTTGATATTTCCAAGGTTACAAATGACTTCAAGATTGATAAACTGGCACGAATAATGAACACCGAGCACGTCAATGAAGCTATTGTCAAAACTTATATACACAAAAGCACTCAAAGTCCTCATAGTTTCAGCTCAACCTTATTATTTGCAGTTGATATCGACCATGTGAACAGTCTGCAAAAAACATTTGAGCGCTACAACGTCAAAGCTGCCGCTGTCACTTCAATGACTAAGACAGATGAGCGAGACAGACTTATCCGCGAGTTCAAAATGGGCAACATCCAGGTCCTCATCAACTGTGGTATTTTTACAGAGGGCACCGATATGCCGAACATAGATTGTATACTTCTGTGCCGCCCGACCCGATCAAGATCATTGCTGATACAAATGATTGGTCGCGGGCTTAGGCTGCACGATTCAAAGACACATTGCAACATCATTGATTTTATTGGTGCCTCAGACGTCGGCGTCGTGTCTACTCCCACTCTGGTGGGAATAGATCACCGCGTAAACACTTTGGAAGATGCTACAATTGAGGATCTGTTGAAGATCAAAAATGAGTTTGACCTGAAGCAAAAACATCAAGTAGAAAAAGAACTGGCGGCCGAGACATCCTTTCAATCCTTTCTGGATAGGATCGATGCTTTTGACCTTACGTTGAGTTCATTTGACAGTTTTCAGAGCTACCACGATCATTCATCTAAAGGCTCTAGTATCGTAGGAGCGTCAAATTCATCAAATGAGCTGGAAATTTTTTTCAATTCAAAGTACCCCTGGGTTAGATTTGCTGAGAAAGCCTGGGCAATGCCGTTGCAGAAAAATCACCATCTAAGGATTTATAAAAAGGATTCAAACTATTCACTGAAATTGTACCGTGAAATACCCTTTTATCTTCGAGAATCCACCAGCACAAGGTTTATTCCAAAAGACTTAATCGTTGACCAGGATATATTCAAGATATTTGGTAAAGTTGAAGAAGTTATAAGGAATTTAACCGATTCGAAGACTAATAATGGAATAGCTAATAACTTTACCAAGTTTGCGAAATGGAGGTACGAGCCAGCTACGGTGAGACAGCGGAACTTTATACAGACAAAATTAAAGGCAAGATCCAACGAGTATGGTGTGGAAGACCGCGATATTGACAATTTCATCCAAGGGTTAAAAAAGGGTCAAGCTTCTAATATCCTATTCACATGTAATCTGGCCCCAGTGTATCCAATCAAGTCACTGCTGCGCATCTTGAAGTATAGAATTAAATCATAAACAACTATAATATCAAAAATCTTCTCTTTTTTTTGTTACTCTTGTAAACAGCTTATTTGCAAAACCAGGTCGTGGTTGCTATTAAGTGTCCAATGCCTTTTGTGAGCTACTAATGATGAACTCACACGCGAATCATCGAAGCATAGGAAGAAACGGCTAAGATTTGCTGCAGTTCAGTGAGGAACACTTCAAAAAGATGACAATCTGGGCATATCATGCTCAGGTTCTACTGCGAGTATTTGATTTCAAGCGGATATTCTTCTGGGCCATAGCATGAATAAGTTTTTTTGCTCTGAATCTGTTTAAATTCGTGAGTATCGCAAGTCGCCAGTAATTACAGCTTTTTTATACTTAGTCTAGTATACATATGAAAGAACTTGTGCTCGCGTTGCTTCTCCATCAACCGCTTCATATGTTACTTGCCCTACTAGAAAAAAAATAATACTGAAGGGAATTTTTAGGAACAACATCAACTTAGCAAAGCTATGTCGCGCTTCCTTCAGATCCCTACTCCAATAAAGTCACTGTTCGATGGTTTTCCAGTAAAGACCTATCCTGCCCTACCGAATGACGATGACGCAATGAGTAGAGAGTTTTTGAGAAGAAAATTCCCATTTGAAGGCCCTTCGCAGCAAAGCATTAATAGCACATTTGCATTAGGCGTCTACAATGTCTTTCGTGAACCCAACACTAATAGCATACTGGCCTCGGACCCATGGTGTCTCTATGCCCAATTCGCTTTGTGTAAAAAGAATAGCTTACGGCTGCCCTGCGATAACCTGCAACACAATGACGACACACATGAATACAGGCATTGCTTGGAGATCTTGTCCCCATTTGCAGTACAAGATGAAATGCTGCCTGTGCTTGTGGAAGGCTACAATAAGAGATTCATTCGATCCACCCAAGGAATTAACGAAATTTTAACATCTCGTGTTGACGATGATAATGAACAACTTTTATATATAAACATGTTGGATAATGTTGTCTACGACTGCTTTATCACTCAACTGATTTTTTTCCTAAATGATGAGCAATTTCAAAAGCTATATTCATACCAAAGTAGATGCAGCATCAAAGAATTGAAACTTACATTGGTCAGAAGAAATCAATTCCATTTACGGCACAAAGAACTTGTGAAAAATATAGAGTCTCCATTTCAACATTACCAAAAGGACTCCTTGAAGTATATACTGACCCCGATCCAAAAAAATTGTGAAACCACTCTGCTACAATTCCAAGATATGTTGGGGAAAAAACCGTTCATATCCACAAACGATTCTGCCCCGACTTATCTGGAATTAAAAATTGCCAGTTACATGTTGTGCATCGCCAACTTGCCTGAAGATACACCCTTTAAGATTTTTGTGAGCGAGCAGTGTCAGCACTTGATGCAACATACACAACTAGCACTGGCACGACTCAACCATGTGACATTGTAAAAAGATCTATAGATATATATTGAGTTCTTTTTTTGTTTTACCTTATGTTAACATTCGCGCCTTTCCTTAAGATGAAACGTGCAGCGCTCGCACGCGCACTGCCTCATAACGTACAAAAGACGTATATGCCCCAAATATGAAACACCGTTAAGAATTTTAAACTGAAACATCTTATCAAACGTATTGGCGGTGGGGTTTGGTTTAAAAGAAGTATGAAATTATTGGATTGAATACATTCTTGACAGATCCTTTAATGTCGCTATCAACATTTTAAGGATATTAGGATTTCTTGTCGGTTAAAGGATTGAAGCTAGAAATTCGGTGCTCTTATTTCAAGATTCGTGAACCAGGGTGGAAAATTTTTGATAGACTTTTGGCAAAGAAGAGAGTACCTCGCCGTACAGACAGTGAGGAATGAAAATACAGCCTTCTGATGGTGACTCGACAGCCATATCGGTTACAAGCAAGGCAAAGATTAAAAATGAAAGCAGTCCGACTAAAGAAAGCGAAGAGTCGCTGCGATTGATTGAGGATTTAAAATTTTTTCTAGCTACTGCGCCAGTAAATTGGCAGGAAAATCAAATAATCAGGCGGTACTATCTAAACAGCGAACAAGGGTTTGTATCATGCGTCTTTTGGAATAGCTTGTACTATATCACCGGTACGGATATCGTTAAATGCTGCATTTATCGAATGCAGAAGTTTGGTCGAGAAATAATACAAAAAAAAAAATTCGAGGAAGGAATATTTTCAGATCTCAGAAATCTGAAATGCGGTATAGATGCTACACTAGAACAGCCGAAATCAGATTTTTTGTCATTTTTATTTAGGAATATGTGTCTCAAAACGCAGAAGAAACAGAAAGTCTTTTTTTGGTTCAGTGTTCCACATGATAAACTGTTTGCGGATGCTTTAGAAAGAGATCTGAAGAGGGAAAATATGGATCAACCCTCTACTACAAAAGCAATCTATGAACCTGCATCATCTTTCAAATATGATTCAACTTCGGACTTTGATTTGTACGATCAACTGATAAAGCATATAGAAACGCGAAGAGAGACAAATCCACTGCGGTCAATGACCACATCTCACATACCTGCCCCATTAGATAACAGCATAATGGATGAAGATGCTTCACATTCTTCTCCCTTACAGTTAGCAACTGATGTGATTGCTGAGAGCGGCAGCGCTGCCTTCTCATCACAAATACAATCGAGCTCTGACACCAATTTGCCAAGTCAAAAGCACATGGAATCATCACCAGCGACAAACAGTAATTACACGCCCCAGAAGTTGGTTGTTGTGGAGCCAAGCAGCTTAGAATTGAATCAAAGTATGACCGAAAACAAAATGCAAAAAGATAATATAGTAGTTATAGATGATTCCGATCAGGGTGATTTCCCCTTAGATTATTTTCCTGTTGAGATTGAACATGCGAATCCTGATGATGAGCTGGAGGCCTTCAATATGCAACCTTCTGGGCCTTTCACCCAAGCCTCGATGTTTTATGATAATAGCTTCGGATCATACGAGGATGAAATTGTTCCACCAACAGCGAGCTTTCCCAGATTCCCACCATATACTGTACATACCCCCTTTCCTCATCCAGTATCTGGTGGTGCATCTCATTTTATGACAAATGCCAAGTATTATAGTTCACAAATGAGGGAAAAATCGGAATCACCGAATCCAAATATAAAAGACAAAGATTTGCTGTACATGAAATATTCAGATAGCGAGGATTCTAATGGAGAAATCGAAACTGAAGAGCCAGAATGTTCAGAGCAGAAGCAGCAACAACAACAGCAACAGCAGCAATACCATCACCATCAACAGCAACAGCAACAGCAACAGCAACAGCAACAGCAACAGCAACAACAACAACAACAGCAACAACAACAGCAACAACAGCAGCAACAACAGCAGCAAGGGCAGGGGCATGTCCCGCACTACGTAAATCCCTATCAAAAATATTACAATGCTTCAATGTACCCAAGCTTCTTTTTACAGGGTCCAGTGTTTGGTGGTTCCCCGGATCAAGTGGGTCAAAATAATGAAATGATAAATAATGGTTATGATGATATGCTCCCCCTCCAAGACGGCCCAGATCAGGGGTTTTATTTTCCATATGAATCTCACAATTGGGGTTTTGTTCCACCACAGGCTATGCAACCCCCAACAGCGACTACGGCATTCGTGCCGAAGCCATTCACACCAAGCTACCGATCAACGCCCATGACTACAATAAATCCATATATGTCTATTGCTCAAGGTGGATGGCAACAGTCAATTACTTCACCATACGGTTCTAAGGCAACTTCTGCTACCTCAAAAGCTTATCCCAATAACACTTTTTATCAACAACAAGGGCCTAGTACTTCTCATAGAAGGCCATTCAAAAATGGCCAAACAGCATCGAAAAACTATGTATCGAAAACTAATAAATCATCAAAGTCATATCAGCGGAAAAATAATGCTCAGAGAAACCAAAGCAAACATAGTTCCAATTTGAAAAATAAACCATCTGTCACCTATACTGAAGTGAAAGAAAGCGATAATCGGAAACAGAAATTCTCCATACCTACTCCCGAATCGAATACATTGAACTCTCAAAATGTTTCAAACGACTTCGAAAAAGAAGAAGGCTCTGGTTATGTTACTGGGGGATTCCGTAGATCGCTAGATGACTCTAGCAATTCAGAATGAATGTTGGTCGTTCTAGCGAGTTTTGAGTAAGTGACAATTGTACTGAGGTAGCCTGAATTTGAAATACAGTAGAGATCTTTTTTTTTTTGAATCTTTAAAACCACGAAAATATGCGTATTTGTATTATATAGATATTCAACTTCCATTTAGCTAAATCTTGAATTTGTTTAGAGTTTAATCTTCACTAGCATTAACATTGCCTAAATATTCCTCCAGCGACATTTGTCTTATTTGGTTCAGTAAGTCCTCATCTTGCATTACATTTACTTGTGAGATTGCAAGATCTTGATCATTGATAAAGTTTTTGATGGATTCTATAGTATCAGCAGATTCCCTATCGGTTGACGTAGGTGGTAAGACATCAAAGTCATAGACTTCATAATCGGACCAAATTTGTGATGGGATTGATGCCATTACGGAGGATTCCTCTGACAAGATGGCAAATCTTAGGAGATTAATGGGGATACCTTTGATAAAGAAAGGATTAATTTCATCATCGAAGTTATTTTCCTCCTCATTTTTTTCTGTGGGACATCCTTTTGGGTTATCTTTGAGCAGCAATTCAAGTCTTTGGCTCAGGAACTTTAGATGTTCTGCATTTTTCCATAGAATCCCGAATCTTGACATATATGATTTCAGCTCTAAAGAAGCTGCTTCTCTACCTTCGGTGTCTAAGTTTAGATTTGAAAATTCCCTTGCATCAAATTTATCCTTGTAAAGGGTTGCAAGTGAAAAGGAGTGATATTTGAAAGCTCTTGCCAACTCTTGACTGGCGGCAGAAGAATCGCCAATATGTAAATAGCTTAAAACGGTACCCAGAGAAATCCCAAGTGTATACCATTGTTTATAAGCATTCGTTAATGGCGAGCTTGACAGTTCAATGATGTATTGGAACTCGTTGTTGAGCAGCAAGTAATGGTCAATGAAATACCTGCAGCCCAGTGGGTCTTCTAAGGGACTAAGGGACCATAAAACTTTACACCATTCACTTGCTGTCCCTACAGCACCTCTTTGTGCCAGAGTTAGAATGTATCGGAAAATAGCGAGATAGAATTGCCTGTTGAAGAAATAAATATAAGGCAGCTGGCATGAAAGTGAATTGAATTTTACAGCACTTCGTAATGCTCGGTCAAAGACGAAAAGCGCTCTCTGCAGTAGCCCATTTGTGTTAGATCTATCTCCTTGTCGGACCATGATTAGCGCCACCTGTAGTAGGCCAGGCACATGATATGGAAACTTCGATGAAATCAGATGAACAAGAGCTTCATGGTCTGGATGAAGTACAACGCTCATGTAGAAATCCGTCATACCTTTTCTATTAATTTCAGGGCTTAATGGTTCAAACTTATAATATGACACCATTCTTTTCCAGTATTTCAAATCTTCGTCAATTACGTCCTTCCAATCATTGGGTCGTTGCCACAGCTGCCAGTTCAGTATATCTTCTGCGGAGAGAGGCTGCATATTCAATTCGCCTCTTGGGGTGGGCAGCCAATCCTCCTGAATTTTCGTGAATTGGAGCCGATGTGCACTTGACCCCGGTCCATTGGGAACGCTTCTATGATCCTTGCCACCCCAGTTTTTTAGGAGACGCTTCATTCTTTGAATTTGCTTTAGCTGTTGAGGTGATACGTGAGTAGACGTCATAGAATCTATATCATCAAGAGATGCAGAAGTCAAATCATCGAATAACATTTTGAACTCAAAGTGTGGGTCAAGCTTCTTAAAGTCATTATTGAAAAACTTTGAGCAAGATTTCATATATGCTGGAGGAAATTTCGAAAATCCTGTGTCAGTTTTTAAATCATACATGATATCCTTGCTCAAGTGTTTGGAAATATTGTCGTCTTCTTGCTCTGATGCAGTCTGAAAATCATCGTCGTCGCTACTTTCATTGTACGTTGTTTCTTTCGAACCATACTTTTGAATATCCTTCTTGCGAAACTGCTGAATCATTTTCTCAAGATCATCTTCATCTCCGCTATCTGCTTCTGCCTCGTCCCTCTTCTCTTTTAATTTCTGTTTATTCTTTTTCTTGTTCTTTTTTCGATTGATTCTCTTCTTTGAGCTATTCGGAAGTGATCTATCAGGGTTTATTTCGCAACGAGCCTCAGCTGAAGCATCATTTTGTGTATCAGGGCGTTTATTTTCTTCATCTTCATCAGTGTCAACACAATCATCATCATCATCAATGTTATTCATCAAAGCAAACATATTGGTCTTTGGAGCTGAGGATAGGCGATGTCCTTCTAGATTTGCACTCTCATTTTCTGAATTGCCCACGAGGTGTTCTAATAACTCTGTATCATTCTGCAGTTTTCTGAGTGCCCTCGAACTCATAATTTAACAGCAATTTCGGATTGGTTTTCAGGCCATTTTTTTTTTTTTAAGTATCTTGCGAAGTTCTTGAATTCATATTTTCTCAGTTTTTAATGCGAAGAAAAACGTGAAAATTTTGACTATTTAACGACTGTTGTAGCTCATCGCAAAGAATCATCAAAATAAAACTTCGTTTGGTACTTGTTTAATCACTGCTGTTATGGCAAAAAGCAGGAAACAAAAGCTGAAAGTCAAAGATTTTCAAAAGAAGAAATTGAAAGTTGGAAAGACAAAGCCAAAAGCCAGTAATGTTACAGATACATCTTTTGTCTCCAAGAGACTTTATATCAGAAATCAAAATCTGGAGCAGGACACCGATGATTTGACCAAAAAATTATCTCTGTTAAAGCATCATAATTCTAGTGTTAGAAAGGAAACGCTACAGTCATTCCATAAAAACATACCGCGCATAATAAAGACAAGAATAATGACGCCACTATTAGTCCAGAGCATTCCGCTGATATGTGATGAATCTAAAACTGTTAGACAAGCATTCATAGAGCTAATCGATGAGATCGGTAAACATAACACTCAAGTTTTACGGCTTCACTGCAAAATGTTTGTTCTTTATGTTAATATGGCAATGACACATATCACACCGCCAATTCAGAGCGACTCTACTAGATTTCTCAGCTGCCTCCTACTTCACTGCGGGGAGGAAATATGCAGGCAATCTTTCACAAAGTTATTAGAAGGGATTCTGACACTACTTGGATGGGCGACAGCTAGTAAGAACTCGAGTGCCTCCGCAGCCCAAACAACAAAAAGAGACTCCAAGCAGGTGGCAGCCCACTTGGATGCTCTTCGCGAACTTATTCACCAAGGATGTAGTGAAAAGGCCGAAAAAATCGATGAGCCATTGTCGATGCCCGTAAATCAATATTTAATACCTGACTTTCCGCAACCATACGAAGGCCTAAAGCTATTCACTAGAATTTTGAAGAGTAAGGCCTCGCAAACTAATTCATCCTCCATAAACTCTATAACTGATTCCATCTCAACCCAGGATTTGGAGGCACGGCAACGTATTCTAAAAGAAGAATTTCTCGACAGAATCACGAAGCGTCTGGATTCACTAATAAAAGAAGGTGGTGCATCTGGAAAAAGCTCAAACACTTTAAGAAATCTTCTTGATTCCATTTTCTAATCTTAACTACAGAACCGTAAATATGAATAGGTTTTATAACCCTCTAATTTAATTACTGGCATCCAACCCATCGAACGATATTCCGATTTGATTTTTTTTATTCGATCAAAATTGTAAACTGAAAATAACGAAATAATTCTGCTCCAATATATATACAACAGCGAAAGGCAACAGCGAAAGGTCATACCCACAAGTTTTTTTCTTTCAACGGGATATTTCAGGTCTTGTCTACTTGTTCCGTTGTGTGCCATCCCAATTTGCAACTCTTTTAGAGGCTTATCTTTTTTTTTTAGTAAAATACAGCTTAGGTCTGGGGATCAATTGCAAAAAAATGTCTATTAGGAACGGTGGATATGGACGTACTAATAGTAACTATCGTGTGAGAAATAATGGTGGGTCTGGCTCACACTTTCAGCAGGATGAATACAACAGCAGAGGCGGCGTAATTGCAGGTAATAATAATTCTAGATCATCTAACGCATTTGTTAAAAAAAATAGTCAGATATATATGGGAGATTTAGATACTAATTGGGATGAGACAACGATTAAACAGATATGGTCGAGCTTAGGGGAAGGGAGTGTCGATGTTAAGCTGATGTGGAATAACGGCAGCGGAGGAATGAACACGACAGGTAAAAGACAGAATCTGGGCTACTGCTTTGTTGACTTTCCGTCTTATTCGCATGCTTCTAACGCGTTACTGAAAAATGGTATGGCTATTCCAGGATTTTCACTGAAGACTTTGAAGCTAAACTGGGCATCGTCATCATCTTCTTCCAGCTCCTCATTTGGAGCGTCAAACCAGGAACTGTCAATATTTGTCGGTGACTTGGCACCTAACGTTACAGAAGCGCAGCTATTTGAATTGTTCATTCGCCAATACCCATCGACAGCACATGCGAAAGTTGTATATGATCAGTTAACGAGTGTTTCAAAGGGCTATGCATTTATTAGGTTCGGTGATGCTGTTGATCAGCAACGTGCATTGGCAGAAATGCAAGGAACGTTTTTGAATGGCCGAGCAATAAGAGTGAGCAATGCAGGCCACCAGCATCAGCAGTCGAGTGCCACTAGAGTGGACAGTAGAGTAAAGTCTAATACTACAGGCAATAGAAAGAATTTGGAAACGAACAGTGGTCGTGCGGTTAACTCATCCCAGTTTATGTTTCCAGTTCAGCAAGAGCCTTCTTTGACAAATTTTACTGACCCTAATAATACTACTGTGTTCATAGGGGGGTTGTCTTTATTGGTAACAGAGGAACATTTGAGGCTGTACTTTCAACCGTTCGGTCAAATCGTGTACGTAAAGATTCCCCCAGGTAAACAATGTGGTTTCGTGCAATTTGTAAACAGAGTGTCGGCTGAAACTGCTATTTGTAGGATGCAAGGTTTTCCTATTTGTGATTCGAGAATTAGAACGTCTTGGGGCAGACCTGCGAAGCAGACTACGATTATGGAACAAGCGGTCGCTCAGAATCTGAGACCAGATCAATTTCAGCCTCAACATCAGCCCTCTCTTCAGCAACCAACATTCGCGTATGATCCTTCAGCGATTTTTCATCAAACACATTGTCTTCAAATTTCCTCTGAAGCATCATCGCAGCCAAATCTTGCAGATCCTTCCTTGTTACTTCCGGGCTACCAAAGTTTGATGTTTTCACCGCCCTCACATAACTCTTCTGGTTTGTATTCTCCATATGCTGACGTTGGCATGGATCTTTTAAGGCAAAAGCAAGAAGTGCGGTCAAATGATGGTGAACAAAAACCTACCCTCCTGCCTCAACTTTTAGTCGATGACGAGAAAGCATTTGCCAACAGCAAGTCAGAGAGTTTGGATAGGTTAGAAAAAGGAAGTAACGGATTTATCTTTGCCTAACTTGGTCTTTCAACCTTGAAAGTATTTTTTGCACTTATTTTATTCATTATTGGTTTTTCTGGAGCTTAAAAAATGTTAACGTGTTTCCATCGTGCTTTTTGATTTGAGCCTTAGCTTAATGCAGCATGCTCGGGGTTTTCAGCTCATACTTTAATATATTTATAAGTTTGAGCATTCATCTACTATTTGATTTATATTCTAATACATAATCTCGTGACATTTATCAGTTTCTCAGGGGTCTATTCAAAAAGCTTCATAGATAATTAATTACCATTTAATATCAATCTGTCAATTGTGATTCAACCATGAAATAATGGAGTAGAAAATTTAATGCAATACTGCTATAGAGCAGAGTTTAATCTTCATCTTTAGCTACCCCCCAGAGTTCATTAGTGTCGCCATATCGCTCGTAACGGAATTCACTTCTCAGTTGTTTTTCCCCATCGCCTGGTAAATTAGGTGGCGAGCAAAAACCGAAGGTAAAAAAAAACAATTCTTCAATCTTTCAAACCCTACAGAAACCTTATACGTTTATTGGGCCAAAACAGGACATTCTAGTAGCGATTACCATCTGAATTTTACGGTATCGTGTTCCTCTGCTGATAGGGATTATAGGGTCATATTTTTATCCAGAGTTTATTGAGAAAGTTGTTATCTTTTTGATGCAATCGCTGTTTCACTGTAATAGGACAGATGACAAAAGCCAATGGTAAGAATAAGGCAGCATCGGGAAAAAAGCTGGAGCAACTGGCACAGTTGAAGTATAACTATGACTTGTTGACAAATGAGCTATTCCATTTGAAGGAATTTATGTCACTGATAGAGTTTGATCCCAGCTATTGTAACGATAGTGCAAATTATCAGCGATTTCTACAAGATGAAGATTTATTATTGGAACAGCCCCCTGTAAATACTGGCTATAGCAATAGAAGCACTAAACAGAACTCTAACGAAAGCAAAGCAAATGGTGGGATGCGAAGGCGACAGCTGAGAGGCTCCTCATTAACAGAAACCGAGTATTCGGTATGGCCAGATATCGAAAGTAAAGTTCGAGATAAGTATGAGGATTTAAATCGCAAGTTAGGATCTCATTCTACAGAAAAAATTACAAATATAAGCAAGATGAGTACTCATATAATGAAACGATCGAATACTCCAAAATTGGCTCAGAAAAGAACTCAAAAGCCACATAACCAGGACAAGGATGACACCACCCCGGTGATTAAGAAATACCATGAGGTTAAACAAGAGGAAGAGAGTCTGAATCTCCCAAATCCCTCCGTCCCTGATACGAATTTTTCAAACGACAGCGACTATTTTTACTTCACAACATCTTCAGAAGATGAACCTGAAGAAAGATCACGCTCACGAAGAAAGAGGCCACGTATCAACCTGGTTGTATACCCACCGCGACAGACTGTAACTAATCCACTACATGTAAATAAACCACAGTTCAAAAATTTGCATGACTTCTTGGATTCATTCAAATCCATGGAGGAAGATATGTCAATAGAAGAATATCAACATTATATTAAGGAGCAAAGGAAAGTTGTTGGAGCTATTCGGAATGGTTTAGAAACTGGCGCTTTAAAATATGATCCAGAAACAGATTCTGTTGTACCTATTACAACGAAGGAGGCCCGCTTCATCCAATCTAATAAACCAGATCCAATTTCATATATCTACAAAGAGCAAAATTTGCAGACATTCCAAGATTACTTGTTAAATCATGGTGTGTATATGAGCAAACTTTTCCAAAATTCTAAAAGGGCAAGAATTGCCAGAGCACGTAAAGTTTCTGTTATGATTGAACAACACTTTAAACATATTGCAGGCGCTGAGGAGAGAAAGACTAAAGATGAAGAAAAGCGAAAAAAGGCTTTGGCTAGGGCGGCTGTTCAGGCCGTTAAGAAAAGATGGACGGTAGCAGAAAGAGCATACAAAGTTTTAAGGAAAGATGAAGAGGAGCAGTTGAAGAGAATAAAAGGGAAGGAGCATTTATCAAAAATGTTAGAGCAGAGCACCCAGCTTCTTGGCGCTCAATTGAATCAAAATGTAGATGAGGTCACTTCTTTGTCCGAAAAAGGTGAGTCGGAAGATAATTTAAGCGATAGCGATGATGAATCTCTTACATCGACTTCGGATGAAGATGCTAGCACACTCAGTGATGGAGAAGATGTTGATGAAGTCAGAAAAGAAAATTTATTTGAAAGTGACGGCGTCGCTAATGAGGATGCAAGTCCTTTGAAAATATTGAAATCCTCAACTCACGAAACCTATGAGGGAATGCTATCAGGGAGCGAAAACTCTGAAGGCGATTCTCTCACGACTGAGGAATCATCATCTGAGGAAGAAATTTCTGAACCTGGATCAGTAAGTGGAAATGGCGTGGAGGAAGATAACGTTGGACTAGCATCACTGTTCGAGCAGCAAGATGCCGGGGAAGACCAGGACA
Source organism: Zygotorulaspora danielsina (assembly GCA_030572985.1). NCBI lineage: Eukaryota > Fungi > Ascomycota > Saccharomycetes > Saccharomycetales > Saccharomycetaceae > Zygotorulaspora > Zygotorulaspora danielsina. The sequence continues at coordinate 1,083,934 of JAJMCL010000002.1, forward strand.
GTGATGATTATGTAGCAGGAAGTACTGAAAATAAGGATGACAACGGTGACGGTTCCGAAAATACAGATGAGAGTGATAACAGTATCGAAAACAGGAAAAAGACCTCTTTTGAGTCGAGGAGACAGGCGCCAGTCAATGTAGTTGGAAAGGAAAATTCTGAGAAGTCTCCTGTTAATGAAACTGATCCACTATCTGTTGTTGATGTTCCTGTCCCATCCCTTCTTAGAGGTACTTTGAGAGCATATCAAAAACAAGGTTTGAATTGGATGGTTTCCTTATACAACAACAATACAAATGGTATTTTAGCAGACGAAATGGGTTTGGGAAAGACCATTCAGACTATTTCACTATTATCGTACTTGGCATGTGAAAAACAAAACTGGGGTCCCCATCTGATTATTGTTCCGACATCTGTGCTATTAAATTGGGAGATGGAGCTCAAGAGATTTGCTCCAGGTTTTAAAGTCATGACGTATTATGGATCCCCTCAGCAACGTAAAGAGAAAAGAAAGGGCTGGAATAAGCCAGATGCCTTTCATATATGCATAGTTTCGTACCAATTAGTTGTACAAGACCAAAATTCTTTCAAGAGGAAAAAGTGGAAATATATGATTTTGGATGAAGCACACAATATCAAGAATTTTAGATCAACAAGATGGCAGGCTTTGTTGAATTTCAATACCGAGAGAAGGCTGCTACTAACAGGTACACCTTTGCAAAACAACATTGCCGAACTTTGGTCATTGCTTTATTTCTTGATGCCTCAAACCATAACAGATGGTAAGCAATTTTCGGGATTTGCCGACCTTGAAGCTTTTCAACAATGGTTCGGCAGGCCTGTTGATAAAGTTATTGAGACAGGAGAAAATCAGGAATATGACGCAGAAACAACGAAGACAGTTAGCAAGCTTCACCAGGTTTTACGTCCATATCTACTAAGAAGATTGAAGGCAGACGTTGAAAAGCAAATGCCCGCGAAGTACGAACATATTGTCTACTGTAGATTATCCAAGAGGCAAAGATTTTTATATGATGACTTCATGTCAAGGACACAAACAAAAGCTACTCTGGCCAGCGGCAATTTCATGTCAATCGTTAATTGTTTAATGCAGCTAAGAAAAGTTTGTAACCATCCAGACCTATTCGAGGTTAGACCCATTTTGACCTCTTTTTGTATGGAAAAGTCCACAATAGATGAATATACGGAAATGAATACGTTCATTCACAAATGCTTGCATCACAACGACTTCCAGACCAGCCCAAACCTAGACGCCTTGAACTTTATTTTCACTAATAATGACATTAACTTGACAACGCATCATTCTAAAACCATTAACAAGCTGAAATGTATTAATGAATTCGTTGAACAAGTTAATTTGTCAAGAACGCAAGATGGAAATGATATGTCTGAATCATCCTTCTCGGCAGGTTATGCAGATGCTTTCAAATTTTTTAACAGTCTGGGAAAACAAAGGTTACAGCAAAATATTGACAATCTTGAAACAATGAGACATATCAATGAATTAAGATGCGAACGAAAACCAATGTATGGGCAAAATCTAATAAATCTCCTTCAAATAACGAGCACCAGCAAAGACAAAATTTACGAAATTGAATCTTTACAAAGTCGTTTTCAAGCATATAGGCAGATTATTGGAAATTTTGCAGTCATAACTCCACGCGCAGTATCTTTGTCGATCAGAGATATGACACTGGGACTTAATCAGGAGAGTCTATTAGGAAGAAATGAAAAAAATGTCCTATTGAGTGAGTTTTCTCAAATTGACAACCCGCTTCACAATTTGCAAACAAAGATGACGATTGCATTCCCTGATAAGTCTCTGTTGCAGTATGATTGTGGTAAACTTCAGAAATTGGCTTCCTTATTACAACAGCTGAAGGACAATGGTCACAGAGCTCTGCTTTTTACGCAGATGACAAAAGTGTTGGACATTTTGGAACAATTCTTAAATTACCATGGCTATCTATATATGAGACTTGATGGTGCCACCAAAATCGAGGATCGTCAAATATTAACTGAGAAATTTAATAGTGATCCCCGTATCACCATATTCATCCTATCTAGTAGATCAGGAGGTCTAGGAATAAACCTTACAGGTGCAGATACTGTTATATTTTATGATTCAGATTGGAATCCAGCCATGGATAAACAATGTCAGGACAGATGTCATAGAATTGGCCAAACAAGAGATGTCCATATATACAGATTCGTCAGTGAGCATACCATAGAAAGCAATATCCTGAAAAAAGCCAATCAAAAGAGACATTTGGATAACGTTGTGATTCAGAAAGGTGATTTCACCACAGATTATTTCACCAAACTTTCAGTAAAAGACTTACTTGGCTCTGAGGTTTCAGAAGATCTAAAGATGGGCATAGCTGATAAGCCACTACTTCGACAAGACTCTGATGCAAGTCATGACCCAAAACGACTGGAAAAACTACTCGCTCAGGCGGAAGACGAAGATGACGTTAAGGCAGCTAATTTAGCTATGCAAGAAGTGGAAGTTGATAACGATGACTTTGATGAACAAAAAGCTTTATCCTCGGAAGTTGGCACAAGCACTCTGAAAGATGCGGTCGAGGACGAATACGAAGGAACGCACCACGTCGAAGAGTACATGTTAAGATTCATGGCCAATGGATACTATTTTTGAAAAACTCGAATGAAAATGAAAGGGAAGTTCAGAGTAAGCCACACAATTTTGTATATATAACTATCTGCTCTAAGATGACTGATGTACATATATTAATTACTCCATAATATTTTTTTGAGGAAGGAGAGGCCGGGCATATGGTGAAAATAGAAGTAAGACCTGCAGGGTATGCACTACATACTTATTAGATCTCGAATGCAACTAGAGTACTTGGAACAGCTGTAAACTACCTGACCGGCAGATTCAAATGATTTCTCGCTGCGCATTGTATTGGTATTCGGTGGCTGCTAGTCAGGCTCTAAAATGCGGTCCTCTTGTTCGGAAAAGGTAACTTAGTCATCTGTCGATGCGATAAGATAGTTGATCGTCTTGCCATCCAAAAAGTCTCAGGGTAATCTTGCTTGTACCGCAGTGGCAATTAAATCCTGTATATATCATTGTCTTGGGAAGGTTGCGTCCTTTTTGATCGCGTCTTCACATATGGTATAAAATATCACCTTGAGAATGTTATTAATTATACCAAGCTTTTCCTGTCGCGCGGCCCAGATTCCATGAATGACCTACGCTTCTGCTACGCTTCTGCTACAGTAATATGGTGGTAGATCAAAACTTACTATTTCTCAGATTACGCATCAACTTTGCTTTTGGAATACCTCATTACCACTTTCTGGAGCGGATGACAACCCTTTTAACTCTATATATAGCTCCAAGTGCACTTTCTATAATCGAGAGGGAAATGTCCTCTCTATAAGCAGTAAGTTGCATACCTTTCCGTATTTGAGTTTTCGTTCGCTTCATTTTACCAGATCAATTTTGACGATCGATTTTCTTCGATGAGCGCATCGGTAAGACATCAAGTTAGGCTAACTCTGGTACCTCTCTGTATACATAATTTCAACAAATATTCAACGAGAATATTTGTCAGTTACCGCAATATAATAGGTCGAGGTGATAAGTACCGTGTAAGAGATATGGATCCTAGTTCAGTGCTAGAGCAGACTACACAAGATGTTTCAAACCTGCCAGCAGAATTTCATCATCTTTTGGAGGAAATCAAGTCAGTAGATATGGAGCTGTACGATGTACGAAAAAAATGCACCATAAAGGATTTGCAAATACAGAAATATATTAAGCAGCATGGATCCATGTCTGATAACCCTAAGGAAGCTGAGTTCAGTGGCAAAATCAAGGAAGAGCTGACACAATGCAAGAAGCTACAAAACAAAAAATGTGCGCTCGCAAATACCGCACTATTTTTAGTGACGAAGCATTTAGCTAAGCTAGAGAAAAGCATTGTTATACTAGAAGAAGATGGCCTGCTAGCACCTTTGGAAGAAGAAGAAAACAGCTCCGGTGAGTATTCAAGGGAAAACTCTGTAATGAGTGCCAATGAAAGACGGAAAAGAAAAACAACCTCTTCGGGGTCAGGTACAAATGGCGTTAATATAAAGAAAAGAAAGCAACTTAGGGCCTCGCCGAATAGAGTACAATATCAGGATCGGGAAGCGTCTCAGTCATCCAAGACTGGAGGTCACCCGGCAAGGCAGGCTGGTCAACAACAGCGGGCTGCATCAAAAGAGACAGCAGATGATAGTTCACTCCCATTGGTTAACAGAGATGCCAATTTCGACTTACATGATGCAAACGATGATTTATTCTCAAGTATAAATACCAATGAAGAAGAAGACAAAACTTTATACTGCTTTTGTCAAAGCGTGTCCTATGGAGAAATGGTTGCATGCGATGGTGAGAATTGTAAATTTGAATGGTTTCATTATAGCTGTGTTAATCTAAAGGAACCACCGAAAGGTGCTTGGTATTGTCCAGACTGCCGGCAGCAACTGAATAGATGATAATGAAGTGGTATTTTGGGAAATTGGGCTTGATATTTAATAAATAACGTATATAGGGAAAGTACTATCAATTCGGTATTTGTGTAGGCTGTCGACACAGGTTGTTCATTCGAATAGTTATCGGTGCACGTGATGTCATCGAAGTCCTTTTTATTATATCAATATAGCGGTAGCACAATGCTTGAAATATTCTGCGATGAGATAATGGCACAAAAAAGGTAAAGGAACAAGACAATAATGGCTGGTATATTATCCAAGACATTATCGGAGGTTCATCCAGTCCTCCGATCCAATGGTATGGGGATTGGAAATACACATCGGCGCATTTCTTTGAGTTTTTTCCCGGTTAACAAGAAGAATCCATTGGTCAAAAAATATAGGAAAAGAAAGCATGCGGCTGCGGACCAGAGAAGTTACATGTCATTAGGAGATGATTTTGGAAGTACATTTCATGAGGCAGATCTATATTTACCAGATATAGCAGAGGAGGAGGAAGGATCATTTATAGATCAAGATGGTGGTGAACTAAGTCGTACTGTATCATTGCCATCTAGAGTTTCGGAGACTCAAGAAATACAGTCACCAGATCTCGATTGGATTTTACAAGAGCATGAGCGTAGATACTCATCGGTTTATAATTCGGATGATGAAGAACGAAGAGAACTGGATAGTATCGGAATGAGCTCAAACAGAGATTTGGAATTTGATGCATTCATGAGTCGGTTGCAGCAACAAAAGCAAATTTACGCATTGGAACACCAGGAGCAATTGAGAAATAAAAGTATTCGTAGACCCTCGTATACATCCGTTACCTCTCGTGGTAGCATTCCGATGGTCTACCAATATGATGGCATAGAACAGGAGAACTTAGATACAACATGCATTTCTGAGATAACTTATGAATCAGAAGCTAAAATAATGGCTTCCTATTTTCTTCCTTTAATGTTTACTTTTCTGCTTGAACAAATTTTCCCAATGGTTTCTTCATTAACAGTTGGTCATTTGGGCAAAAATGAATTAGCAGCAGTATCTTTGGCATCTATGACCTCAAACATTACATTGGCTGTCTTTGCAGGTATTGCAACCAGCTTGGATACTCTGTGTCCACAGGCATACGGCTCGGGTAGATATTTCAGTGTTGGAGTTCATTTGCAGAGATGTGTAGCTTTTTCCTTAACTGTTTTCATCCCATTCGCACTGTTTTGGCTATATTCTGATTTCTTTTTATCTTTTGTCATTGCAGAGAAAGAACTAATTGCGTTAACATCACAATTCCTGAAAGTACTAATATTTGGAGCGCCAGCCTATATTCTTTTTGAAAATTTGAAAAGATTTTTACAGGCTCAGGGTATATTTGATGCAGGCATATATGTATTGGGAATTTGTGCTCCATTAAATGTATTCTTAAGTTACACATTAGTCTGGAATAAACATATAGGTGTCGGATTTATAGGTTCGGCAATTGCTGTAGTTATAAACTTTTGGTTAATGTTCATTTTGCTGTTAATGTACACGATCTTTGTGAATGGCAAAAAATGTTGGAGAGGCTTCACGAAGAAAGCTTTTACACATTGGAAGGATTTGAGTCACCTAGCTATATCCGGCATTGTGATGTTAGAAGCAGAAGAATTGTCATATGAAATACTAACGCTTTTCAGCGCACATTTTGGCACCAGTTACTTGGCAGCACAATCAGCGGTTTCCACTATGGCAGCATTACTATATATGATTCCATTTGCTGTCGGAATAGCAGCATCCACTAGGATTGCGAATTTCATTGGAAGAAAAATGCCAGAATGTGCCCATAAATCGTCACAGGTTGGTCTTGCCTTCTCATTTGCAGCCGGTCTGCTCAATTGCAGCATCTTGGTTTTCTTCCGTAGACCTATTGCGAGAATATACTCAAAAGATGAAGAGGTTATTCAATTGATAAGCGCTACACTACCTTTGGTCGGGGTAATACAAAATTTTGACTCATTGAATGCCGTTGCTGGGGCTTGCTTGAGAGGTCAAGGGATGCAGGCCCTGGGAAGCATTGTGAATTTAATCGTGTACTACTTATTAGCCATGCCTTTAGCGATTGTTTTGAGCTATATAATGGACATGAAGCTCTATGGCTTGTGGATCGGCATAGGCTTGGGGATGCTACTGATTGGATTAATTGAGTCCTATTACGTTCTGTTCCCAGACTGGGAAAGCATTATGAATTATGCAGAGATTCTTAAAGAAACTGAAGAGGATGAGGAATCGGAAGATGAAAGTTATTTCACTGACTCAGACGATGATGAAATGAATGAAACGACGCCTTTAAACCGTAGATAAGTTATTAGTCACCGGTATTTTGTGGGTCTTTTCAGGTCTTAAGTCATATATATATTCATGTAGATGCTTGCAACTGCTCCACACGCTTTGTCCTGTCTTCTCTGTCCCTGACTTAAGTGACCTAAATAAGGAAATGTTCTCACGAACACCGAGAGTGCCGAGAAATGAAATATTAGTAAGAGCGTAGAGACATTTAAAAGTTGCTTGCATAGCACATTCGCAGTGTTTTTGTTAACTCTTTAAGAATAGCCCAGTCGTTAGTATTGGGACAGTAATATATCATCAAACTGATTGATCGGAACTAAACCAAGTAATGAAACTTTCGGCACGAATTGACCCGCTTCGAATGTTGTCAAAGAGATTTGTCTCTAGAGCAAAAGGGCCAGTTAATTCAGCAAGTACCAATCCGGCGATGAAATTTCCATGCTTGGATAGATTGGAGCAACTCTCAGAACAGCTCAAACTTCGAAATACTCCCCAAACCGAACTGCCGAATGTTATCGAGGCCGACAGGAAAAGTAAGAAAGACCCGATTTACGGTATTATAAAATCTGGCTTCAAGTTATTTCGCTCTGAGAGACCACTGTTCCTTGATTATGGTGGTGTTTTGCCCCATTTTCAAATTGCGTACGAAACCTGGGGATCTTTAAATGAAGATAAATCTAATGCAATTCTCATACACACTGGACTGAGCGCATCTTCGCATGCACATTCTTCGCCTATAAATAAAAATCCAGGTTGGTGGGAAGAGTTCATTGGTCCTGGCAATGCGGCTTTGGATACAAACAAATGGTTCTTCATTTGTACAAATGTTCTCGGAGGATGCTATGGTTCTACAGGCCCGTCTTCGTTAGATCCTGCGGATAATTTACCTTATGCCACGAGATTTCCAATGCTAAGTGTTCATGACATGATAAGGGCCCAACATAGGCTAATAACAGAGGAGTTTGGTATCTCTAAGTTATACTGCTCAGTAGGAAGTTCTCTAGGTGGGATGCAATCCCTGTGCTACGGCCAGCTCTATCCAAAAGAAGTTAAAAAGGTGGTAAGTGTTAGTGGCTGTGCAAGATCCCACCCTACAAGTATTGCCATGAGACATGCTCAAAGGCAAGTTCTAATGGCCGATCCAAATTGGAATCGCGGTTTCTATTATCCAACCTCGGATAATCCTGATAGAATTCCTCCACATGTCGGATTGAAACTCGCTCGTGAGATAGCTACAATCTCATATAGATCAGGCCCGGAATGGGAGTCCAGATTTGGTGCTGAGAGGTTGGATGACGAAAAACCTCCAGTACTTTGTTCAGATTTTTTGATAGAGACATATTTAGACCACCAGGGACAAAAATTTTCATTGGAATATGATGCCAACTCTATGTTGTATATTTCAAAGACGATGGATTTATTTGATTTGTCACAATCCCATCTGACTAGAAGTGCATTGAGACGACAACACGCGAAGAACCTTTACGAAGCGAATAAGCTCAACCAAACCGCCGAGGAGATTCTTGAACAGCCAAAGAGAAAGAAGTCAAGAACAATTACGAACGAAGATGTTCAAAGGGATCTAGTAGAGGGTATGAAAGCACTCCGGGAATTGGAGGTGCTAGTAATTGGGATCAAAAGTGATGTTCTAATGCCGTGCTGGCAGCAAAGAGGAATCTATGAAGCCTTAGGTGGGGATAGCAACGAAAAAGCTTTTCATATAGAACTGCAAGAGTCACAGTCATTGTTTGGCCATGATACTTTTTTGCTAGATTTAGTAAATGTCGGCGGTAATATCGGAAAATTTCTCTGTAATGTTATATAATTCAACATGTTTTCATATTCGACCATTCATTATGCTTTCTGTGTCTGTATGTATTTACAAGCTATAAAGGTATCTGCAGTATCAGTTATCCCTTGAGACTCTTCTTTGTTTCCTCAGTTCTCTACGTTTTTGACTGGCCACCTTCTTTGAATCTTTGACCAAGATCTTATCACCAAAAAACTTGTAGTTTTGCATATAGCGTCTGTCCATGTTAAATTCACGCGTTACCGAGTCGTCCGTCAAACCCAATTTTTGTATGGTCCAATAATATTTTTCAGGATTATCTCTTTTCAGGTACCTTAGAGCACTCTGCCTTTGTTGTACTAGCATTCTCAGAATTCTTGTATTTGCAAAATCCTTGTGATGTTCTTGTACATGATTAACCATATTATATATACGTACCGTCATGCAAGCTGCTTGGACCTCACTTGATCCTGTATCTCCAGGAAATCGCTGAAACTCTTCCCGTGCTAAACGTAGAGCTAACTTCATAGCGTCCTTGTTATCAGCGTTTCTCATGTTTAGAATTCTCAATAAAGCTTCGCGTTTGGAAGTTAATGATTGCTCGCTTTCCTGTTCAAAAAGTTGTTCATTTAAGGATGAGAGCCTCAGTTGCTCAACTTTAGTAGCTTCGACAGCTGCCACGAGTTTTTCAACCTCCTTGACTTCATACCCTCCACTCAAAACCATAGGCTCTTTTAATTCCGCCATAACACGATTTACAAATGGTGTGTCCTTGCGTCCCAGAACTGGATCAACCGTGTCTAGGGAATTGCGTAAATTAGTTTGCCTAGCTTCATTTTTCTGCTTTCTCTTCTGAGCTTTTAAGAATTTGACAGCCTTCAAACCCTGAACACTTGGTGAGGTACTAAAACATCTACCGAAAACTAAATTCGACCCGGTAAAAGCACCGCCTCCCCGCTGCAAAGTCCTAATAAGCTGAAACATTAGGAGCTCTCCCACGTAAACAGCTTTTATACTCTAAAAGACACTTTTGTCTGCAGATTGATGCAATCTCAGGTCAGATCTTTCTATCATTTCAACCGACTGTATACTTTAATGGAATTTTTCATATTCGTACCGCGCGACGGAGCATATTTTCGTTTCGCAATTTGAAAATTTTTTATCATGATGAGATGAGCTTGATGGAAGGTACTTGCTAAAAAATGTGAAATAAAGAGAATCACAACTGTGAGGTAGTATCAGTCAATTGGTTGGCTATTCGTTCTCAGATTGTGTGTTTTAAATTATAAATGAGTTTCAGAGGTGGTAGCAGAGGCGGCCGGGGAGGATTCCGCGGTGGTCGTGGTGGTGGTCGTCCCGGTGGTAGGCCGATTCCTCAGGGACCTCCTGACAGTGTGCTAGAGATGGGAGCTTTTCTACATCCATGTGAAGGTGACATCGTTTGTCGTTCGATAAATACTAAGATTCCTTACTTTAATGCCCCAATATATCTAGAGAATAAGACTCAAGTAGGTAAGGTTGATGAGATTTTGGGTCCATTGAATGAAGTATATTTTACAGTAAAATGTTCCGATGGTGTTCAATCTACAAGTTTTAAAGAGGGCGATAAGTTTTTTATTGCTCCCGATAAACTCTTACCTATTGAGAGGTTTATTCCTAAACCAAAGGTTGCCGGTCCACCAAAACCAAAGAAGAAGAAGTCTTCAAGAGGCGGCGCACCCGGCGGTCGTGGCGGATCCAGAGGTGGTTTCAGTAGGGGTGGTTTCAGAGGCGGATCCAGAGGTGGATTTGGAGGACGTGGCGGTTCAAGAGGGGGCTTTGGCGATCGCGGTGGATCCAGAGGCGGTTTCAGTAGGGGTGGTTTCAGAGGTGGATCCAGAGGCGGATTCAGAGGAGGCCGCGGTGGAAGAAGCTAATCATTGTCAGAATAATCACTTGTTCTCCGTTCATTTTTACCTTACCTGTACAATATTGTTCCTTGTTTCAAACACTTCCGGATCTACACAGTATCCTTTAATGCTCTTTCGAAAGTAATATATCAATATATAGAAACGAATATATATATCAATATATATATGCATGTTTATTTACAAATAGCGTATACTATGAAAAATTCATTTTTGCCTTTTTCGCAGTGGCTTAAGGCCTGCTTGTAATCCGCAGCTCTGCAAAATAACGGATCTCAAAAGATCTATTCCATATCTTTTGGCACAAATTTTAGAAGTAACAGAATTAGTGAATATCAATCTTGGAAGTGTTGGTAAATCCATTATGCCACTTTCGCGAATGCTCTTTTCAAATTCATTGACATCGGCGACTTTGTCCATTTTAGTGAAAACTATCTCGAAAGCTACTCCGTTTTTATGCATAAATTCGATGAGTTGAATATCCAAATCACTTACACCTTGTTCGCCTGATATGAGCAAAAAACTTCTCAGAAGTTCTCTACGCTTCAGAAGATATTCGGTAGTCAGAGCGCCTTGCTCAAGAGAACTTTTATATCCATATCCTGGAGTATCTATAAGCCTTATTCGATTCCCTATATTGAATGAGTTCAACGTCTTTGTAAATCCGGCTCTTTTGGATGCCTTCGCAAAGATATTTAGCGAATTATTCTTAAGGTCAGTCGATAAATTATTCAGAAGTGTGGATTTGCCAGCATTAGACTTCCCCAAAAATGCCACTTCCGGTAATCCATTGACGAGCTCAAATGGCACATAAGTTTTGCCAGGAAATTTCTTGGTAGATATACTACTGGTACGCGTAACGCCGGTTGGAGATTCATATTTTTCTTTGAGCTTCTCTCCAGGTATCTCCATGAATTTAGCAACACTCCATTCAAATTTTATATCTGCTGAATTGAAAAAATGGTTGAATGTATTGATTTCGGAGATGGTAGGTTCGTCGTATTTGAAATTCAAAACTGTATTGAATTCATACCATTCGGGTACTCGATTCAATTTTCCTATCACTTTTCGCTTTGCTGATGGAGACTTCTTGGATAGGTTTTTTGAAATCTCATCAAGTTGCTCTTCTTTAACTTTAGTTTTCTGAACAATTCCTTTTGCATCAAAAGCTACTTTACTGACATTTCTAATTCCAGATAGCAATTCTCTGGTGTGTAGCAGTGGCATCTATTTTGGGGGGTGGCAGCTCAGTCGTCCAATACTTTTTTTAGCATTGTCGAAACATCAATATTGAAGAGGACTTAATTTTTCAACTATTGGCTTCCCATGAGAAAACGCTTTACATACAAAAGACTAGTGCAGGCAAATTATAAATTAGGCATGCATAATGTAGATATTACATACGACTCGTTATATTGGATCTTTTATGCCGCAATCAAGAGTCGAAAAGACTGCCGAATGCAGCATCTTCGGTATTAGGGTCATCCAAGATATCTCCGTCCTCCTTTCGTTTTTTGATTAATTTTTCATTCGCTTTTTTCAGTATCGCCTCTCTTTTCTGTTCCCTGTTATTTTCTCTCACCGTATGGCAATTTATCTCATCGACATCCCCATCACCTTGAGCTGCTTTTATCCAATCAATAAACTCAATCATTAGCGCCCTTTGGTTCCTATAATGGTCCACGCTTTTTAAATTGTCATACAATGTGTCAATATCATATCCATGCGATAATTCATACAGATAACTCCGGGCTGGCTTGTATTCTTTACACAGAGTCAAGAATAGAACCGTAAAAACGTTTAAAGCTTCATAGAAAGAATCTTTGAATGAACTTTTGCATAACACGTTTAATAACAAATTTTTCATGACTTCAATCGTGAAAAATTCGTCCACGCTGTCTTCTTGGATTAACACATCATTTAAGCAACATCTCATCACCAATATGGCGTTGAAAGAACACTTACTATCCCTAAAAGACATCAAATGATTCAACAATTTCAAAAAGGGAGCTAAAATATTGATATCTTGGAAAATGATTGATCTCATCATTATTTGATGTGAGTTAAATTTATTCTTGGCATTCTGGTTATTGGTAGAACCTTGTCCTATACAATCAATGACTATTCGGACTACCACGGTAGTCAACTGCCTCAGTAAGTTCTCTTCCAGGATTTCTTCTGTCATTTCTTCATCATCTGTAGGTAGAGGGTCCACGTTAATATCTTCCATATAGGTAGACCATTTCCTGCACAGCAGAAGGTCCAAAGTTTCAAACAGTTTTGGGAGGAAGGCCCTAAAGAATTTCGGGGCACATTCTTCAGGACAATTCTTCAACAATGGTCGGATGGCAACGTTCATTATATGTTTCCAACCATGTGTTGATACACCTGGACTGATATCGTTAGTTCCAGGCTTATAAATGGCAATCGAATCAATCAATAGCTGTGGAGCCTCATCAATATCAAAAAACACATTTCCTAATGTCGATATAGCGCTGATAACGAGAAGTGTGTATTCTCTTGTATATCGAATTATATGACCGACAGAATCAGCAAAATCTCTTAAAGTTTGCATGGCCTTCATATGTTCATCAATAAATTCATCCTTTGATTTATTAGAAGCACCTGCTTCCCAGAATCTTTCTATGGTTGAATATTTTACAAATGATTGGACTGTAACAGGGAGATCTTTCCAATTGTCTGAGTCATGGTATGCTTGTAATTGATACAATAACCTCATGATATATGGAAGAATAGGCACTATTCTAGGTCTCCACATTTCTTGCAGTGTATTGAACTCCTCTTCTTTCTTGACGCTCTGCATTGAATAATGAATAAACATTCTCGTAGCACGAACGGGAAATAGAGTCTGCCAACGTTTAGTTAGATCAGATTTTAATTTTCTACCTTCATCATCAATTGGTATCGATAAAAGATTACTGCCTTCGTCGATACCTCTTTTTTGAAAATATTCCGCAATTTGAACAATACCCAATCTTTCCATAAACCATGGTAACTCTGAAAGCCCGACGACAGTTGTTTGGTCTGACCAGGCAATTAGCTCCGGATCAACGATAGAAGCAAATCTCTCTTCTTTACTATCTAAGGATGATTTCAGTACAATTGTCAACAGAAAAGATTTAAATGATATTTTTTCGTGATAAGATAGATTTGGCATTATCTTTGCAACCACGTTTTCCAAATCTCCATAAATTTCTTTCAATGATTCTGGCATCAATAAAGCCATTCTATTTAATTCAATCCCACAGGCGTACCTTAAGTCCCTTACTGCATCGGCCTCAGCGCTCCGTTCCTCAAGATCAATTTCTGGATAGTCCATGGTGGCGCTTGTAATAATCTTTTCTAATAATGTGAAGAGAACATTGTCTTTAAGCATTGTCAAAAATAATGCAAAATTTTGAATTTGCTTTTTCAACAATAACGGCTCCCTTATGTTTAGAACAATCAGTTGATTTGATAATATTTCCAATTTGGCTAGAATATCATCATGCTTAGCTGTATAGTCTGAACCAGTAGGATACCATATTTTCCATCGTATACATCCGTTAATGAAACATTCAATTATCATGAACTGGGATAATGCACTTAAGTAAGGTTCTGATTTCCTATCCAAAAATGTTGAATTTAAAACCTCTTGACCGAATGAGGAGCTGAAGAATGTATTCAATCTGTTATTCAGCCAATCGTATGCATAATCTAACTTAACGCAAGATATTAATCTAATAATATCTCTAATTCTTTTCCTGTACGTAGAACAAAAAGTCTGAAACTCGGAATTTGATTGAAAGTCAATTTCTGCGAAATTTTTTGAAATGTGGCCATCGATTTGTTCATAGTAAACAAGTGCATCTGCAGCAAACTGCAACAGATCAGATAAAACATATTTATCCAATAGCGGTAAGAAATCATCATTTCTGAGGCAATTGCACCAAACATCCAAAGTTAATCCACTGACGACTAAGCTGGGATTAAAAGTTGCCTTGAGGACTAGTCTTAAGTATTTTTCAATTTGTTTATTATTATCCTTGATTTTAAAGACACAAATGTACAGGCAACTGATCATATCAACACATTTTTTAACAATAGGATATTTGATCTCATCAATCTCATTTTTTGGATCAAATTGTAAACAATCATAAGCGTCGTTTAAAAGATCCATGCTATTAAAGACTTTATCGATAATATTTTGATAATGCTCATCATTACTGTAAGGACGGGTCAACAAAATATGCATGGAATCTAAAGCCATTGATTGTGCTTTCGGTATCTTGCTCATAAAACACTGCAATAAAGTCTCAAAAGTATTATTTTTTATTACAACTTCACTCAACGGCCAATTTAAACATGTTTTCAAAGTTTCCAGAAGCCTTATGACATATTCTTGATTATTCTGTTTTAAAGCATTGGTCAATTCTGACACCCACAGCGCAAACCAACCTTCTTGATTTGCTTTGAATAAAGTCCATTTATCTGTAAATTTATATTTGGTGGCAAATATGTCCATGGGGCAAACTATCATAACACACAGAGGTTGAATGACTGTCATTCGTTTCAGTACTGTCAAATCGTCTAATAAAAAAACGTCTTCAAATAAAATCTTGAAAATGATCAAAGTTAGTTCTCTTGAAGCCTCACTTATATTCCATAATTCCGTTAGATTATTATCCATATCGGACCAAGAATTTGCTAGTTGTACTTCGTTTGGTGATTCCTCTTTTAAAGCTTCACCCCAAGTTCTCTTCGCTACTTCTACCCATAAAAATGCAAGTTTTTGTTTTATATATCTCGGGTCATCTTTTGTGACCCTATAATTCAATTCCATGACCCACTTTCGTAATGCAACTCTTTTCTCATCATTATAGTCGACCCAATTATTTCTAATTGCATTTTCCAACAAACCTAAACCGAAGTGTTTTAAAATATAATCTGCTGGGTTATTTAAAGAGATCTGATATCCCCAAAACGGTGATTCCTCATGGACTTTCACTCTATCAAGAAACTTCTGGGCTTCAAGACGCTCAATATTATCTGACTTCAGAGAATAAATGACTTCCAATGCTGTGATAATTTGGGTTGCACCGCTGGGATCCATTCTCAAATGTCAATTAAGTTTCAGCTAGCCTTCAAATGGGTTTATACCTCTATCAATGGATCGAATTAATAAAAATTAAAATAAAAAAAAATGCAATATGCAATTCAATGGAATCCTGTAACGTCCACAAATCACCCCAGTACCAAATAAGGTTGTCTTCAAATGCTAACCAATTTGTCTAATTGATCACAATATCACACGTATACTCTGTCTGAACAAAAAGTTTCTTCCGTTACGCCAATACAACACACAAATACACAAACGCAATCTTGATACAGAACGCCCCTGGTATATCCTAAACCAATAGGAGTGTTGACTTGATCACTCTTTAAGGCCGGCAAAATCTTCAATACCACCACTTGAATTGATCTAAATAAACACGCTAAAATGTTCGTTTTGCCACCTGGGGCTAAGCTTGTTTTCCCTTTATCGTATATAGTGAGTAATATACAGATATCACATATAAAAATACTACAAGTAGAACTTCTTCTTTTCTTTATCCATCTCGGGCTTATGCTCCCATTCAGTTTCTTCTTTAAATCCTCTTTGTAGTCTCCTGAGTTTTAGAGTAAATTGAGGACCTAGTTCTTGTAGTCCTACTTTTTTCTCGTCTCTGAACACGTAACGATGTCTTCTGAAAAAAATGTAGTCTCTCTGGTTGTGCAAAGTTATGACTTGCCTACCTTCAATATCTGGATTCTGAGGAAATATAGATTGAAATAACTTGCCAACAGTTTTACCTAACTTCGTCTGAAAATTGTTCAAAATAAGTTCTGGTATGTGGCTGGTTGGCCTACCATGCCCGACGATCTTCTTAACTTCAACGTACGAACTTACCTTAAAATAAAACGTTGGACCTTCTGGTAAATGCATGAAGGTTAGGCCGGTTACTTTTTTTTTGTCCTCATTTATAATCACTACGTCTGTAAAATCTCTCTTCTTGCAAATATCAATAATTTCTTTCAACTTGAAACCAAATTTCCGTTTGACGAATGTGACATTGGGTAAGATTTCAATGAGAACATTAGCGAACTCGTAAGCTTTCTTTCTCGCATTGACATTAGTTGTAAGCAGGATTTTGGGTGGTTCTCCATTTGTGTTGAAAAATTGCGCGAAGTCTTCTTCATTGCCTTCAATTTCCTTGTTGATTGTTTCATCATACACTCGCATGCTCTCAATTGTCGCAGGAACATTTTCAGATAAACGCTTCTCCTTCGCCTCTTGATCGTCTCTTTCGAGCTTGGACCTTTCCCTCCTCATGGTATGGCGCTCTTTGTTCTTTTGGTCCTTGAGTTCAGCAAAAAGCTGCTGCCTCTTTTGTTTATTCTTTATCCTCAGATCTGACATGTTTGCTATTAATCACTTAAGTAGTGGTCAAACAAGTGATAACGTTTATCAGCTGGTTACTATCCCTGTTTTCTTCTTTGATTAATATCTCATCTCATCTCATCTCATCTCATCTCAAATTTTTCAATTATCCAGGATAACCTTTGGATGGAAACCCAGACAGCTGCGACGCAAAAAAGAGGAACAATTTAACAAATAACAAAAGCTCAAAGTGAAAGCTATTTATTGAGTAATCCATGTAAGTAGTGTTGGCACAAGTTAGATGCACAATTTTGAGCTTTCGGTAATATTTAGATCTATCCAAATCTCTTGTGTCCCAATTTACTGAAACACTGAAGAATAAACAGAGGCGGCGCATGAACCTTTTTGGGGTACACAACTATTCATTATATAAGAGTTCCCATGAAATCAATCAATATTTGCAGAATTTTCACCTTCTATGTTTTGCTCTACTTGTGTAGAGCTAGAACTTGCGAGCATATTTCAAACTACATTTTTCAGAATGAGATGGCAGTGGGTATGGAGTATTGTAATTATGAGATGTAGGGAGAATCCATGTAAGTACTCATATTTCTGCCAAGTATTGCTGTTTCCTCCAAACTTAAAGTACGAGAAGTCCCGCATTTTTCCTGCTATGGAGTTGCGTTGGTCGTTAGCGAATTCAAAACAGAATGGCCCTTTCCTTATTATATCGTAACTACTGAGAGGGAGGGTCTTCAAATTGCTACTTACGCATAGTATGCGACAACTGTCTTATCATATTTAACCGTCGAAAATTATAAATTGGTGGTATTATTGCAATTCTAGAAAACTTTTTTGCAATTTAAATGGAAAAGAAGTTGAAAAACCCTTTGACAAGCTTGAAACTCTATAACTTGTCTTTACTCTCGTTGGCAACTTGGCTACCAGGCATATTCTGAATGAACCCTCTCCTTCAAGATCACGCTAGGCAAGTCCAAGTCTGATGACAGATAGCTCTACGATAAGCACGAATAAATTCATTTACTACACGCCCCTTAACAGTACGGATCGAAAAGCAGTCGAGTAGCGTTGTTAGTAGCGTCCAGTTTTTAGGTATCTGGGCTAACTGAATTAAGGAGTCCATCCTGCAATGAGTTGAAAATATAATTAAACTGCCCAAGTTGTATACCTAACAAAGCAACTTCAACGTCGGTTTCTTTGTCGATTCTAGATCCCCCATCCTGAGAAATTTTCAAATGACAGATCTATTATGCTATATGTACTTTGAATCCTATTTACAGTTCGCTCTATTTAGCTACCAAAATTTGTACCAAGGACTCGTTTTTCCCTGCACATCATTAGATAATCTCTCACCATTTTTGTGCCCATCCCACTGTTGAACTAAATTTTCATCATGCTTCACTGTTTTGAGCATCGGCTTTTCCTTCGCTGCAATTGCATCTCTAGCCATTTGACCCACCTGGAAACTGCGCTTGCGTTTCAAGCGGCATTGCTCCCACCCCACAATTGATCCCAGCAGGAGTCCTGCAACTGACCAGTTAGCCGAACGTAAGGGATTTTTATGATACAAAAAAGTAACTGTTCCAACAACAAACATGCTTGTAAAGCCTATCAGCCCTGCATCTCTGAAGCATGGTATCATTGACAGTCTTGCAAATGAGAAATCTTCAGCTTTAATAGACTCCAGTGCTCTCTTAAAGTTTGCTTCCTCTCGAGAATGGGCCATTTGTCTCTGTGATGTCTCATTGCTAAAACGAGGATTAGTATCCTCCAGCAGTATTTTTTGGCCTTTTGAATAGTTAGATGCTATCGATTGTGGACTCGCATTATTAGAAGTACTATCGTTGTTCGCTTCGATATCCCGTCGATTTCCACCAAATGGCCACCACACCATTTTAAAATGACAAATTTGCACAGTATCTGCTGCTTACCGTACTGTAAGAGCGTCTAGCAATCGCCTCAAGTATATTCACAGGGCGTTTGAGCTCTTCCCATATGAGAGTTTCAATGTAATGAATTACCCGGCCGTTAGTTCATTTGAAGAGCCTCTTCCATCAAAGTGCGATAAGTTCGATAAGTTCTACATATACGTCCGATTAGACATATATATCCGCTCGTGTCTTTTAAATTGCGTCGCAAGACATTCATAATATTCGGAATTAAGCTAGCTAAACTATTCAGCTTACCGATCCTACTAAATTAAGCCTATTCTGAATGTTTTTAGAACAACGAAAAAATAGTGTAGTTATAAAGAATGTTTAGAGAACAGAACAACGACAATGGTAATCGTTACGATATGCACATTAATATGTACCCACCGGCTCCTGTGACAGATCCTCTTCGAAGAAGCTCCCCGATACGTGTCGCAAGACCTTCGGAGCCTATAGCACCCTATCCCATTGAAGATACAAATGAACTAGTTAACCCTGTACCCATTTTCACGTCAACGGCCGCACAGACTACTCGTACATCTCATGATAACCGGTTAACGAGCGGTAGCGCTAGCGGCAGTAACAGTATCAATAGTGACGAAAGATATGATATGCCTTTTCAATTTCCAAGAAATAGCGATAGTTCACATTCACTAGTATATTCCCACAATGACGAGCGGCACAACTCTAGGTCTATAGAAGACTTTAAGGAATCCACACCCGCACTGAATCCATCAAAGATGGGACTTCCCGATGAACGAATACCTCAGCCTCCGCCGCCGCCGCCCTACGAGGAATCAGAGAATAAGATATTACAAGAGAAAGCTTACAGAGTTCGTGAAGACTCTGCAGTAGCTTCTCATAATAAAGCCAAAGAGAGAACCGCAAAACCCATTGACTTATCAGAATATTCTGAAAGCGCTCTATCATTCCGACAGATTTATAGCGAGACCGTTGCTGATTCTTCAAATTTCACCCCAGAGACTCAGCTAAAATGGTGCGAAACACTATTAGAGTATGCATTTGACGACAGTTTTTTAGGTCGTTACAACATCAATGCAGAGAGATTAAAAAGGGAGCTGAAGCCGGAGGAAAAGTTAAAAAATCAAAAAGTCATGTTGGAGCACTCTTTCAAAGTATTAACGAAGCTGATATCTCTGAAATGTGGACCTGCCATGTATTTAATGGGAACGCTGTACTCCCATCAACCGTATTTGAAGATAAAGAACAAAAATATAGTAGTACGAAACGATCGGAAGGCTTTAGAATACTACTGTAGAGCATCCAGATGCAACCATTCTGATGCCTGCTATCGCACAGGAGTATGCTATGAATTTCAAAGAGGAGTTTCAGCAGAAGAGATGTCAAAATCGCAATCGCTGCAAAAGGCGTTTTTTTATTACGAAAGAGGAGCTCAACTTTGTAATAATTCTTCATGCATGTACAAATTAGGAATGTTCTATCTATATGGCGAAGACCAACTAGCTTTAAACCCGCCAAAGGCGGTTGAATGGTTCAAGAAAGCTGGTAAGTCGGGAAACTCTCCTCAATCTCTGTACGAACTTGGAAAGATTTATGAGTTCTCAGCTCTGCCGCAACCCATCCAAATATTGCTCGAGCAAAATGAAATAAAGAAATCATCTTCAAAGGCCTTAAAATACTACTACGACTGCGCGATGAATTCGAATTATCCCTTAGCCCAATGGAAGCTAGGCCATTGTTACGAATTCGGGGAATTGGAATTACCTGTAATTGCGAAGAAATCCATAGCTTGGTACGCAAAGGCTTCACTTGCTGAACCTAAGGGCAATGCCATGGCAATGTTATCTCTCAGTGGTTGGTATCTAACTGGAGCGTCCGAAGTTCTACAACCAAACGATAAAGAAGCCTTTAAGTGGGCTCAAAAAAGTTGCCAGGCATCAGATGGTAAATTTGGGCGTGCTGAGTACGCAATGGGCTACTACTACGAAAACGGCATAGGGTGCAAACGAGATGAGTCAAACGCCATAGGACACTACCGCCGAGCAGCTGGCCTTGGACATCCAAAGGCTTTGGAGAGGCTTCATCAGATGCATGTATAAATATTAGCTCCAAGAGTCATAATTTCTCTTCACGGTAGATTTCTATGTAACTTGTACTTGCTACTACTTCCGTCTTGTTTTATTACGCATACAGACGAATTCAATTGGTTGTTTGTCGCACAAATTGCGTTACCCGCAAAGTGGCCGCTTTTTTTTTTCACTTTTCTTTTAGCGAGAGTGAAATTGAAATGTTTATATATATGCTCTTAATCGATGATATCTATTTAATCATCTGGTCAACGTAACGCAAAACTTTTTGAAGGCTATTTGTTGGTGCGTGAGGCCTCTTATTATCTATTATTATTTATTCTTATCTCCTTGGCAGCGTGTTCTCGATAACATTCTTTTTTCCCTGTTCTAATATATCCTGTTATAATACATTTTCGCAAGGGTTCTGAGGTCATCTACAATGGAAAATCTAGCTCGTCAATCGGTGAAGCTATGTCCTTTCATGCACAAGGCCAGTGCATCTATTCAAGACGCTAAACTGTTGCAGAAATTCAATATGCGTGCCATGGCTCAAAAATGTCCTGTCGTGGGTCCAGCTATGCGGAGCAGAGCCGTTGGCGGTGGTAGCACTAGAGGATATGCGACCGCTTCTAATGCAGCAGCTGCGCCAGCTCCTTTAGAGGCATCTGCCGTTGATGGTGTTATTGATCATTCTACGCAAGAGTCATCATTTGATTTTGAAGGTATGTTTGAGAAAGATATTGAAAAGAAACGGATGGACAATTCTTACCGGTACTTCAATAACATAAACCGTCTGGCTCGTGAATTTCCCATGGCTCATCGTCAATCTGAAGATGATAAAGTCACAGTTTGGTGTTCAAATGACTATTTGTCGTTGTCGAAGAATCAGGAAGTCGTCGATGTAATGAAAAAAACGTTGGATAAGTATGGCGCAGGTGCAGGAGGTACAAGGAATATTGCAGGTCATAATAGACATGCAATGAAATTGGAAGCTGAAATTGCCGCATTACACAAGAAAGAAGGCGCGCTAGTTTTTTCATCCTGTTTTGTTGCCAATGATGCCGTTTTGTCTCTTTTGGGTCAAAAGATCAAAGACTTAGTTATATTTTCTGATGAATTAAATCATGCATCGATGATTGTGGGTATTAAGCATGCCAATGTTACGAAACATATCTTCAAACATAATGATCTCGACCATTTAGAAGAAATGCTGCAGATGTATCCTAAATCAACCCCAAAATTAATTGCTTTTGAATCTGTTTACTCGATGTCGGGTTCCGTTTCTGATATTTCCAGAATTTGTGATTTAGCTGACAAGTATGGTGCTTTGACCTTCTTGGACGAGGTCCATGCCGTCGGATTATATGGTCCTCATGGCGCTGGTGTTGCTGAACATTGTGATTTTGAAGCTCATCGTTTGCATGGGATTTCATCTGTTAAAAATTGCCAAACCGTCATGGATCGTATTGATATGATCACTGGTACTTTAGGTAAATCTTTTGGAACAGTTGGTGGATACGTTGCTGCTTCCAGAAAATTAATTGATTGGTGCAGGTCTTATGCTCCAGGATTTATTTTTACGACTACACTACCACCTGCTGTTATGGCAGGTGCTGCAGAGGCTATTAGATATCAGCGTCGCCATCTAGACTTAAGACAACAACAACAAAGGCATACTTCATACGTCAAGGACGGTTTCAAAGACTTGGGTATCCCAGTTATCCCCAATCCATCTCATATCGTTCCTGTCCTTATTGGTAATGCAGAACTGGCAAAACAGGCCTCCGACATGTTAATGGAAAACCATCGGATTTATGTGCAAGCTATTAATTTTCCTACTGTCGCTCGCGGTACGGAAAGATTAAGAATTACACCGACACCGGGTCATACGGACAACTTATCAGATGTATTGATGGATGCAGTTGATGATGTTTTCAATCGTTTGCAACTCCCTCGCGTGAGAGACTGGGAGAGCCAGGGTGGTATTCTTGGTGTTGGCGAGAAGCACTTCGTTGAGGAGGCAAACTTGTGGACTGATGAACAATTGCAATTGACAAACGATTCATTAAATCCAAATGTGAAAGATCCTATCATCGACCAGCTGGAAGTGTCTAGTGGTATCGCAGTTTGATAAGAACAATTTTTCAAAGCTAATTCTTATTTCTGAGAAATTCTTGTGTACATGTATACATATACATATATACATATATATATATATATTTTACACAAGTATCTGAACTCCATACTCAATAATTGACATTGTTATTTTCCTGCAAATCACGCTTCAAACCGTCGCTACTTTGCTTCAATTCGGATTGCAGCTCATCAACAGAGACTTCCTTCGTTCCGTGACTTAATGGACTGGTTTGAGGAACGTTTGGGAAACTACTAGCACCAGTAGTAGAACCTTTTGCCTCTTCTTCTAAGGGAACTTGTGCAGCCAACCCAGTAGTAGTAGATTTTGCACTAACTGTATTAGCACTGTGATATTGACTTTTTACAAAGCTTGAAACAGGACCCAACTTGCTGTCCAAAGTCTCTAAATAAGGCTTAGATTTTTCTGATGCCAATTGAGTAAATTCTTCGGTCTTAACCTTTGCGACATGAATACCATTATCAACAGCTGTGTCAATCTCCTTCTTGTAGATAGAGTAAACCAATGGCAAAGTGAAGGTGGAAACTACACTCATGAATGCAATAGTCCAGAAAGAAAACCATGAGAAAAATTTGTGTAAGACAAATAATCCAGCTGCGGCTTTAAAGTTGTTCTTTGGCTGATATGCAAAAACAAGTTTTCTCAGTTTTGCCTGATAGATTGGGAAAACCTTGAACATATGGTCAACAGATGGCTTGATCATTCCGACAACATTTGGGCATTCCTTTAAGCCATATTTAGTGACTAGACCCTGGCCAAGGACAATCTTAGAGACAAATTCAATAGAACCGCTGACAAAAAGCACGGTGTAGAAAATTTTCAGGAAGAAAGTAACAAGGTTAACAGTCTTCAAAATCAGTAAACCGACTAATAAACCTCCAAATACCTTACCAGTTTCAACTGGGTTTTTCCACAATAGCAGACCACATCCTGATCCGCAACTAGATCCGCAGGATCCACAAGATTCACTACTCTTATTCTCAACAGGTACGCTCATTTCAAAGTGTTAATATTCAACACTAATATATACGTCTGATACTGACACTTTTGCAAATGGAAAGATTTTTTTCACTCTTTTTTTCAGAATCCTTTATTCCTTTTAAATGGCAAAAAAGGAGGGCAAACTTTTTTAATGCGATAAAATTTCAAGCAAAAATAGCTAGTAGATAACGACGGTGTGGCGAGGGGGATAGTGAGGCCTACAAATTAAAAGATAATCAGCGGAGCCTATGTATAATACTTCTGATGGTTACAAAGCTAATTATAAGTTGTGATGACGTGTCACAGGGGAACGGAGTTTTTCACATTTACAGGCCTCTTCAGAAGAGCCGGTCGGTGGTGGTGAAGTGTCCTCTTCTCTCGAGCCACCTTCAAATCCGGGGTCTAGTAGAAGTTGACTTTCCTTAGAATTCTTCACGTACAACTATCGTAAATTCTGCAAGTAGCCTGTGTGTTCTGATGGCAAGCTAAATCCGTAGCGAAATTCCTCTGGAATTTCATTTTTTTCAAATTTTCAATGATGAGTCTGACATGAAAATGCATCTATTAATCAAAAGTGTAAATATATAACTAGTGAAGTGTCTTGGTTGCCTAATTGAAGAGTTTCACCCTCTTGGATCATAGTTGCGTCAGGATGTTGAAGTTTAGTAGATCACTGCACTCTAGTTGTGTATTGAGAAGAGGACAAAATCTAACAGAAAAAATAGTCCAGCGCTATGCTGTAGGTTTACCTAAGGACAAAGTTGTGCACGCAGGAGACTATGTCTCGATCAAACCAGCTCATTGTATGTCTCATGATAACTCGTGGCCTGTCGCTTTGAAATTTATGGGACTTGGGGCTAAAGAGATCAGATACCCCAGGCAAATTGTGAATACTTTAGACCATGACATTCAAAACAAGGAAGACAAAAATTTAACAAAGTATAAAAACATTGAAAACTTTGCGAAGAGCCATGGTGTCGATTTTTACCCCGCTGGCAGAGGTATTGGTCATCAAATCATGATTGAGGAAGGGTATGCCTTCCCGCTTCACTTGACGGTAGCTTCAGATTCGCATTCCAATACTTATGGTGGGGTTGGTTCCTTGGGTACGCCAATTGTGAGGACAGACGCTGCCGCCATCTGGGCTACGGGACAGACATGGTGGCAGATACCACCGGTAGCACAGGTTGAGCTGGTAGGTGAACTACCCATGGGCGTCTCCGGTAAGGATATTATTGTTGCGTTGTGTGGTATTTTCAATAATGATCAAGTCTTGAATCATGCAATTGAATTCACTGGTAACTCCTTGGAGAAATTACCCATTGATTACAGATTGACCATTGCTAACATGACTACCGAATGGGGAGCTTTGTCAGGTCTTTTCCCAGTGGATAAGACATTGATCAGTTGGTACAAGAACAAAAGACTACCAAAATTAGGTCCATCGCATCCAAGGATTAATGAATCAACAATAGCAGAATTGGAAAAATCATTACCGTTCTATAAGGCCGATCCTGATGCAACTTATGCCAAAAAACTAACAATCGATCTGAATTCACTTACGCATTATGTTTCTGGCCCAAATAGTGTCAAAATTTCTAACACTGTTCAAGAACTCTCGGATCAAAATATCAAAGTCGACAAAGCTTATTTAGTATCATGTACAAATTCCCGTCTTTCTGATTTAGAATCCGCTGCAAACGTTGTTTGTCCGTCTGGCGATATCAACAAGATTAATCACGTTTCCACCCACGTCAAGTTTTACATTGCAGCCGCATCCTCGGAAGTTCAAAGTGATGCAGTGAAATCTGGTGCCTGGGACAAATTGTTAAAGGCTGGCTGTATCGCTTTACCTTCTGGATGTGGCCCCTGTATCGGTTTGGGAGCTGGTTTATTGGAAGCTGGAGAGGTCGGTATTAGCGCTACCAACAGAAATTTCAAAGGTAGAATGGGTTCGAAAGATGCTCTCGCCTACCTTGCTTCTCCTGCCGTCGTTGCTGCATCTGCAATCGTTGGTAAGATTGCATCGCCTGCAGAGGTCATCGGCAAGAAAGATCCTCAGTTCAATGGTATTAAATCAACAATGAAGACTTATGAAGAGACTGAATCAGCAAGTGCTTCCGCTGGTTCCGTTGAAATCTTGGAAGGATTTCCCAGCCAAATATCAGGCGAGTTGGTCCTGTGTGATGCGGACAATATCAATACTGACGGTATATACCCAGGCAAATATACCTATCAAGATGACGTTCCAAAAGAAACGATGGCCAAAGTCTGCATGGAAAACTATGATCCTGAATTTCAACATAAAGTCAAGAAAGGTGATGTTATCATAAGTGGCTTCAATTTTGGCACCGGCTCTTCCAGAGAGCAGGCTGCCACTGCTTTATTGGCTAAAGGTATTGACCTTGTCGTATCTGGATCATTTGGTAACATCTTTTCAAGAAATTCCATCAACAATGCTCTACTGACGCTCGAGATCCCTGTACTTATTGAAATGCTGCGCGCTAAGTATAAGAACTCTCAAAAAGAACTGACGAGAAGAACTGGTTGGTTTATAACCTGGGATGTTGCCAATAAAAAGGTGGTTGTCACTGAATCGTCTTTGACTGGGCCTGTAATCTTGGTACAAACCGTTGGTGAATTAGGTAAAAATCTTCAGGAAATTATTGTGAAGGGCGGTCTCGAGGGCTGGGTGAGAGCGCAATTATAGAAACCTCATTTCACAAACACATGCGCACAACAATTACTGTAGTATGTAGAATGACAAATAACGCTATTTAATTCAAACTTTATTTATTTTAGACGACTTTTTGATAGGAAGCGAATAATATTCAAACTGTTGCAGGGCCGGCTGGAAGCGACACTGGAAAAATTTGTAATAGAAACTTTCAAAATTTCAAATCCACTATATAGATGATGTTATAGAAAGGTCAAAGGTCACACGTCGAGGATCGAAAGCCAAAACATCTTTATTTGCTGACCCTTCTATTATAGTTTGGCAATCGTATGCTGAGGTGTGATTAGACTGGGCGAAATTGATACATCATACCTACTGTATATCTGTTTTTCCGGTTTTATCTAGACAAACTTAACGACTATGGCAGAAACCATTAGGATAGGAGGTAGAAGATCTAAACTTGCTGTCGTACAGTCTATGATAGTCAAACAGCTTATAGAGAAAGAATTTCCGGAATATGATTGCCCGGTTCTAGCATTACAGACTTTCGGGGATCAGGTTCAATTCAAGCCGCTGTATTCATTTGGCGGAAAAGCCTTGTGGACCAAAGAGTTAGAAGATCTTCTCTACGATAATGATCCAGCTAGAAGAATCGACTTAATTGTCCACTCGTTGAAAGACATGCCTACATTGCTACCGGACGGGTTTGAATTAGGTGGTATAACGAAAAGAGTTGACTCAAGCGACTGTCTCATCATGGCGAAAG
This sequence comes from Zygotorulaspora danielsina, assembly GCA_030572985.1. NCBI lineage: Eukaryota > Fungi > Ascomycota > Saccharomycetes > Saccharomycetales > Saccharomycetaceae > Zygotorulaspora > Zygotorulaspora danielsina. Next base: position 1,111,471 of record JAJMCL010000002.1, read on the forward strand.
ACTCTACATATAAGACCTTATCCGACTTGCCAGCAGGCAGTGTCGTTGGTACCTCATCGATTAGAAGAACGGCCCAGTTGAAAAGGAAATTCCCTGATCTTAAATTTGAAAGTATAAGAGGCAATATTCATACAAGAATAGAAAAAGTCGATGATCCTCAAACTCCTTTCAAGTGTATCATATTGGCATCGGCTGGTCTATTGCGTATGGGTCTAGAGCATAGAATTAGCGAAAGATTCAATTCTTCGATCATGTACCATGCGGTGGGCCAAGGCGCGTTGGGTATTGAAATCAGAAAAGGTGATCAAAAAATGATCAATATTTTGAAAGAAATTACTGACCTAAGTAGCACTGTCTGCTGTTTAGCTGAGCGTGCTCTGATGAGAACTTTGGAAGGAGGATGTTCCGTTCCAATTGGTGTCGAATCATTTTATGACGAAAAGACAAAGCTGCTGTCATTGAAAGGTATCGTGGTGAGCGTGGATGGAAAACAGGCCATCGAAGATCACCAGGAAATGATTATCAATGATCTTAAGGAAGATTCTATGGCCTGTGGTAAGGCTCTTGCTGGAAAGATGATGGCAGAAGGAGCAAAACAAATATTGGATGAAATAAATTTTGACAAAGTATAGCTACAAACTAACGACATATTTAAGCTTCCATAGTCAATTATGGATATGGGGATCCATAATGTGTTATAACATGTATATATCTGTGTAAATAGATGCAAGTAACTTCACATATTTTTTAATATTTAATGAAAGGCACGAAATTATCAAAAGCAATGAAAAGTGAAAAATAAAGAAATTTCGACGACAGGACTATCGCAGTAAAGACGCCGAGGTGTTATGGATAAGTTCACTGCCATTATCAGTGAAGAGCAGTTCTCTAAGCTGAGCTTAGCTGTTGCTAAGTATCCTAAAAGTTTAGCGCATTGGGAAGAATTTTTGAACTATCTCACGTCACGGGCTCTTCCTCTCAATAAATCATTAGATCCGCGGTTATGCAGGTTGATCGAGACTTCATATGAGTCTATGCTCTCTCAGTTCCCCTATCTCGAAAACTATTATATTGATTACGCTTTATTTGAATACAAGCTTGGGAATGTAGCCAAGATGCACACGGTTTACCAAGCAGGTCTTAAAGTTTTCAACCAACGATCACTGCATCTATGGATTTCATATTTGAAGCTCTGCAATGAAGTGCTCACCAGCACTACGAAATTGTTTCAAAAATATGAGATGGCAGAAAAATGTATAGGTTTGCATTATTTTAGTGGTGAGTTTTGGGAACTTTACATGCAACAAATCAAAGAAAGGTGCACAAACAGAGAAAGATATTTTATTGTACTCCGAAAAATATTAGAAATACCGCTTCATTCTTTCAGTATCTTTTATGCAATCTGGTTGCGACATATTGATGAAATCCAGGATTTAAGCCAATTGAACAAGTTCACTTCCAATGAAGAATTACAAAAAAAACTGAAGATTGACGTTTTATACAAGGGAAGAAAAGGGCCTTATCTTATTGAATGCAAAAAACTATTGAAGAAATTTACTAAAGAGCTTTACATGGTTGTACAATATCAGGTACTTGAAATTTATTCGCTCTTCGAATCGAAACTCAAAACACATTTTTATAGTGGCCCCGAAATGTTGATATCTGCCTCCGAAATTGAGACATGGGATAAATATTTGGACTATACAATTGTACAACGAATAGATCTGCTAACGCATTTAAATTTTCAGAGAGCGTTGGTACCATTCGCGCATTACGAAACATTTTGGCTTAAGTATGCACATTGGCTAATAGATGGAACTGATGACTTAATCACGGCCAAAAATATACTAATCAGAGGTTTGTCTATCTCACTAAAGAAAAATGCGATTATGAAACTACTATATGCCACACTTTGTAAATTAAACGAGTACGATGTATTGGCAATGTTATTAGAACAAAATGAACTGGCTCATGGTGATCATATGGAGGATGTCGATAGCTTTGAAATATTCTGGGATTACCTTCAGTTTCGGATGTTTTGCAGAAGTAACAGAAAAAGTCGGTACTCCAAATCCGAGTCTGGTTCTTTCCTAGCACCAGAGATTCTTGACATGATTTTAAGAAGGCTAAGCTTGAAAGGATCGAAAGAGGATCAGTTTCTCCTATTGTCGCTAATAGCTCAGCTTCAAACGAAAAGTAACACAGACGTTATCGAGGAAAATATTTTTAAGCATGTTATCGACGCCAAGTGGCAGTACTACTTAGAGGATGGACAGTTCTGGACTTTATTTTGTCAACTGAAATTCTTTAATTCCTCTTTATCCTATCTCGAAAAGAGGCGTCTTATTGTGGGGAATCTATGGCCTCAGGCAAAAGATTACAATATTAAGAACCTCAAACCTTTGCGGAATTTTTGTCAGTCGTATCTTCCCGAAGATATGGATACATTTGAAGAGATGTTTGAAATATAAGAATATGTATCTAATGCTAATGGAACCTGCCGACTAAGCTAATATCCTCTCAATACATCTCCTGAAGAACGTTCATGCATGTTATTGACACATAGAGCAGCAGAAGAAAGATGGTGATCTTTTTATCTATACGCCATTTGTTTATAGGGACAGCGATAACAAAAGTGAGAAAGGCCACCAATATACCAAATGCAGTATATACTAGATGCGAATCAACGACGTAGTCTAGCTGGCGACAGAGAAGTGATTTTTGATCATAATTATTTTGCCGCAGTATAAGAATCATGCCGTCGATACCGACACCAAAAACAAAATATAGCAATGGGCTCCCGAAACATGCGCCCAAAGCCAATTCGATAACACCGATATCAATAAATATGGCATTTGAGACTAAATCACCCACAGAGTTACCCCAAGCAAAAATGGTTAGACCTAATATTGATGGAGAAACATTCAACTTTGTTGACCAATCCGTCAAAATTGTAACCACAACGTGAACACAAGAGTATACAAATGACAAAGACAAAATAAATCCTGCTGTCGCCACAATCTCCTTATTGAATCGTACCTGCGATGTATGATATCTATATGTCAGGATGCCACCTAAAGAAAAAGAAATTGCCAAGGTCCATATAGGGATGGAACGCACCAGCATAAAACTTACAATAGCAGGTGCAAGCAATAATCTGATAACTTCAAAAATATGTAGTTTTCCCGAACGGTTTATATGTCCAAGGTATGGAATCTGGAAACTTAAAAAAATAGTAACCGGCGTGGTAAGAAGAAGAACCAAAAACTCCGTAGTGGGCAAATACATAGACTCTTCTAACATGTATCGAAGTAGCTTCAGATCTTGAGGCCAGGTGGCTAGTACCTTATCCTCCTCTGGGCTAGAATGAACCATTCTGCTACTACGTTCACATAATATCTCATTATCGTGATATAGTGGAAGAATTGGAATGCAATCGCTGCTTAATGACTTTTGCGTTTTAGGCCTCATTGGAATATGGAGCCTCTCTGTATCTGAGTTCAGAGCGTACATTGAAGAAGCTGCGCTTTTTGTGTTCGAATTGCCATCATTATAGCTATCATTAACAGTCGTACGAATGGTTGGAACTTTACCCGCTCTGTTGGCATCTTGTAAAGAAGTCGTTCTTCTGAGGGGTAAGCCACAGTCATAATCAATCTGATCTTCAGTCGACCTAACGCTGTTTTCTTCTGCTGTATCCACCACATTCCTTATTTTGCTACCACTTTCCCAAACTTCAAAACAATCGGCTAAGGTTATCTTAACCCACCCTTGATATCTTGACCTAAGATAATGGCGTATCTGAGATTTTATATTAGCTCTTCTCTTACTGGTCCCACTGTTAAATAATAAGATATTTTGTTCGTTACTGCTAGTTTGCACAGAATTGCTTATGATGGTGGACAAATCATCCGCTACATTCCTACAATTGCTGGTTGTAATCAACAAATCGTCATTACATAAAGAGTTTCTATCTCGAAAAATAATAACACTGGTATAAGAGCAATATGCAGTTACCATAATGATACATTCCCAGAACATCAGTCTCCCATCAGAAATGAAGATTGCAGACATTAGTATGAGAGCCCCAAACATTCCTATATCTTGCATGAAAGTGTTTCTATCATAGATAACGCCAATAGGACCATTTAGATTGCCAAATTCGTCATCAGCATCTGACAGCATGATCTTGTTTCTTCTAAGTTCTATTGGTCTAATGAGGGCCATTATTCCTAATACAACTGTAAGTAGAAAGAAAATTCCACCAAGCAACTCCCCTAGAGCTAAAGATATCGATCCATTATTCATAGCCTGGTAAGTACCTGTGATATCGGGTATCGAATTTCCTAAAGCCAACAAGGTGACTCCAGATACTTTGTCTGATATGTGTAGAATGTCTCTAGATATTTGTGATAATGAAGGAGTCAGATAATCTGATGCAAGTAGCCCTAAAGCTATAAAACACTCGACCAATATAACTGGTTCAATAACAAATTGCCATAACGCCTCGTCATTGAATGAATAAATCAATAACCAAATTTGAGATGTATAAACTAATATCACAATGAACCATCGCAACTGTTTGCGCAATAAGGGTTGATTTGCCATCAAAGGCACCTTCTGTGAGACTGTAATGGTTTCTAGCCTGTTACGCAATATGCTTTTGTTTGTCTTTGCAGATGTATGTACTTCCTTTTAAGATGCGTCGATAGGGTATGAAAGAGGAAAGATCAGATGAGCGGCGGCGGGTAGTAGCAACGACCTAATGTCTAATTGACATGTAAGACATAAAACTATATAGAGTTTTTTACATGAAGCGCTAACATCACCATAAAATCAGTAGATAGATATGCCGAATGTTAATTGAACTTTTGTACATTACATATTTGATCACACCTTTTTTTCTAAATGGGAAGAATTTAATCCTCGAGCTGCGGTGCCAAAGACTTGTAACCATCTTTCGCAAGAGCATCTAAGGCCTTTGCTATATCAATATTGATGTCCTTAATCAGGGCTTCCTTGGTAGTGTAATCAAGCTCAGGCCTTATGTAGCCCAGAACACTGAATTTGACCTGAGCACCGTAGAAGTTCTTTTGGAACCGATGAATTATGTGCAGTTCTATAGTATTAAAATCGTTTCCATAAAATGGATTCTTGCCAATAGAAAGAACGACAGGCAGCACCTCAAGGTCTCCTTTTGCCCTTTCCAAAAATTTGCCATAGTTGAATTCAACTTGTGTACCGTCCGATCTGAGAATGGTATCTGTCTCCTTATGAACTGCTCTTATTTTCGAAAAGCCAAAGTAGATACCCAATGGCAGATTGCTGAGATTTGTAGGCAAATTCTTTACGGGTACATTAGCAGTTGGAATACCAAGTTCAGCAGATCCACGACCGAATCCGCAGATGATGTCGCAGTAATCGGAAACAATAGGATAGGGCGGTTGGGGACTATCAGGGATCTCTGAATCAGCTTCTCTGCTTGAAATTGGCATCCTGTTGTATTTCTTGGTTTACTCGTGAAATTTGAAACCTTAGATATCCGGTTATGTAGTCACTAGGGTTTAAATACGTTTACGATGATTGAGAAGATCTGGGAGACTAACGGCAATAATAGCAGCACAACTTAGTACCGCAATTCTAATGCCATGATTGCCCACTCAAGAACTAAGGGTATATTATATATTAATATTGGGATGGAATTTAGTATAAAGTCCTCGTACGAGTTATTCAGTATTCCATATCCGGAAAGGATTTGATACCATTTGTCTGCCATTCTTCAAACAATATACGTACCCTAGCGGCACCAACGTATTTTCGAGCGAAAACTAAAGACGTGAGCTCATTGGCTGCTAATTGCAGTAATTTAGCGCCCTGGTTTCCATATGCTTGTAAAAAGATAGAGGCCGCCGCATCCCACCAGGCCCCGAGGACGATGAAGTGCGTGTTCGTCAATAAATCCATAGGTGTATTACAAAGGCGAGCAACCATTCGCCAAGAGTTAGCAATTGGCAGGGGATGCTCCATAGAATTAATCAATTGAGGCGGTAGAGAGAGTCTAGTGATTATGGCGTACAACGTCATTATCCCGCCCATCCTTTCATCGTATGAAGTATCTTCCTCCCATTTATCGTCGGAATTACGCTTCCAGCCCATATCTTGACGCCCTGTTTCTATCTGAATATCAGCACTGTATCCGATGACAAACGGGCATTTTTTTACAAATCGCGCCAGTAACAATGCATGTAATTCAGGGTACTTAATGAGTAGATTTAATGCCAACTTTCCGAGAGGTAAGCCAGATTCTGGTTTTACTCTAACTTCAGTTTCTGCTTGATGTACCATGGCTTTAGCAATGAAATTCAGAATCCATAAGTATGCAAGTTGATTACTTCGAGTATCGTCTACCAAGTTACAAATATCAAGCGCTATTTTCTCCAATTGCTTATTGCTATTAGTTAACTGACCAAATTTCGGATTAAGTTTTCTCTTGTGTCTCGACAATAATGATTTTAGATTCGGGTCTGCTGTTTTCACTGGTTCGACAATATCTCGCTTTATCTTGGCAATGTTTTCTCTATACTTACGATATTCTTTCTCAATGGAGGCAAAGTTTGTCACAGTTTTCACCTTTAGCGCCTCCTGCTTCAATTCTTCTTGCTCTACTTTTCTTTGCCGTTCTAGTTTAGCTTTATGCGCTGCTTCTAGTTTGCTTTTAGCTTCTTCCTCTTTCATTTTTTTAATCCTCAATTCATCCTCTTCTCGTTTTGCCTTATCTTGCTGTTGACGTCGCCGTTCAGCTTCAGCTTCACGTTTTCTTCTTTCATCTTCCTCTTTGCATTTCCTTTCTTCATCCTGTTTCCGTCTTCTCTCTTCTTCGGCTCTTCTTTTAAGGCATGCTACATTTTCAATTTGTTTTCTATTTTCTTTTTCTAATACGGTGACCTTGGTTATAAAGCACCGCTGCATGGCGGCGAGTAGCTCAGTAGTATTCTTCTCTGTCACGTCATTATTCATGTTCTTCAGAACTCCCGTTTCCGTTCTCTCTTTATCAGTCTCAGTAATATCTGGCCTTTTCATGGAGTTGGTTCGTGTCTGCCAACCTGTCGGAAGCTTCGACCGAATATCCAAAATACTAGTCATCTGCTTTAATTCAGGATCTAAAGTTTCTTCGAAAATCGTCTCATTATTTCTGGCACGTAGTCCATTCTCAACCTTATATTTCGGTAAATACAATTGCGGTATGCTGCCGTCTTGTTCCTCTGGATTAACTATGCTATAATCATTAAGGCTTTCTCCAGGTGACGAACATGGTGATGAATGGTCGTTATTTTCGCACTCTTCGTCGTAAATATCATCGAAGCCGTCTTCATCATTGCTGAAGTCGGATATCCTATCTAAGGAGAACCTCATGACACACAGAAGTGATGATGATGTCAATCCAAACTGGATACAATTGATCGACGATTAGTGGCGGCAGCTACTTGACGGCCGAAATGCAAGCTGTTGTAGCTCCGTATGTTTTTAGTATTTGGGATTTGGTATCCAGTACGTCAGGTATGATTTCGAAAGTTCCTAGATAAGTTCTTGAAAAATTTTAGAATAATACAAAATTAAGATGCAATAACGCGAACAGGTGACGGCAATAGGGCTTATTAAGATTTGGTCCACTATTGCCCTGGCATAAGAAGAGACAGGTATGCTTTTTCTCGTGAGAAGATCTTTTTCAATCTCATCGGAGGCCCAGAAATCGGCATGTTCGCTGGTGAAGCCTGTACATCATTTAGTAAAGATTGAAAAATCGAAGTTATCACCCCGCTTCCCAGAATTGAAATATGCCAAGAATGATATTAGGTCTCCTGGTTTCCTTCCTGTCAGTACGCATCAGGACAGACCACGTGAACACTATTTAAATACAGTACAACCCGATCTGTTGTTGATGAACTACTCCCATACTTTTCAAGGTGAAGAAGGGTTGAAAAATCGTCCATGGGATGGATCCTCCCCGTATCATATAAACAGAGCGCCAAAGAAACCTGTTGGAACCAAGTCACAGAAACCCAATTTGCATGCAATCAAATGGCACAACATTCCGGAAATCGAGAATGTAGTATTGAATTGTTATGTAAACGAAGCAAAGGAAAATCAACTTTTTGCCATTACTGCTGCATTACAACTACAGCAGATAACGGGATGCAAACCCAAAACGTTATATTCAAAAAGTGATGTTCCATCTTGGAAGGTAAGAAGAGGTCACCAAATGGGAGCAAAAGTTATGTTGAAAGGCCGGCCCATGTCTCAGTTCCTCTCTACACTAACAGAAATTGTGATGCCCAGAATCAGAGAATATAAAGGGATTAGTAGTAGGTCTGGAAATGGATTTGGCAGCATATCGTTCGGATTAACTTCTGAGGATGTGAAGTTTTTCCCCGAAATCAGTGCTAACCAGGATTTATGGCCTAAGACTTTTGGTATGCACATTAATATAAATACGTCATCTCAAACTGATCCACAAGCTAGAACACTGCTTAGTGGCTTCCAGATTCCTATAAGCGGAAATGAAAAGAGCTGATATTTGCGCTGTTCTTTACCAAAGTCTCATGTAAATATATATAAATATATCAAGTTCAAATCCACATTCTAGGTGCAACAAAATTGCATACGCAACTATGAACGCATTGGAAATTCAAAAACATATATAGCAGTATATTAACACGGAATGAGAAAGTTCATCACACGCGAGCCAATTGAACTTTACCGGTTTGTTTGGCAATCAATGCCACTCGGTCACCGAGAGACAACGCCAAACCCTGACCCTTTGATCTAATACGGACATGACCTACTACTTGTCCGGATGTTGGATTCTTCTCGATGCACAGATTAGCTAAAGCATCTTCGCCAAACGAGGATTTTGCGTACAGGTTGCAACTTAAAAATCTACAATCATCTTCCCCAAGGGCTTCTGTAGGGGTTAATACACCCATGTTAGTACCCTTGACCAACTCTCTTAGGTAACCGTGTAAGGATGGGAGCTGCGATTTCACGGATATCTTGTTTTCCCACTCAAACGCGTTCCACATCGTGCGGAAACTCTCATCATCTGTCTTGCCAGGTTTAATATAATCCATGATATCAACGTGCACATCATTGAGAATAACATAGTGAGCATCCTCACCATGAGCACCATCGTAAATAATGTTACCAAAAATGACACCGGTATCAGCAGAGGAAACTTTAACTGTGACAGTAATTTTGTGAAACCCATGAGGAACCACATTTGTACTACTTGGAGTGTCAATAATCTTCAGATCACCAAGTGTGGCGAATTGCACATGAAGATTCTTTAACGTTTCTCTTGTTTGATTGACTAGAAGGACATCTAGTACAACGTTGAATTGATGGGTTGTAATATACGCTTCGGCGTAAACTGCATCTGAAAATCCTGTAAGCGGAACAACTTTTCTCAACTTTGATGTTACCGAGTTTTCATTTACAGTATCATAGTTTCCCTTAAGAGCCAATTGCAGATCTTCTTCAATCATGTCATCTTTAGCGACGTGCGTGTCTGCTTGGGAAAGTTGCCTGAATGCAACAGGAGCATCGATTGGATCAGCACTCTTACTTATATTTTTTGCGGATATTTTAGCATTCATGTGTTTTGATCGAGCTACCTGCATTTTGAATGATGATTTGGTTGCATCTAAAAATGCTGTTTCCAACAAATTTCTTTCTGCCTCATCTCCAGAAGGATCGGTATCATTCATTAAGATGGAGATACCAGAGACTATTCTTTCCAATGAATCCTCATCGATCTTCTTTTCTACCAAGCTGCTTTGGCCAACTCTGATAATGCTGACTAAAATTAGCAATGCCTCAGCTTTCAAAGCGTTCAAAACAGTTGCATCTTTAGATGATTTCTCGTATCTCAAAACTAGTTTGATAATTGTGCTGGTGAGGATTGAAGCAGTGTAAAAATCCCCATTCAGTATGAAACGACGTAATGGCGGCCTAGAATCACGTTCGTCAGCTGCTGGTGTTTTCTCGGTGTTGAACGCGTTCTCAGTACCGTAGGTGCCGTCCGATAAAATAATAGGACCTGTTCTCTTTTGAGGAATGTCTTCATTTTCTTCAGCATGTCCTTCTGTATTTTGAGCGATCCTTTTCAGCTCTGTTTGAAGAATAGGAACCTCGCCTATACTACCACGAATGTGTTTCCAGCATTTTTGGATCTCTTGAGTGGTCTCGGCGTATTCACCCATAATCCACAATGCACCACGGTAAGCTTTTGCAGACTTTACGTTATCCAATATTTTAATCAAATTTGCTAGAATAGGTTCTCTCAAATGCGAGTACTTCTCGATAACTTCTTTTACAAAGGATATGACACCACTTGCTGCCGCAGAGCTCAAATCGCCGATGAAATCCAAAAGTAAGGAAACAACATTGGCGGCAACTTCGACAAAACGTATTGCAACAACATGAATAGTTTTAATTATCAACTGTCTATATTCCATAGACTTTTCTTTCTCACTGTTATAGACTGTGTTCTGCAATTCCTTCTTCAGAAGCTTTACGACGTTATCGACATTTCTGGGGGTGACTAAACTCATTGCGATATCAAGAGCTTTACGACGAACATCCATATCTTCAGCATTCAATACACGTAGAATCTCCAAAGTCAGTTCTTCCAAAGATCCAGGGTTCTTGTTGTTGATATCTTCAATCCGTCCTAACACGATCAATTTGACATTATTATCAAAAACTTTAACTGCAAGATCTATCAATTTAGAGGCCGCATTTGTTAAAACAGAAGGGTCGGAAGACAATGCCGTCAAAGCTAATGCCGTCTCAAAAATAACTTCATTGGAGGTAGTCGATTTCAAAAGATCTAACAACAAATCAATATACTGTGCTTTCAAAGAAGGGGTATGTGTAGCATCCCTTCTAACAAACTGGACAAAAGCAGCTTGCAATAATGGATCTAACCCTTCAATCGCAGTAATATTTTCTTCTAGATAGCTTAAGGCTGCCTCACGGTCAAGTTCTGCCAGCCCTACGAAAGCGTTTCTCTTGCAGATTGGATCAGTTTCAGCAGCCAAAAATGTATTCAACACATCTTTGGCATCTGGTAGTAAATGGTCACTCACCTTGTAAATCGATAAAACGGCTAATATCGCGTATTTACGCACATAAGCATGGCGATACTCTAGACAGGCTAAAACCGAGGGGACCATTTGTTCCAGCAGTTCCGCTTCCTTTAATTTGGTCAAAAATCTTAAAGTATTACCCCTGATGTACTCATTTGGGTGCTGCAAATCGTGCTGAATAGCATTACAAACCAAAATCATCTCGTGCCTCAATTTTCCATCAACATCTAGTTTTGGAACTATCTCCCAATAAAAATACAATAGTTTTTTCAGTTTTTTATTTTTTGATGGCATGATAAATCTTATTATGTGCATCAATAATTCTGGCAATGGATTTCCTTCGAGCATTGTCACCAGAATGTGCTTCATGGTTTCGATCTTATCCTCATCTGATCCCTTTTCCAGTGCCTTTTGGAACTCGCCTACTGTGTAGGAAGTAGCACTGCGAGAAGGGTCAAATACTAAAGTATAAGCCAATTCCTCGTTGTCTATAGTCATTGTAGCTCTGACTGATGATATTCACCTATGATAACGGTTCTGTAAACTTAGTTGCTTCTCCTTTTAGTTGTTTATTGAGGGCTATGAACCGGCCAACATAGGAAACAGGTCTTGTTTTCGCCTTGAAAAATGCCCTACGAGCATGATCCGCGTTGAAATACACGTTATAAACGATCAATAAATACTTAACATGAACAGATACTGAAGAGTTATTATATGTGCTAGCGGATTGTTTGCTGACACTGGTCGCTATTTTTTGTCCTGTTTTAATCGTAGTCTGTATCAGGGTTTGCAACATGTAGAGCATTACCGTTGGAATAGGTAGGATCCAGGATACTAGAAGTATCGCTCTTCATAGAGTTTGATCTCTTAGTAGCAGATGGTGATTTCTTCGCAAGGTAATCATCTATGTTAACGTTGGTAGGCAGTCCTTGTAAATGAGAATAACCATTTTCCAGTGTTCCGCTTCTCAATCGTTGCTGATTTTTAGTGAAATAGCTCACAACAGTATCGCTCCTGGCAATTCTTTTGGTAGGCTGCAATTCACGGCTTTCTCTCAAAGGTGCCATCGCATCATCGCTATCATAAGCATCGTCACCCGGGATATCTTCTAGGTAGTAATCGCTATCTTTATCATCATCCACGCTATCCGCACTACTGTTTGGATCGCGGTTAAGAAACCTATGGTTTTTAAGTTCCATTGATTGTCTATTGATTACTCCTTTTCTCAATAAATTATGAAATTCCTTGGTATGATCCACATTTGTCTTGCTTCTGCTCCCTAGAAATTTACTATCATTTTCATTATCTTCCTCCCTGGTAGTTTCAAGACTAAGTAATTTTTGCTTTGCCCCGCCATGCTTAATCCCTATCTGCTTAGAGCTTGTTCTTATTCGAACCTTGATATTTTTTGGTTGAATCAAATTATTCTTTTGTTTTAGAGATATTGGCAAGTTAGGTGGCGCCTGAAGAAAGTTAGATGTTGTATAGTATTTGAGCCTCGATTCCTCCACATAACTGGAGACAAGCCTTACCATCTTATCAGGATGTGGAGATGATGAAGGACTATTGTTAGAGCTTGTACTACTTTTCAAGCTTTCATGACTGGCTGCATTCAATTTATTCATAACGGTAGATGATTTTATGGGCTCGATAATCTCTCGACTGGTTGTGGTTTCCGGATGAGATGTCATCTTTTCAGCCTGTAGAGCGATGTCATTTGTGATACTCGTATTCAGAGGAAAGCTGGTGTCGTAGTTCGAACTCGCACTAGAAACCGAAGGGTCACCACATCCGATGTTATGGCCTGAGAGTGGTATGTTATGTGTATCATCTGCGTCGTCTTCATTTTCTGTGGCGGTGGTCGTGGTGCTTGAAGTTGTATTACCATTATCATTTAAATAGAATGAAGGTCTATCTTCGTTGACAACTCGAAAACTACGAAGTACATTCTCCTCATTAACGGTGTCAGCACCGCTTACCACCGGTTGGTCCTCGACTTCAGCATTTTCGGTTGATGATTCGCCTTTAAAGATTGGAAATTCCCGATCGTTAGCATGCATTTCATCCAACTGAAGTTTTCCTTCATTTAATTCCGAGTCATATTTATCGGCATCACTGTAAGGAGCGGTCCCTTCATGATCGTAGCTGTAGTTGGTAAGAACGGGTGCTGCACCAGTCGAATCATAGAGTGCAACTTGCTGTATGCTTTTCACAGATTTATCATTCAGAGATGTAGTGAATGAGAATCTATCATTGTCAGCATCCAAGTCGGAAGAGCCTTCGGACTTTTTCTGTGAAAATGACACAGATGACTGGAGTGCTGAAGCAACTTTGCCATTGACAGGTAAGTTCAAGGGACCAACATAAGTGTGGGGGCTTTCCAAGTAAGTATCTGGACCTATACTGGAAGCTTCCGATTTTGACGCCTCTGGGATAAATATAGCGTTAGCGGGAGCTTCAACAGTCGCTCCTGAAATGGTCATCGGCACATTGTTAGCCTCCTGATTTATGTCAGGACCTTTGATTAATCCCTCGTGCTCTTTTATGTAATGATCCAGATCGTCCACCAATTTTTCAGCTTCTGACAATTGCCTTTTATGTTGCGTATCTCCGGATCCATTATTGAGCACATTCGGTGTACTAGACGTGGCATATTGCGCTGACTTAAAGATGTCTTCAGTCGAGTTTCGCTGAGATATAGACTCATCATTTGGCAGTGATCGAACTGGAGTCTCTTTTAGGAGTTCCAATATCTGCATATCTATTGGAGGTGGAGGTGGTCGCCTCAGAGATAAGTTTGATCGTTTCGCTTTACTATCATGCATACCCGCTATATTATTCTTGTTGTCTGCAACATTATTTGCAACCTTATCCTCCTTCACTGCAGAACTGTTTTCTAGAGCTGGTGGTTTTGGGAGAAGGCTATTGGAACTACTAACCACCTTTCGCGAATCTGAATCATGCAAGAAAGGATTTTTGTTACTTGTGGAAATCTTGCTACTCGAAGTTTTGGACTGAGTCTGCCTTTTGGATTGAGGGTCTTGAGCCTTGAAATTTGCATTTCCAGTTGATGCCTTGCTAGTAGAAATTTTCGGTACTGCTTGGCTGCTTCCGAAAAGAAAAAATGACTTTCGGCGACTCCTAGTATCTGAATCAGTACTGCCGAACATCTCAGGTGTGTTATTACTGGCTTTTTTGACCAGAATAGTGTATGCCTTTCATAATGTTTCAAATAGAAGCTCGCATCGCGCCATGAGGAACGGGCGCTATATCGACCAAGTACAATTGATCGTCAGTGGAATACAAGCGGATGCTACAGCTCATTCGAGTTGAGTAATAAGAAAAGTGTGAGCGATAGCAAGCAAAATTTGTCAATGTTCAACTTCAATCACAATAGACCCTAATTTTTACGTTTTTTTGGTTTTCTGGCAAAGATTAATATTTAGATACTAAATAACTATATTAAATAAATTACATTTTTTATTTATGAATCCATTATTTTAGATATGAGACCTAATGCCTTAATCATATGTTCTCCCAAGCCACCGATACTAACTACTCGAACAGTGCTTGGATGCGGAGCTCTCGTAAATGTCGTGTATTTGCTCGTGTCTAATTTATCGAACCAGGATGTCGATTCATTTATATTATTCAAGTTCAATACGACGATATTACAATTCGATTGTGCTCGTAGATCATTCAAACTTTGATATATCATATCGATATATTTTTGTCGAGGAAATTTCACGTACATCGTAAAAATCTGGTATGGTGATTTGCTTTTTAGTGCATCCATCGACGCCTTTATTGTCGCCTGGCAATGCTGTTTGATTTGTTCCTGGGTCATGTAGCTTGAGGATACACTAGGATTAGCTGAGCTAACCTCACCCATTCTTCTGTCCCGGGAATTGAGCGCTTCAGTGGTAGAAAGTTTTGAAAATGTAGCGGTGAAGCGGGTACGTTTATTATTGGGAACGCCGTCTAATGTGCGTTGACGGTCCTGAATATCTGGATCTGCTTGAACTTCAGTACTAGATGGTTCAAAAGTAGGTTTCTTTAGACCCCCTAGACCGTTGTGTTTAGAGAGATCCTGCACGTATTTTAATAAGTTTTCCTCTGATTTCACAATCTCCGGCCTATTGATGTTGATCAAATCTTCTATATCAAACAGAAGTCCCTTTGGTAAATAAGCCTGAAAAATGCTTAGCCTCAAGTACTGTAAATGTTTCGAGAAACACGATCTGAAATCCCTATCAATTGTATTTTTACACTTCCCAAACTTCAAAGGGGCGAAAAGTGATGAGGAACCCTGTATAAAATGCGTTAAGCTCTCGTTTTTCGCTAAGCTAATGTGAAACTCCCTGAAGTTAGAAATTTCTGTGTATTTTGCCTCGATTATTTTTAATACAGACGTAGTGATGCAGACATTGTTGAGAAAAGTGCAATTGCTGGGCAAATAAAATGATCCTGCCAAAACAATGTTCCCTGGAATTGTGAAGAATTCTTCTGTGGTTGCCGTAGTTAAATTCCTGTTTCTTGACGCAAAGATCACCGAGAGCACTAAACAACAGTCTAGCAGATTGAAGTCTTTTAAGCTGACAAACCCAGCGCACTTTCCTCCTTTTTTAGTCATATGAAATTGTATTTTGGAACTTTGAATGTACTCTCGGAGGGCCTCAACACTATGTTTAGCATTCTCGATACAATGTTCTGTGAATATGGGGATATACAAGCGACTATTCTTTTTGTTTACTTCGGAATGCATAACGTTTGATCTTACTCTATTTAGGTTCTCCCAAATATCTTGAGTCTCCGAAAAGTCATGTGGCCTTTGATGCCTTTTTACACTTGCAATATCATCATAAGCATTAGTTGTCACTCTTCTCTTGAGCGCCATTGTAACAGCTGTAATATCCTTAATTTTGGTCTATCTCATTCTCATGCAAGAGACATCTTTATTAACTTGGTGCTTTGATAGGACTTAAAAAAAAAAAAAAGAAGAATCGAGCACAGTAAAACGAACAACTACTGAAGGTTATTAATGCTAAATTTTTGTACACATAATTTACAAATACATATCTATGAATAGTTCTTCTATTCCCGAAATTTTCATTCCAACAGAATAAACATGCCTATCAGGTTTTCCCAATCTCATTACGGAAACAATACTTATCAGCGAGCCCGAAAGTCTTATAGAGCTTCGACTTCCTTCACAACCTCATTGAATGATTCCTTGTATTCTTCCTCCTTGGCCTTTCCCTCTTTCTTTTTATTACTACCAGGCACGATAAACACCACCGAAGTTGGCCTCTTTGTGGCACCAGCAGATCCCAAATCTTGTTTTGAAGGAACAAAGATATATGGAACGGTGTTGTCCTCACACAGGACTGGTAAGTGAGAGATCACATCCGCAGGCGAGATGTCACCTGCGATAATAACTAACCCTTTTTCTCCCTTTCTTAAAGCCTTGACGACTTCCTTAACGCCTCGTTTCACATTTTTTGCCTTGGAAGCCTTCTTTACCGTTTTTAAGAGCTTCTTATTTAGCTTCTTTGATGCCAAAGGTTTAGCGAATGGTAGAACTGCTGGCATTCTAACATCATAGTTGTCCTCCGATTTAGACTCTTTTGTACTTTCCTTAGCCATGACTGATACAAGATTGTTTTAGATTGTCGTGATCACAGATTTAAAATAACTCTGACGATAGAACAAACAGTAAGATAGTCTAATTTCATCAAGATGTGAAATTTCGCTGGACCATCAATGCGATGGCATCGATTATGCGGAAGGAAAAATTTTCATGCTTAATAAAATATCACCTTTAACGTAGATGTGTATGTATGTCAAATGGGACTATTTGGCACGGCTAAGGCCTCTTTGCCGAGTACTTTCGTCGCTTAAACTGTAAAGAACTAGTTGGTCAATGCTTGGTACGCTTACAATAATGGCTCTTTGATTTTGTACTTTGGAGCTTGCGCAACAGCTTTTAGCAAGAGATAGAATCCCAGACAGCGGAACCTTCTGCTGTTATGCTTGAATTCCAGATGTGGTGAACTGCGTGGGCGGAATAATTATGGCTTGCGTTATACTGCTTTAACTAGGTAGATACTCAGTTAAAACACTCATTTAGCGAATGCCAATTATAATTCTGGACTAATATAAGTGGCCCTATGCGGTTGGGTTGTACAAAAGGCCAGTTTTGATATTGATTAGAGAAAATATTCTACATATCTTTCTGTCTTGCGTCATTCCTCATAGTTAATTACAGCGAAATGACAGATCTAGACCTTTTTCGAGGTCTACCTGGTACTCTATTATTGGAATAGGTTTTTCTTGATGGCTTCGTTGGCACTTTGGTTTGCAAACATTGCCAATTATAATTCTGGACTAATATAAGTGGCCCTATGCGGTTGGGTTGTACAA